>CP060319.1:0-398469 GCA_014826065.1 Anthracocystis panici-leucophaei | reverse complement strand
CTAACCCTAACCCTAACCCTAACCTCTAACCCTAACCCTAACCCTAACCCTAACCCTAACCCTAACCCTAACCCTAACCCTAACCCTAACCCTAACCCTAACCCTAACCCTAACCCTAACCCTAACCCTAACCCTAACCCTAACCCTAACCCTAACCCTAACCCTAACCCTAACCCTAACCCTAACCCTAACCCTAACCCTAACCCCTAACCCCTAACCCTAACCCTAACCCTAACCCTAAGGTGTGTACAGTCACTGGCTGACTCTGACTCTGTCTCTGACTGCTCTCACTGGCTGACTGTCACACTGAAAAAATTGGATTGCACTGTTGGGCACTGCAGCAGTGTGAGTATGCATTGGAATTTCCTTGAATTTTGACATGTCTGACTGCAAATAATTTCAAACCATAGTGGCACTGGACCAGTCTCTTTGGCACTGACTGCAAGCCTCCCTCCACCTGGCCTGACACATCCATTTGGCAGTGTGGTCACAGCCATCACCTGCCCCACCGGAACCTCCTCCTAGAGCTAGGGCTAGGGTTGAATAATGACTTTGACTATACTCACCTAGCACTATCCAGTAACGCAAAGAAAGGGGTGTGTGCCAACCCTACCCGGGCATCCTTGTAACCCATCCCTAGTGGGAATCAACTTGTAAAATGAAACTTTTATGATATGCTTGCTGCTTTGCCGAGCTGTCAAGAAAGAGCCACTTCGGCGACACAGCCCAAAACACCGCTTTTGATGATGCTCCAAACTCCGACTCGGAACAACACTCGACAAAGGAAGAGCACGTTTGGCTTTGCTCGGCCCCTCGTGATGACAACAGACCCGTCAAGGCTCAAGGCTGCAGCAAGGCTTTCCGCTGGAAGCGAGGTGGTTTGGTTCGCGAGGGGGTTTGGTTCCCTCGTTCTTTTGTTGTAGAGTGTGTGCCTTTGTGTGCCTGACTGGTTGAACCTCGTCAAGGAGACGTTCCACTCAGGCCTCACTTTGCTTTCCTGCTACCAACATCATCGCCATCACTGCCATCATCTCGAGCAGATCAACATGGCTCACTTTAGACTGCATAGCTGGTTCACCCTGCTGCTTGCCCTTACAATGCTTACAGCGTTCCTTCAGACCGTCACAGGTGCATCCGACGACCCATGCTCGACTACCAAGCGCAAAACAGCATCAACCAAAGCCGACACCACAACACCCCGCATCCTCGTCCCACTCTACATCTACCCCTTACCCAACGCATGGGATCCACTCTACAAAGCCATCCGCGCCAACCCGACGGCAGCATTTACCGTCATCATCAATCCCAATTCCGGACCTGGTGATGGCCACGTACCGGACTCTGACTACTCTGACGCTATCAAGACTCTCCGTGCTTCAGCTGCGACCAATCAGATCTTGGAGCTGGTCGGCTACGTCCCTACGGGATATGGAAGGACGTCAGCAGCCACAGTTGAAGCACAAGTAACCACGTACGCCAATTGGCCAGCAGCAGTGCGTCCGGACGGGATATTCTTCGACGAGACTAGTACCGCTAGCAAGTACCTGAAGAGGTATGGCAACTATACGGACTTTGTTAAGGGTATCAAATGGAGCAACACCACTAGCAAAGCTACGAAAAGACAAGGGATCACAATCCTTAACCCCGGCACCTGGCCTCAAGACGCTCGCTTCTGGTCCACTTCAGCTGACCACATCGTCGTCTATGAAGACAAGCTGGCCAACTTCAACTACACAGATTACACCCAGAGAACCCGCAGAAACTACCTCGGAACCACTTTCCAGCGCAGTTACATCTTCTACAATGTGAATCTGAACAATGCTACGACCAAAGATGGAAAGAGATTCACCAGTCTCGACTCGTTGGTGAATGCCACCGTCAACGGTCTTAGCTCTGGAGGCGGTCTGTTTGTCACTGATCTGGACATTGCTTCGACGGATGTGTATGCAAAGTTCTCGAATATCTGGCAGCAGTTTGTAAAGTCGGTAGCTGGGGTTAAGCGTTGATTGGGCACTCAATCTCGCTCTCCATTGCGCATACTAAAGGGATCACTCTGGTCATGGAAGACAAGATTCATGATGTTTGTGAATTGCATGCATTGCTGTGCGATTTCGCTTGTCATGATATAATGAGCGCACTAACGATCGAACAACAAAGCTCGACGAGGAGGCAATACAGGCGCAGGCACCACCAACGCCGGCATACCCGTCCCCACCGTTTGAGCAGGATTACCCATAATGATGCTCTCACTCACACCCAACACCTCGTCCTTCTTACCGAACAATGCTGCGTCGAACAAGTGATCCGTCGTCTTTTCGAAACTCGCCAACATCAGCACGCTGTCCTTCATCTTGGCTACACCGAACCGTGTGATACCCAGCACCTCGCCCTTGTACGTCATCGTATCAGCCAACAGCATAATGTGACGAGGGTCAATGCTCATACCGTGCGCTGACATGGTGTGTTCGATCTCGCGGTACACCGAGGTACGCGCCGCTTCGATACCCAGCACGGTTTGCATCTCCATGACGTGGTTTGTGTGAGTCTGTGTGCCAATCACGCCTTCGGTCGTCATGACTTTGAGCAGGCCGTAGCCTTCTACGAGCAGTTTGCGGGTTCCCTTTTCGTCGGAGATGACAGCACGCGTGGCTTGAGGGATACCTTTCACCACAACAGATGGCAACGCACGCTTGAGCGCTTTGAGGTTGTAGTACACCTCGTTCTCCTTGTCTTCTGGCACCACGTAGATGCGAATGCGGTTCTTCTGGGGCACCACGATCACACGTTCCTCCTTGATCTTGAGCTTGGGCGCATTGACAAGCGCCCACTTGATGTCGTTGAGCGTGATCTCGAGCTGCAGCTTCTGGATCGCCTCCATGTCAATGTGCACGCCCAAGTACGTGTACTGCGCCGCCCATGCTTCTTCGATCACAGAAGCAATGTCGCCAAGGTACGTCTTCTCGATACGACCCTTGACGATTCGAGCTGCACGCTCCGACTTTTCCGAGACCAGCTTGGCTTCGATGATGGGCGTGTTGATCACCTTGGCTGCATTGATGATCTCTTTGATACGAGGCACACCGAGCGTGACGTTCATCGAGGCGACACCCGCGAAATGGAAAGTTTTGAGCGTCATCTGCGTTCCTGGCTCTCCGATCGACTGAGCGCCGACGGCACCCACAGCAGAGCCTGGCTCAATTTTGGCCTTCATGTATTTGATGTAGCACTGATGCAGGAATTCAAGGATGGTCACCTCCTTGACTTTGGTCTTGTTGTTGACGATCGCCCAAGCATCGCGATCGGCGCCAAGCGAGAGGTCCGTGTGCTCGTCCCAGCGTTCCTCGCGCTCATCCGCGCCGTACATGCCGAATGCCTCGCGTATCTTGACCGCACGCTTAAAGACGTTCTCGGTGAGGAAGTCGCGCACCGAATCGATGTATTTGTCAGTGCAAGTCTTGACGAACTTGTCGCTGTTGAGCTTGCGGTTGACCACCTCCATGATCTCGTAAGGGTACAGACCACGGCCCTCAACATGATGAGTGATCGCCATGCAGTGACGCCACAAGCGGAAGGGCTCAATGGGCATTGCGTTGCCTTCGAGCTCGGCCGGGTCCAGACCGTCGTCTCCGTAGATGAATTGCACGACACCGCCCACCGAGTTGCGGACACTGAGGTCGTAATGCGTCGACAGATCCTCGAGCGCCTTCATGAGACGACGCTGCATGTAACCGGTCTCTGCCGTCTTGACTGCAGTATCGACCAGACCTTCACGACCAGAGATGGCGTGGAAGAGAAACTCGGTTGGCGTCAGACCGCTGAAAAACGAGTTGCGCACGAAACCCTTTGAGGGCGGGTCCTTCGACTTCTTCGGGAAGTGTGGGAGCGACCGATCCTGGAAGCCGTTCGGCACACGTGAGCCGGCAATGATTTGCTGACCTACACAGGCGACCATCTGGGCTACATTGATCTTGGAACCTTTGGAACCGCAGACAGCCATGACGAGCGGGGCGTTGTGACGGCTGAGTTCTGTCATGCAGATCTCACCGACGTCGCTTCGGACGCCTGAGAGGACACCAGAGATCATGTTTTCGAGTGTCTGCTCTTGGTCACAACCTGGCAGGTTCTCTAGCTTGCCTTGCTTGGCCTTTTCGATCAAATCGAGACATTCGGCGTAGGCAGCTTCGACCTTTGCATCCTTGTTGTCGCGCAGATTGGGACCTGGGATGACATCGTTGATGCCGAGCGAGAAGCCCTGGTTGGTAAGCCAGCGGGCGCACGTCTTTGCGAGTCGGTTCATGGCAGTGATGGCTGCATCGGGACCATAGTCGCGCAGCATGACACCAAATACCGAATTCTTTTTGCCGTCACCAACGGTCGACTTGTCGAACACACCACACATGACCTCGCTGTTGACAATAACAAGCCAGCCGTCGTTAGGAGACATGTCTTTGGGATGACCGCCGGTCGGCTTCTCAAACGTACGACACTGTGCCTCCAGGTTGACGAGGTGCGGGACCTTTCGGTTGGGTCGAATGAGGCACGACATGACTTGCTTGCCTGTCCAGAGGCGAACAGGCTTCATGATGGCGGGCGGGGGAATGTTGATCTGAAGATCCGCATCGGCAAAGTAGCTGCAGATCTGCGAGAATTGCGCTCGGTCAAAAAACCGATCACGTTTCGAGATGAGGTAGGAAGCAGTGATGAAGTCCTGAATGGCAGCAATGATAGGTTCTCCATTTCGCGGAGTGACCAGGTTGTGCTTGACCCCCATGAGAACGGTTGCTTCAGTCCTTGCCTCTTCGGTCTGTGGAACGTGCATGTTCATCTCGTCTCCGTCGAAATCGGCGTTGTACGGGTTACAGGCACACTCATTGAGACGGAAGGTTCGCCATGGGCGGATCTTGGCTCTGTGTGACATGATCGAGAGTTTATGAAGCGAGGGCTGTCGATTGAAGAGGACAATGTCGCCGTCGCGAATATGACGCTCGACGATATCACCGACGCGGAGCTTCTGGGCAAGCTCCTCACGCATGCCTGGGAACTTGAGGAAACGCTTGAAACCTGTCTTACCATCCATAAGGTAATTTGCGCCCGGATGAACGTCTGTACCGTTGCGAACGGCCTGCCGCAACTGTTCAATGTTGTGCTCGAAGACGCGCTCTGGGTAGGTGAGAATCTTGGCCACCCTCTGCGGGACTGCAACCTCATCGATCTTGAGGTTCGGGTCGGGACCAATGACGGTTCGACCGGAGAAGTCGACACGCTTGCCGGACAAGTTACCGCGGAATCGACCTTGTTTCCCCTTGAGTCGCTGACAGAAGCCTCTGCTTGGCTTTTGGCCTGGTTGAGTGGGTACGCCGGGCAGTTCTGAGTTGATATAGAGGGCGACGGTGAGCTGGAGGAATTCCCATTGCTGCACAAGTTGACTGGTCGTGGTTCCCTTGCCGCCTTTGACCAGCCCCAGCTTGAGTAGACTGTTTGTGAAGATGATTTCTGTGAGCTTGATGGTGACGTCGTCTTCGTTGGTTGCGCCGTCTTGTGCGACCGAGGGACGAATGCAGACTGGTGGCACGCAGATGTACTGCCAAATGTACTCCTCAGGACGGCCAAACTCGGGCCGCAATCCGAGCAGCTCGCAGTCTTCGTCCGAGATCCGCTTGAAGAGGTCGAGCGCCTTGAGGGGATTGAGATCTTCTTGGGCTTTATTCAGGTGTGGTGAGATGTCGCCGTTGCCCATTTTGATGTTGGTGGCGAAGGAAGCCTTGAACTCGTCGTGCTCTGCTGCGGTCTTTTTGGCTCTGAACTTTTCATGAACGATTTTGAGCTGGCCTTGCTTCTTGACGGTACCATTGGTGTAGCCACACTTGGGGCAGTAGAGGACCTTGCGTGCAATGGTGTTGACCGCTTTGAAGGTTCGTGTACGATCCAAGTTTTCGAGATTGGGCCGACGGAACCGTTTCAAGAACTTTCTGCGGTCAGGTTCTTCGAGGAGAACGGTGGCGCAGTTCTTGCAAATGCTCTGTAGGATAGCAACGGTATGCTTGAAGAAACCGACGTGGAATACGGGAAGAACAAGTTTGATGTAGCCGTAGTGACCGACGCAATCCGCCATCTTGAGGTGACAGGTCTCGCACAACGAGTTCTTGTCCGAGACACCCAAGCGTCGATCCAGAGTACCGTTTGCAACAGGCTTTCGTTCTGCTTCGCCGATGGTGTAGAGATCTCGGGTGGTGACTTCGATCTCGGACATGTTAACGATGTCCTGCTTGGACAGCACACCGAACTGAATGTGCTTGATCTTTTTTGGTGCATCTTGGGACACTAGCTGCTTCATGATGGCGAATGTGCACAGCCGAGCGTGGCCAGCGTGAGATTGAGAAGTAGAGGAGAGGCGTGGTTAGGTGTGTGTGTGTGTGTTCAGATGAACGTGCCACCGTCCAGTGTTGAATTGACACCGCTCGATCCAAACTGGGCTGGCTTCAGGCCCTCGTTGTCAAAGAAAAGATGTGTGCGTGAATGTGTGCAGTGCTATGATGCGATGAACATATCGGAGGTGGTGCTGACTGTGGGAGCGATTCGGAGGAAAGCCAGCCAATTCGGAGGGGAGCGGTTGGCGGCGGCGAAGGGTTGATGTCGATGCGCCTGTCCTTCTAGAAGCGTGAAAGGTATCGCCTGCCAACACTGCTCGTTCTTGGCAACGGACGAATGGGTATTTGACCGACAAGTGATTCGCAATGACGCTACGCAGCAAAGATTAGCGGCGGATGCAGGCCGATGAGAGAACGAGAGACGAGGTTGACGGATCCCGACGGATGGAGATGCGTAACACACCAGTGGAAAGGCGGTCGTAGGCAGTTGACGATGATGTGACAAAGGTGATGAAGGAGATATGAGCAAAGAAGCATCATCTTCTTGAAAGTCACACTCACTCACCCATTCACTCAGCTTCCGAAAAAATTTCTAGGAAGGAAAAGCAAAAGCACGGCTCAGCGCAGCAGCCACGCAGAGTTGAAGGGACTCGAGTTGATTGATGATGGACGGGTGCTAGGAAAATACAGGCAGACCCTGGCTAGGAGAACCAGGAGGTTGGTGATTTTCAGGTGACCTTTTGCGTCCTAAAAGGTTGCTGTTTTTTTCGGCAAACCTCAAACTCCAACTCGCAGATGACCCTTTCGCCTCGTTTTGCAAAAAGTCGAATTTTGTTAGGCCTATCGCACGTGCAGCTCCGAGTCCCGAACTGGCTAACTCCACTTCAGAAGAAGCCAGCACACACTGCAAGCAGCTTCGACTGCCACCAACACCAACGCTCACTATCCGTCAGAACTCTCTCTAAGCTGTCTTGCCACGATGCAGGACGAGCTGGTAGAGAGCATTCGACGCTTCTCGGTGTCGGATGATCCGTTGTCTACCGCAACTGCTCACACCTTCGTTGACGCTTTCGTGCCACTTTCCCACGCTCGGACAGGCTCATCCGATGGGCCATCGACGTCAAGTGATGCTTCAGCACTAGCAAAGCTCAAGCAGGCTCGGGGTACTGCGCTTCTCACTCTGGCCTCGCGCTCTTCTTCCGCGAACGTTCGGTCGGCCTCCGACGGCTCGAAGAGTGGCTCGACTCCCACCGAAGCCACCGACGAAAATATTGCTCAGCTCTTGACACCTGTGATACGCTCAAGGCTGGCCGATACCACACCGCACAGTCTGCTATCAGCTCTTCATTTCCTTTCGGCTCTCTTCAGCGTACTTCCAGCTGAAGCGCACGACATTTTCACAGCCGATGGCATCATCGATCTCGTGCTCGAAGCTCCGGATGCTTGCAACGCCGTCACGCGTCACACTAAGGACGGAAAGGCCGAAAAGCAGCCCTCAAATCGGACATTATCAGACGAAGAGCTTGTCAGCTTAGCAGTCGCTGAGCTTATCTCTTCTGCTGCCAATTCGACAGCAACAAGAAAGTATCTAGCAGCACAGCAGGCTGTTCTAGACTGGCTCGACATCGCCTCCGCTCCACACGGCTCTCCCAGATCGTCAGGACAGCAGCGCAAGACAGAGGCAGTGGCAATCGTCGCCGGTCTGGCTGACATCAAAGTGTATCGAGCTTCTGCCGCAGAAGCGATGCAAGACCTCTCACAGTCAACATCCTCCCAACCAACATCGCAGCAAGATCACATGCGCAAGATCCAAGCCAGCAGATCCGAACGCAAGCGCAAGGACGATACCCTCTACCGCACAGTGCAATCAGAGCTCATCAACACTGCATCTCGACCCTCCGGATCAAAGGCAACCGCATCATCTGTCGATGCAATTCACGCAGAGACTCGTCGAGTCATTGAGCTCAGCTGCCTCGAAGTGTTGGCTTATCTCACCGTCCAGCCAGCATTCAAGGAGCGCCTAGCAACAGACCGTCCACTGCTCGACGTTTTATGCACCGGTTTCGATATGTCCGCGCCCAAGGACGTGCAAGGCAGACAGAACTCGGATATCGACAGCCAAAGATTCGATGGCGCCCTTCAGCTTGGTCTCACCACTATTCTGGCCAACGTCACCGCGTATCCGCCTACACTTACAGCCGAGGAGAAGCAAGTCCGTCGTCTTCGCAACTTTGCAAATGCCGAAGGAAACAAGCAAGGTGACAAGCACGCCCAAGACGAAGAGGAGCTCGAGGCATTAGCCATAGTAGAGAAGAGATGTGTCGCTGTACTCGAAGCCAAAGGCGTTGAAACACTCACTCACATCGCCACAACGGGTCCACCTCCTTCTTCCAGCGATATCACAGCGGACGCAAAGACAGACAACTGGAAGGTCAATCCAAGTCAAAGCGTGCGCCAAGCATGCGGGGATGCATTGCTAGCGCTACTCACCAAACAGGATCGCATCATGCGTGGCAAGGCGGTCCAACAGGGTGTGCTGAAAGCAGTTTTGGCTCTTTCTGCTCCAGTGTTGCACAAGCTGCTACCGTCCGAGTCCAAAGCAACCGCAAACCAACAGGCTGCGAACGCCACGAATGGACTTTTTGCACGCTCGCTAGGAGGCTCAACAGCGTCAGACGTCACTTCGAAAGACCTTGCCCCATTGCAGGCACTGGCCAAGCTGCTCATATCGTTGAATCCTAGTCTCCTCTTCCCTTCTTCAGACGGGCTCTTGTCAGTGTCCTCGGTCATCGGCACCCTGTTGCTCTGCCCATCGGCGACTCGATTGCAAAAGTTTGAAGCGCTGCTTGCACTCACCAATCTGGCGTCGCTCTCGCCCGATGTCTGCATCAGGATCGCAGGATTCTCCTTAGACCCAGACAATACTGACACAAAGGACGCGCAAAATGAAAGCACGACATTCAGCAACAACTCCGTACTAGCGCAGGCATGCGAGCAACTTCTCATGGAAGATCACGCCATGCTTCGGAGAGCTTGGATCGAGCTTCTCGTCAATCTGCTGCAAGTCGAGCCGGTCTTCAACTACTTTGTTGCCACCGGTTCTGCATCTGAAGACGCCAGAAAGTCGGCAGAAGATCCGCAAGATAGGCTCATTTTGCGCCTCAGGATGCTCCTTCGTCTCTCTGAAGTCGATGATTGGGCATTCAACAACATCAATACGGGGCGCCAAGCATCCACTTCGAGGCCAGCAGCTGCAGTCGGGGGAGAGCCATCACTCGCCACTAGGATGGCGTGCCTTGCAATTCTAGCAATGGTCACCGAGTCGACCAAAGCGGTCGAAGCTCTCTTGACTCTCGATCGGCTCTTCCCTGTCTTGCTTGCCAGTCTAGTTCTGGATCGATCCAACGATGCAGAGAGAAACGAATCGGAGCGAGCTGATCTACGACCCGCAATCTCTGACCCGAAGAAAAGCAGCGCCGACATCGAGGCAGAGGTACAACTCAATGGCATCAACCTCGGTATGCGCGCCAGCTACGTGCTCCTCAACGTCTTGCAGCACCTCGCCGAGACAGCGGCAAGGGGGTCGAAGCGCAAAGGCGGGCTCGACCAAGCAAACGTGCAAGCTGCGCTGCAGGAGACTCTCAGCTATCATATGAAGCAACTTCAGCAAAACTCGGGACCAACACAGGTGCAGGAGGCAAGAAAGGGCCTACTGCAGGTGGTGGCCGAGTGTCTCAAGCTGGTCAAAGATATCAAGTAGGGAGATCCACAACTGGCTTTGCTGCCGAACATGTACTAAAGGCAAAGCAATCAGAGCCACCTTTCAATCGCAGCATCGAGCCAACGACGATCCATCACGACAAAAGCTTGGAAAGAGCAGCTGCGCTAGACGAAAGAATTCCAGGTCGAAATTGAGGCAGAAATTGCCTATTCAAAATTGGGTCGCCCATTAAACGCGAAATGCGTAACCGGGCAGCTCACCAGTCTCTGTCCTGAACGTGTCATGGTCTGCGCAGCTTCGGCGCCCTGAAATTTCGGTTTCTTCGCAGCATTGGTTTTTACGCTCTGACCATCATACCATCCTGCTCCTTCTTGTCCTCTTTTCCACCTTGATTGAACCTTCGTCGTTCTCTCATCTACTATCTTGCACTTCATCTGCTTTCATCCTATACCTTGCGCACCAGCTCTGTGTGTCTGACTGCTTTCTTCGACCGAGCTTCGGACCCAGCTCACGTACACAAATACATCCGCTCTGCTAGGGGCTTCCATCGTCTCGTTCAAACATCAAGTTGCAACAACTGCTTCATCGCTTGCTCTACGCTACATTCGAGGCGCAACTGGAGCCTCCACTTGCTCAGATTCGCTCTCCCAGCTTGATATATACCCCTTCGACTTGCAGCGTGGACGTCTTTATACATCCTCCGCGATGGATTCTACATCAGAGCCAATCGCTGCAGCAGCGAAAACCTCGAAGGACACCTCCACCACTACCACGGAGACCGCTCCATCAGAATCAGCACACGAAGCTTTGAAGCCTGTGGACCAGACAGAGGCATCACAACAGACGTCTGCAGCACCTGCCGAGGAAGAGTCAACGGCGCAACCACCATTAACATCCGCAGAAGCAGCCGGTGCTGGTCTTATTGATACAACGAGCGAGGCTGCAGGGCCATATGAAGCACCAGCAGAGCCGATCGTTGCCGTTGCCGAACAAGCTGCTGTACCTTCTGCCGTGGTATCCGCCGAAGCTCCTGTCGACGAGTTCGCGGCTGCCTTCGACAGCACTGCCTTGTCAAAATCGACTCTAGGCGTCACAGAGAGCACGTCTGCAAACGTACCCGGAGATGCTTCCACAGCGCCAGACCCACTCACTGCACCTGATTCATCGGCAGATGCTTCGAGTAATCCTCAACCAGCCGTGTCAGCAACCGAGGCTGCAAACCTTGCGTTCACAACGGAGCCAATGATCGCCAACGAACCCACCAGCGCAACTCAAGTGTCGGCAGCTGCCGCAGACACAATCAACGCTCTGGATCTCTCTGCACCGGCACAACAAGCTGCATCGTTGTCAGGGATAGGAGCGAGCTCCACAACTGCACCGCCAGTCGCTTTGGCCGGCGAAGACGCGCAACCCGCCCAGCCGACCCTCGCATCAGAACCGGAGCAATCCAAGCCTGCAGCTATTGCAACTCCTTCTCTAGAAAGCGCAACTACGACAAGCGCTCCAGTTTCGGAGACCACAGCTGTAGCAGCTACCATGCAGCCCGTACCGACGACAAAGGCACCCGCTACGGACCCTTCCACCACCGAAAACGCCGATGCTACTGCCGAACCGACGCAAAAACAACATGAACAGGTCACAGGTCCGACACAAAACAACGAAGCAGCAGACAAGCCTGTCACGCAGGTCGCTGAGATTGCAGAGAAGCACGACGACGCTATGAAGCCAGCTGCTTCCACCTCAGATCAGCAAGAAGTAGCCAAAGCGCAGGCAGACAAACCGTCTGCTCAGCCATCGTCCTCCAGCGATAATGCCGCCGCGCTGGCTCCTGCTGTGCCAGCCGTCATCGCGTCGGAAGCTACGATTACCTCAATGCCTGCAACACCCGAGGAGAGGATTTCAGCCGATGGAGCATCTGCAGCCCAGCCGAGTGACTCTCAACCCTCCACGCCTGCTCGCGAGAGCAGAGTCGCACTCATTCTGCGCATCAACAAGGAGCTCATTCGTCTCTGTGTAGAAATGCAGGCCAAGGAACTCATCATGGACCCAGTCTACCGCGAAGCAGCCATTCGTCTGCAAGCCAACCTGGGCTACCTCGCTAGCATCGCTGATCAGGCTGGCAAGAGCGTTGATCCTAGCGGAAGGGCGCCTCCAAAGGGGGCTTTACCCCGACTTGAACCATTCCCACGCAGCGAGCATGCACCCTCTTCGCCGCTTCCCACCCTGTTTGACAAGCTGATCGCGCTCTTTGGAGCTGCTCAGCAATCGAACTCGCCGTCGGCAGATGGGAAGAAACGATCTCGCGATTCTACTGCTGATCTTCTCGGCGATGACTCCAGAAAGCGTGCAGCGAGCAAAGGCATTGATCGATCTCAAGATGGTTCTGCAGCTGGGACCCCATCGTCTACTTCCAACGAGCAGCAAGCCAGTGCGAACGCGGTTGCTGCCATTGCGTTTAAAGACGCCTCGACGGCGATGCCTGCCAATGCCGATCCAAGTTTGGCGTCAACCTCCACAGCCTCGGCGCACCAAGGTGCACAGCAGCAATCACAACCATCGTCACTACCGCTCAGCAATGTTCCTGATCTGTCCTTGGTCCCTCCAGTGCCAATCGCACCACCAGCTGCCCAGAACATCCCCAACAACCCGCAAGCTCAGGCGCTTCTGCAGGCCTTTGGTCCCAACGCGCTCGTCAACCTGCACGCTCTTCAGTCTCACCATCGTGGACAGGGCACTCATCCTTGGGTCGCTTTCATGATGAACCACGTGGCTGATTTCAAGACCATGCCCCTGCAGGTGCAACTCCAGCACATGACATCGCTGCAGAATACAGCTTTGGCCCGCCAAAAGTCAATGCAGAGCGGCGGAGGTGGTCAAGGCTCGACTGCAGGCAGTCCGTCCACGATGCAGCAGCCGAATGGAGGCATGGGCGGTGTCTCAAGTCCAGCGACGACACGACCGGCGAGCCGACATTCCAACAGCCCAGGCCAGTCTCAGGCGAGCCCATCTGCGAGCACTTTTGGTGGCAATGCGCCGGGAAGGACGGGTACGCCGCTGGGCGGCCAGTCATTCCAGAAGCGACCGGGTAGTTCGGGCTCGGTGGGCAGCATGACGAGCGGAGGCGGACGGAACCGCACTGGATCGTCCAACCTTGCCTTTGATGCTTCGCAGCTGCAGTCGGCTCCAAGCCCTGCGACGATGGCATCTGTGGTTGACTTTACCGGTCAACAGCAGCCCAATTTCGGATTCCAGCCGCCTGGGTTGCAGCAAGGATCTCCTGCGGCAGCTGCTTCGCCGACGCAGTCAACTCAACCGCAGCAGCAACAGCAAGGGATGGGAATGGGAATGGGAATGGGTGGTATGCCAAATTTTCAAAACTTGCCACCGCATTTGCAGCAACAGATTCGTCAGCAGTATATGGCGCATATGCAAGCACAGGCTCAGGCTCAAGGTGGCAATCCGCAGCAACAAGGGTTTGCGCCTCAGCAGCAGCAGTTCTTCCAATCACCGCAATGAAGGAGCAATGCCCCGATGTGGGATTGGCTTTGTAGTCACTTGTATTCTGAGCTCGTCGTTGGAACGAGATTTTCATGTATTGGTATCATCAATTCACGGGCTGGTTCGTCTTTTGACAGGATGTGCGATGTGAAACTTTTGAATTCGTATTCCCGGCTGGTATCGATTCTACAAATGCGCTCGTGGCGATGAGATTTGTTGCTGCTCGAGAGTCCGGAGCATTTCTCTGACTTGTTTGCGTAGGATCTTGCCGCTGGCGCTAACGGGCACCTTGTCGACAAAGTGGATGCCACCGCGCAAGTACTTGTGATGCGAGACTTTGGCTCGAACAAATTGGTCGATCTCTTGCGCCAGGCTGTCTTTTGACGGTCCCTTGTCTCCGTCGTTGCCGCTGCTAAGTTCAACAAAGGCACAAGGAAGTTCGGTGGCTGTGGACTTGTCGTACCGCCCAACTACGGCTGCTGCAGCTACTCTAGGATGGGTGATGAGTATACCTTCAAGCTCAGCAGGAGCGACTTGAAAGCCTTTATACTTGATCAACTCCTTCATACGATCCACGATGCTGAATTCACCGGTTCGAGCGTCGACAATGACGACGTCGCCTGTGCGGAAGAAGCCATCTGCGGTGAAGGATGCTTTTGTTTCTTCTGCGTTGGAGAGGTATCCAGAGAAGACTTGATTGCCTTTGATCTGCAGTTCTCCGCGCTGTCCAGGCTCAACGGGCTTGCCGGTGGATACATCGACGACCTTAGCAAGCGTTGAAGGGATGAGCGAGCCAACTGAACCAGGTGTTTGAGAGCCGCTGGACGGATCGAGGCCGGCTAAAGTTAGCTCGGTCATTCCCCAACCTTGTTTGACTTCAACGCCGGTCAATTCGGAGAATCGAGCTTCGGTCTCGGCGTCCAATGGGGCTGCTCCACAGCGTATACGTTTGACCGTGGCAAAGACGCTTCGATTTGTGCCTGCATGTTTGGCGATTTTGGTGAGTGCCGGTGGGACGCAGTTGAGCATGTTGATTTGATGCGTCTGTAGCGCTTTGCAGAGCGAGTCTGCGGTGAAAGGTCGTAGGATGAAGAGCTGACCGCGCATACGAAGGATGAGGTGAAGCTGACCGTTGAGACCGTAAGCGTGGAAGAAGGGGAGGAAGCTGAGCATGCGAACTTGGTTGGCGACGAGGCCGTCTGGGATAAAGCCTGGGGTGTTGAGGTTCATGGACAGCATCGAGACCACGTTTTTGTGCGAGATTTGGACGGCTTTGGGCAAGCCTGTAGTACCCGATGAGGAGGGGAGGTAAGCTGTTGTATCGAGGTCGTCCGGCACAAATGGTTGTGCTGCCTTTGCCGCCGCTTCGTCTGCCAGCAGCTCGCCGATGGACAGTACACCACCGCGACCAGGCTTGGTATCGGTGAGGATAACGGTGAAGGTCTTGACGTTGGCAGCAGCAACGCGACCGAGGTAGGTGCTGTGAATGATGACCTTTTTGGGCTTGACGAGGTTGTATACGTGTTTGAGCTCCTTGCGGGCGTAGTCCGGGTTGGCGAGCGCGACTCGGAGACCAGCGAATTGAGCGGCCATGACGGTGAGGGCGAATTCGATGGAAGAATGGAGAGCCACGAGTATGGTGTCGCCAGGTTTGAGCTTTGCCTTTGTGATGAGGCCGAGACCGAAGCGCTGAGCTCGCAGCTTGAGATCACCATACCTGGAACACAAAGACAACAGGAAAGAGAGCAAACCAGTCAGCTTCAGAAGGCAGCGCCGGAATGAGTACAGAATGAACAAAACTCACGAAATGTATCGACCCATCGAGCAATCAGTGATGGCTGGAGTAGCATCATCAAAGTTCACGCTGCCCAAGCAGTACTGATAGATGGTCTCGGATGGGACTTGGGGAGGTGGCAACCTGGAAGCATAAACGCCTGTCTTTGGGTTGTAGATGGTATACGGTCCCAGCGGGATGCTGAATTCGCTGCCGAGTTGCGCCATGGCTGTTGATTATAGGAATGGCGCACAGCAGCAAGAAGGACCAGATGGTGCTGCTGGAATAAGTTGATGGATGGAGTGTTATATATATATATATAGTATAGAAGCGCCGAGGCAGGATAGTGCCGTGAATGAGCTTTTAGAAGGGGAGAATGATGAAGCCAAGGTTGGTGGTGGGGTCGGTCGAGCAAGTCGAGGACGAAGCTCAGGAGATGAAAGAGAGAAAGCCAGCCGACGGGAAGGAATTGCGAGATTAGTTCCGGTATAGGTCAAGGCGGAACCGGATCTTGTGGCAGCCGGTCCGCCGCGTGGAGACTCTGTCTAAGACGAGGTCGAGATTTCTTTCGGCAAAGTGCTCCCGGCGGTCATCAGCAGACAGAACAGTCTTGGGAAGCGAGTGTGGGGTAACGAGAAGGTGGCAGAGCGGCTTAAATACGCAGTTCAGCCCGATCCTTAGCCTTGATTCCAGCCTCAATCGGCGATTCTATTTTGAAATTTTTGGCCGCCTCTCCTCGTCCCGTCGTCGGCAGCTAGGTAGAGGGCGACAGACCATTATTGCGAGCAACATGCATCCAACTCTTTTCTTACTCCGTACCCGCACTAGCATGGGTACAGTCAATGTCGCTTTGGGCGGACAATAGCCCATTGATCAAGGCCAATCGTGAGAGAAGGCTTCCTCTTGACAGTCAATCGAGCAGCACTTTTGATCGTGCCGACCACCTTGTCTTCTTAGCCTTCGAGTCGTAAATTGCTGTATTTTATGTGCATCAGAAGGGGCGTGTCTCTCTCCGGCGGAAGCCTTCGAAGCCAAGGACAAAAGCGGTGACAGCTGATTAGACTCGAAACTCAGAAACAGAAAATTGGCACTCCGCCTCAACCTTGTTCTACAGTATCGGTGCGTGATTTGTTTGGTAGACAAGTGAAGAATAAAATAAAATAAAATAAAAAAAAGCGAATCGAAAGAGCTGAAACGGAAGACGGTTCCGGAGCGAAAAGAAATCGGCGAGATCCGACGGGTATGGCATGGGCCTTGGCTGTCTCGCTTAGATGCTGAGAGGCCGCAAGGAGCGAGCATGTACATTTTACCTGTCTCCTGAACCGCACCCTACACCCGAACCTCATGACCAAAAAAATGCATGCGAATCGTGTCTATCAGACCATAGGTAAGCATCGAGAATGGCCATGACAGTAGGAGGACGCTTTGCTACGCTTAATGCGAGCTCTCTGCAACAGCGAGTCATTGTTGAGAATTCAAGTTTGCGATGGACGACTGCGTTCTGGTCGGATTTTGACTCGCCTAAATTTGCTTTGCCGATACCTTACGCCACGAACCCTTTTGAAGGGTAAAACTTCGCCTTGCAGCTCGAGAAGCTTGGTCAGGCATGTCTGCTGTCTCCCTTCTCTCCCTATGAACTCGAAGCGGATGAGCCGATTGCCTGGTCGATGATGAGTGCTTGTGTGTGTGTGTGTGTGTTTTCTTCGGATTCGGCCCACCTTTTATTCAAGAGGTGAAGGCGGACCTACCGATGATCATGCAAGTGCTCAAGTGCTCAATGCATGCATACATAATGTGAAGGCTCACTACAGTCAAACCTCTTGAAATGACACATGGAAATCTGCTAAAATCAAAAAATAAATGAGCAAGAAAAATAGAGGCTTGTAAATGATGCACCACTTGAGCTTGCTTACATAATGCTTGAAACACAATCATTCTATACATCATTCAGGCCGTGCTATTGAGCTCTAGTCAACACTGCTACTCTCTTTCCTTCTCACCATCACCACCACACCACACCTGCTTCACCATGCCAAAGTCTCCAAGGCCAGTTCCTACATCTTCTCAGAACCTGTCCACAGCCCAAAAGGAGCAGATCTTGATGCACTACAGCACTCAGAAAGCTCTCAATGCCTCATACAGCCATCAGCAACTTGCAGACTGGACCAGAGACACCTTCAAGCTCAGCTACACCCCCAGCAGATCTACTATTCACAGGATCATCAACCATAGCACATCAGATACTTCTCCATCTTTCTTCAAGAGGAAAGAATCTCCCAGCACAGAGGAATTGGATAGGCTACTTGCAGAATGGGTCAACAACCAATCAAGCAGGGGAGTGATGGTCAATGGTCATCTACATCAAGCAGCAAGGGCATATCCTTCAGTCTAGGCTCAATTCCACCCTTCCTCAGCATCAGCAGCTTGCTCTCAAGTTCTCTAATGGGTGGCTGGACAAGTTCTGCATCAGGCATTCATTCAGGCTACAGGTTGCTCATGGAGAGACAGGCAGTGTTCAGCAAGACATCATTGACAGGGAGTTACCAGCACTTAGGCTTCTGATCCAGCAATACCATCCCAATCATATGTTCAATGCTGATGAAACTGGCCTATTCTACAACATGCCACCCCAACAAAACCATAGGTTCTTCACCACCACCAGGCCTGAAGAAGAACAAGGCAAAAATCACCATACTCTTTGCCTGCAACAGCACTGGCACAGAGAAGCTGGAACCTTTCTTCATTGGTCATTCCCAGCAGCCCCATGCCTTCAAGAAACAGACCCCAGAGCAGCTCAAGATTCAGTACACTGCCAACTCAAAAGCTTGGATCTGACTCACTTCATTGGATTCTTAAGTTGGGCAGACCCCTGGCAGACACATTCTGCTCCTTCTAGACAACATCTCAGGCCATGGGACACTCTCAAAGTCCAGTGGCAGATCTGCAGCACATCACCATTCACTTCCTTCCAGCAAACACCACCTCAAGAATCCAACCACTTGATGCTGGAATCATTGCCTCCTTCAAGAAACATTACAGAACCAGGCAGTATGGCATGGCACTCTTGGAAGCAGAGCTAGGGAGTAAGGATATATACAAGCTGGACATTCTCACTGTCATGAGGCTATCTCAAGAGATCTGGAAGGAGCTAGGTGACAGTACTATCAGGAATTGCTAGAAGCATACTGGCTTGATTGACTTGGAAGTGGTAGAATCAACTGCAGAAGGAGTTCTGGAACTGGATAGGCAGCTGGAAGCATCCATCAAGCAGCTAACAGAAGTGTCAATTCAGGATGTGATCCAGCTAGAAGGGGAGGAGGAAGAAGAAGAAGAAGATGGTGACTTGAAGGAGGGTGATGACTTTGATACTCCCTCTTCACCTGCATCTCCAGCAAAGCATCAAGAACAACCTCAACTAGTTCCTGCAGAGCAGCTCAGGATCCTCAAGATGGCTCAGTATATCCTCACCAGCCAAGGTCTTTTGACTCCAGAGGTTTTGCAAGCTTTTGCACTTTGTGATGCTCAGTTTCATAATGGAATCAGTGAGGATGTTTTGTTAACAAATTTTCTGAAATCTGCATTTCCATAGCTGGTCAAGAAGCTGAGATATAGGGTTTTTACATATACATGACAATTTCCATTTTGCGAAAAAATTTAAATAATGTGTCATTACAAGAGGTTCGACTGTAGCTTGGGAATCGACATTGCAAGCCCAAAGTGACGTTGCATGCAGCAGCAGCAGTTGGAGGAGCAAGGACGAGCCAAATGTCCGTTTCTCTCTTCCTTCTCTTTTTCTCAGGCTAAAACCAAATAATTGCTGCACACACGGCGGGCTTCTGTCTCAGCTCTGCTTTCCGTTGGCTTCTATTTTCTCTCGGATCATCCGCCGCCGTTTGCCGCCGCTCTGGTCGCTTCTTTTTCTTAGTAGACAGCTGCTGCTCAAGTGCACATCATCTGATTTCTTTTTGTTTCAATCCAATTTTATCCGTCCGCCTCAATTGAGGTACGGCCTTTGAGCTCAGCTGTCATGCAGATCCACGAAAGAAACCCTGAGAGGCGTGTGAGAAAAGAGGTTGCTTTTGCTACGACTCACTTAGCCGAATGGGGCACCCTCTTGACTTGGCTTGGCCTAAAACAAAGCCAATCCGCTGCACAAAGCCGTTTGTTTCCTCGCCAAGAAAGCACAACCTGGCCTTCCCTTTTTGCAGAGCATGCGAGAGCTCCGTGAGACGTTAGTCACTGTAGAACGTCGAGAGGCTTTGCATATGTCACTTTGCTCATCACGACCGTCCTGGTCACATCATCTTTCCGTAACTTATCCTTTCATCGGCGCCCATCGTCATACTGTACCCACCGTCCATTTCGCCGCCCGGTCACAGCCAATTACAGTCTCGCGACACATTGCAGTCACCACCCTCACCCCCACCAACGCCAGACGATCCTTTCCAACCGGCGTTTAATTGCACCGAACCAATCCTAGCTTGAGCTTTCCACTCGACTCTCGATCGATCCCACTGCGTCTGTTCTGTAACGCTCTACCCTCCCGCCGACCCACAACTCTACCAACGCATCTCTCAACAATTGCTTCGTCAAGGCGCCGTCCCAATTCAACTCAACCAAATCCAACCCATTGCATTGCTTGCCCCTAACCCATTCGCAGCGGCTCGTTTTTGGATCACTTTCGGCTAGCTCATCACAGTCATTTCCATAGTATCAGCATATCATTCCTTACAGATGCTGTCCTGCAATCCATCAAGTCCCTGACAATCATCGTCCCACCCCACGCGAGCATATCGACCTGACCACTTCAAAGGCACTCGGCACTCCTCGCTGGCTCATCAGCCACTGACGGTGTCGGCACACATTGGCCTTCGCCATGCCTTTCTATCTCAGCCCAGCTTCACTAGTGGATCAGCGCGGTTTCGACTACACAAATCTCTTTGTTTGGCCCAACTCTACATTACCAGCAGCAGCACTTTCATTCACCAACTTGTCGATAGCAACCCCCATCGGTGCAACCATCCCTCAGATCTTTGTCGTCAACCCTTCCAGCGACAACATCTTTCGCCATGTCAATCCTCAGAGCGCACATGCTGCCATCATCGGCCTCATCTACTTTTCCATGTGGATGGGCGCACTCGGTTGGGACATTGTCTCCACCATCTCCTTCGACTTTCGTCTCGTCAAGGAAACAACCTGGTCCAGCTGCTTCTCCTGCATCTACTCAATAGCCTACCTCCTCTCGCGATACGTCAGTTTGGCATGGCTTGTCACCGCCGTCACAAACAGCGTCATCATGACCAACCATTGCGACGCGTGGATGAAAGGCAGCACCGCTCTGTTCAGCGTCGCCATCAGCGCAACCATGCTCGTCTTTTGCTTGCGGGCCTGCTCAATATGGCATATGCACCAAAAAATCGTCTCTCTCGTCGTTTCAACCTGGTGCTTGGTCGTCGCCTTTGCCGTGCTTCTCCCCATCATGAGCGGCGGAACGCAGCTGCCCATCTCCAACTTTTGCGCGTGGCATTTCAACGGACTCTACGTCGTCGGCGTCTTTGGTGCGCTCCTCATCTTTGACCTCCTCTGCCTTGTCGTCACCGTGTGCAAGCTCAACAAAGCTGGCTGGCGTGGTCTGCTTCATGGCCTCTTCCCCTCCAGCCGACACAACCTAGATGCCGAGGACGTAAAGACCATGCTTGTCCAAAAGACCACCGCCTTCTTCGCTATTCAGTTCCTCTTTCTCATCTCGGCGCTTCTCGTCTACGTCTTGACCGACACGTATGCCTACCGCATGATGAACATCGTCGCCAGCGTGGCTGTTGCGAGCTCCATGGCCGGCCGCATCTTCCGACGTGCATGGCGACAGACACGCGAGCTGGCTCCACACAACATTAACAGGCCGCCCTCCTACTTTCCAGCATGGGCAGAAGAGCATCGAGGAGCATCTTTCAGCCGCAACGACGTCAACTCTGTCTACACACCGAGCAACGATCCTACCCATGGCAACAACCTCGAAGGTGTACCACCCAAATCCACGCGAATGAGTCGAAGTAGGGACAAGCACGAAAAGCACGATTTGCTTGCATTCTACGTCGAGGGAGAGTTCCGACCTCAACTCAAGCCTCGCACCCCGTCAAGTCTGTCCCTGCGCTCCCTTTCCAGATCACCGACTTCCCTCGGCGCCACACAGCAAATGCGCGAAATGGAGGCGGGTCACGCAGGCATGGACGTCCACACCGACGCCGTCAGCATCACTCCCAGCACAATCGTCATTGCTCGTAACAACCTCGTGGTTCCCCACCGTCGCGGATCAGAGCCTCTGCGCGGTGAGCGTAGGGCGTGTCAGAGCGGACCTGCTCCCGCCTATTCACGACGTCTGGGTTCGTCAGCATCGTCTCGCCCCCGTACTGGCGAACGAGATGCTTTCGCTACTTTCTCCATGCAACGTCCGACTTCAGCTGGAGAGATTTCGCGTCAACAATCGGCGCCCAATTTGCAAAGTCGTTTGAACACAGCCCCTTCGCATTCGCATCCAACCAACAGCTCGCTCAATTCTTCAGATAGTCTCACTCTTGAGGCAGACCCTCAGAGTATCGTAGGCTTGGGGCCTTCAGCTCACGATGACGATTTTGAGTCGGAGGATCAGCACGGGATTGTGATGGAAGAGAAGCGCCGCACCTTTATCACCTCGCCACCGCTATCTGCTGGTCTCAAGCCCAATCGGAAGGAGGTGTACGATTTCGACAGTGTCAAAGCTGCCGCACACTTTGGAACGAGACCGATGCATCTGCGCAAGTTCATACCACGCCCAGCTACAGCATCTTCAGTACCGCCAGCATCCGCCTTTGACTCGGCTGCTCTCAATCTAACCCCTCCAGGGCGCGTACAATTTGCTTCTGCAGTAGAACAAGATGCCCACCGACGAGGTGCTACAGGTGACAGCTTCGGCTCGCCCAATGCAAAGTCGTTCGCATTCTTGAATCAAGATCCGCTAGCGCAGGATCAGCAAGGCACGCCGCGTCCGAAGACAGCACCCAACTGGTCCTCACCCTCACTGTCTCCGTCCGAGTCGGTAGTCTCGCAAATGACGGTGATGCCTCGTGGCTTGATCTCCGAATCTGGGCCGTCCGGCGTAAGTCTAGCGCCATCGCATCTTTTGGCCGCTCCCGCAGCGGACGAAAATGCTTTATTTGCCTTTCTGAATACTGTAGAAGAGGACTCGCGCGACCGGGCAGCATCGCACTCGCATGGTCCACAAGCACCGCCTTTGGCGAACCTCGCAGTGGATGACGGGCGTCCGCGTACGTCCCGAGGCAACACGGCATCCTCCAGCCAGAGCTTTGACTCGAGCGAGGGCCAAGAAAGCGATTCGAAGGTTGCTCACGCTATCGAGGCTGATGCTCGCGGGCGTCGTGCATCTGCGTCTGCACGACCTAGATCCGGTACGTCGCCACGAGAGAGCAAAAGCGTACAGATACGCACGTCATCAGCCGCGGGCTTGAGGAGTCGCGGAGGCACCAGTGACGGCAGCAATAGTGGCAATCGTCCGTCAACAGCCGTCGGCGACGCTGTAAAACCTTTTGGCTATGGATTGCTCGCCTCTTCTTCGCGTAGAGGATCGCAGGCGCGTTCGTTGCGTGACCGAACGCCTTGCATCAGCGACGATGAACAAGGCGAGGCCGATTCCGAGACACAGCTTGGGTCGGTGATTGAAAAAGAATACGCCAAGCTAGCAGTGCGAGCACAGCTGCCTCTTGATTAGATAGGCACAACGGCCGCGAGGCACCTTGCCAGCATGGCAGCGCACAGTGCACAAGACACAAGCATACAATACACATGCACACTCACACTCTCTTCTTACTTTTAATCAATTTTCATCTGTCCTTTCGCATTCGCATTCCGGTCATTCCGTGTTCTGCTAAGTCACCTCATCTGCAATTATCACTATCATCCTTTGTTAGCTTGCAGGCAGTGTGTGGCTCGGATGGCGCTGTCTGTCATAATTTATGCGGATGAGCCTACTCGTCGTCGTCACGGGGATTTGGTGCTGATGATGACGAGGCCAATGTCCTGCGCACCATCTCCTGGAGTGCTTCTGGATCTGAGCCATATTCTGCAGAGCGGACTGTGATGGCATAGAGAACTGTAGCGAAGCAGGATCGCGCAGACGTGTCAGCTGCACCGACTCTAAGTTCAAACGGCGGCTGGGAAGCAACATACTATCTTCGATCTTGCGTAGACTCTGGTTCGTGACGAATTGCTTCTTTTTGAGATCACGCACGAGCGGCACGAAAGGATCAAGTGCGTCTCGGAGCTGCCGAGTGAGGCTGAGCACTTGCTTGACCACTTGACCCGTATCGCCTTGACCGACGGCGTTGGTGGCGAAGCGCATGAGTTCACCTGTCAAGTCGGATAGGCCTAATAGGTATCGATGCGTGGGAACGTGGATTGCTGGGTCGCTTGGCGAGGCTGGCGATGTCGGGACGCCAAATTGATCTGCGTAAAATTGCGATTCCGAGATTAGCTCAGCCAGGAAACGATCTTGAATTTGCTGAAGCCTGATGAGTTGACCAGTGCGAAGGTAGTGATAAAAGGAGATGGCCTCGATGAACTCCTCGAGCCCGCCGCCGATGTTGCGCTCGTATCGTTGTGCTCGGAGTCGTTTGGTTGACGCATCCAAGGGTGTTTCTGGCAGATCCAGTGAGCCGAGTCCCTCTGACAGAGCGGCTTGCCGCAACAGCGCGATGATCTCTTCTAGCTTGATCTCTGCCTCAGAAAACAACTTCCGTGTCTTTGCTGAAGGTTGTGTAGATCCAAAGTCTTTGACATCGAATCGATGCAGCAAGAAGATGACTTTCTTGGACAGAGCGGTCACATCACGAGACGTCTTGATGAGGCGCTCTCGTCGATCATTGTGATCGTCGATCTCATCTCTGAATGCGCTAAACACCTCGTGAATATTGCTGCTGCTTGACGAGGATGAGGATGCTTTGCTGCTCGCGTCTTTCGGGTCGTTCCGAAGATCGTCGGATCGAGTCCGCTTGTTGGGATGAGGTTGGCAAGGTGCTGAAGGCGATGCTTTTCTTTCTCTGCGTGGCCCTTCCATGACTTTGGTGCTGAAGAGAGCGTCGCAAGCCGCGATGCAACGAACTGAAACTGAGAACGTCGTTCGTCTCGACTGTCGGCTCTTCCTAAGCCAGAAAGCCTCCACAAACTCCGACATCCGACTCACGTTTCCTTCGAAGACTCTTTTTTTTTTTTTTTTTTTTGTGGTTTGGCAAGGCACGAGCGCTTGACCTTTGCAGGCCCCAAAGCAAACCCTAACAAAAATAATAATAATTAATTTCGCCGGATACAGTAAGCAGTTCCGTGTCATTTCCGTGTCATAAGGCTTGACTGCGAGCTGCAGGGCGTTTTGCTGTTGTTTTGGTTCGTTGAGGCACGGCTCCTCCCACTTATCATGACATGACAGAACATGCATTCGTTCTGATCTACTTCCATCACTTACTCCCTTCAAGCCAGCAATCAACCACCTGGTGCTCTGAAGATCGTTGGAAGTCGTGACCTGAGCAACCCTCTCCAGGTTGAATCGCGAAGCGTCCTTCGAACATCGACCTCGTGGCGCTCTGCCACCCTTCATTGGGCCGTTCCAAGTGATTGTCTTTACCAGGCATCACCGCATACGACGCCATGCCGACATTAACCAACAATCACACTGCTCAATCTCCAGCAACAATGGCGCAGGGTGCCTCGCGATCTCCTTCCGCGTCTAGTAAGAATGCCGAGCAGAATGGCAATGTTTCTTCTAAGGGCCAGGACGACCAAAAAGCTGCCAAGCCCAAACCCTCATCCAGGATTCCAAGCTGGATCAAAGACAACCTCACCTCGGCACGCTCACTACGTATCCTCGCAAGATGCTGGGTCGCCACCTGGGCCAACTTTCTCCTCATGATCCCCGGTCCATCCCTCCGCATGCTGGGCCAAGCTGCCTTCTTCGGTTGTATGCTCACACTCATGATTCCGCCATCCATGCCTTTCTTTATCTTCGTCATTGCGTTCGCAATGCTGGTCATTGGTGCCCTGATGGGATGGGCGTGGGGCTGTGCAGCCATGGCTGCGGCCAACCGCGCTCGAAGTCAGCCACTCTTGCAGGCCGCTGTCCAGCGGGTCCGTTCGTCAGCTGCGGCATCTACCAATCCCGAGGCCTATGTTACCACGTCCGTCTTTCGAGGCGAATATCTCGATGTACGCTCCACGGCTGTTTTTGGTATCTTCCTGATGGCAGGCTGTTATGCAGCGGCGGTCATTCAAGTCAAGCTTCCCAAACTCAAGATCGGCTCCATCTTCTTGCTGATCGTGCTCGATATCATGACATCCTACGGACCTCTATTTCCCTACGCTAGATACACGCTCGCCGAGATCTTTATGATCCCTATCGGCTGTTCCCTCGCCATCTGTCTCGCCTCGCAGATGCTCATCTTTCCAGAGACACTCGCTTATTCATGGCAACTTGATTTCGTCAAAATGCTTGGAACCAGCCGCGACCTCGTTCGCTTGCATTCCTCGGCACTCACCGATCTCTCTCAGCTTTACGATGCCGATACTCATCTTTCGCCCCAAGGTCACGCAGACCAGCCTTCGAACGACCTGCTTCATCTGCACTTCCAAGCCGAAGACGACGCTACTAAGATCGCCGCTAGCCTCCTTGCCGATGCAAAGGCGAACAGTACCGCCGTCGCTGAGCAGCTCAACGGCCTCAATGGCTCTTCGGCCTTCTTGGGAATGGAGTTCTATCGATCTTACTTTAGCGCTCACGACATGAAAGTCGCCTTCCGCAAGACTCGCACAGTGAATCTCCAGCTTGCGCTACTCAACACGTTCTGGCGAATGCTGAATCGCGAATTTGGAATCTCCGACCCGAATACCTTTGACGAAAATTGGGACCCGACCAAAGTGGAATCAGGCTACAAGGTAGACGGCGAGCACGGTACCGAAGCCCTCCCCACCAAAGATCGCCTCCAGCCAATCAGGCTGCATGAGACCAGCGCCATACACCGCGTCCGCCAAGATATTCGCGAGAGTGAGGCCGCACAGCAAGTCCCAATGTCGCGCATGCTCAACATCCTTCACAGCGTAGCTTCTCCGTCCCTTGATGCTGCCGCCGACTCGATCCAAGCTGTGCAGACATATTTCGACGCCAATCTTTCTTGGCGACAGAAGCAGCCCATCGACCAAGTGCTTCATCAGCTCAACGAGACCAAGACCCAACTCGATGCCGCTCGAACAAGCTTGATGAACGACAAGAGACTCGAACTCTTTCAGCCCTACGCAGAGCACTTCCGCGCCTTACACCCCGACCTAGACCTCACAAAGCATTTTTTGCAGACCCAGGAATCGATTCGCTCATTCCGAGCTGGTGGCCGACCGCTTCACGTCTGCCTCGTCTACATCACCAATCTGAGCGACGTTCTTGATTCTGTCTCGGAACTTCACGGCGAGATGCTCAGCATCGCAAATCGTGCTGGCTCAAAGAAGCGCATCTGGGCGCCCAAACATCTCGGCCGCCTCTTTGCCGTTCTTAGCAGCAACAAACGCGGATCCTCCGATGGTTTGGATCGCTTCGGGCCGGGCGACGGTCAATTCCAGCGCGAAGAGGACATCGATCGCGAGTTCAGAGAGGATCGAGCACACACCGCTTCCTCAATCAACAGCAGCAGAAACGACAATGTAGCTGATCATCTCGAGGGCGAAAGCGATGTAGACTCGGACGACGACGACGACGACGACATCACTCACCAATCGTCATCACGCGCGGACGAGGAGAAGCAATCTGGTTCCAAGAAAAGCGATTCCAAGCAATCCAAGAAGGGCAAGCGTGATCGTAAAGAGCGCTACTACGCCCGTGATCCGGATGCACTACCGCCAACAAAAGTGACACACCGCATTGGAAGAGGCATTGCCGCCACGTACCAATTTGTCAGCGGCCCCACGGGAATCTATGCGATGCGAATGTGCATCGCTACTTTCGCTGTCTGGATTACTACCGTCCTGCCACATTCGGCCTACTTTGTTTACCGAAATCGAGCCATTTGGGCGCTCATCATGGCTCAAAC
Source organism: Anthracocystis panici-leucophaei (assembly GCA_014826065.1). Classification (NCBI taxonomy): domain Eukaryota; kingdom Fungi; phylum Basidiomycota; class Ustilaginomycetes; order Ustilaginales; family Ustilaginaceae; genus Anthracocystis; species Anthracocystis panici-leucophaei. The sequence goes on along the minus strand of CP060319.1, from coordinate 370,995 downwards.
GGCCGCAGCGCTTTCTGGTGGTGAACTCATCTTTACGTTTGCCATGCGATTGATCGGTACCGTGGTAGGACTGCTGTATGGCTCTGTGCTGTGGTACATCTCGACGGGCAACGGACGCGGCAACGCATATGGGTTGGCAGTGACATGTGCTGTAGGATTCGTTCCACTCGTCTTTCTCCGCGTCTGGGCACCCAAGATGCTCTTGCTTCCCGCGATGATGGCTTGCGTATCGGTTGTGTTGATTGTCGGGTACTCCTGGATCGACACTCACCTTCAAGTCGTGGTCAATAGCGGCGTCGGCATTGGCGTGGCGTGGAAGCGAACCTTGTTGGTAGCTATAGGATTGACCGTGGCGCTAATTGTCATGGTGCTCCCGCGTCCGGTTTCCAGTCGCCTCTTGTTACGAAAGAACATGGCCAAGGTGACTCGTCAGCTCAACGACCTGTTCATCGATGTCATGGAGGTCTGGATCGCGCGCAATCGCATCCACACGCAGGAGGCCGAGCGATCGGGATTCGCTCATCAGGTCGAGGCGGACGGTGAAAAGAAGCTGTCTAGCTCCGAGGCCATCCACAAGCTGTGGAAGGAACGGGAACCTGTCTTGCGAGCACGCTTCATGGCCGTCGCATCGCAAGTGGCCACGTACCCCATGCAGATCGGTCTCGCTTCGATGGACTTTCACATTCGCGGTCGTTGGCCGGCGGAAAGGTACGTCGAGATTGCTGCAATCCACGCTACAATCGTCGAGTCGCTCGGTGCGATTGTCTCGTCGGTGCGGGCCTTTGATCACCTGACAATCACTGCGGATGGCGACGTGGTCAAGAGGGCGGACTCGACATCGGCAGGTCCCAATGCGATAGAATGGGAAAAGATTCTGACATCATCAACTTCGCTATTCGATCCTCAAATGCTCTCGGAGATCTGCATGGTGTTTGATCTGCTCTCCAAAGCTTTGAGGAATGGCGAGCGTCTCAATCACGCATCCTTCTCCCTGCTCGAGAACCACTTCAAGTACGCCAACCGCAACCGCAATGTAGATGCTGTCCTGCGCAGAAGGGCTGCTGCAGGAAAGGGTTCAGTCGAAGACACCTCAAACAAGACGGAAGGCGAGGACGTGCTCAGCTGGAATGTTTTGCTCGACCCCATGTATCTGCGCTACACGACGGCCAGGATGGCTTCGATCACGCTGGCTGCTCAGCTCGACAAGTTCAAGGCCATCGTGCAGGATCTGGTTGGTGAAAGCTCGCTGCGTGGGTTTGACATGCTCAAGGAGATGCACGACGAGCGCATGTGTCGCGCCGCCGCCGCTATCGAGAGGTTGTAGGCTTCCAAAGCGTGTGTCGTGTTTGCGATGGTATGGACATGTTGATCTCGTTTCCCGATCCTCATCAGACTGTCACTCTACATTCGAGTGCAACAGACATGATCTTGAAATGAATTCGATGACCCCCTTTGGCGTCAGTTGCTGGACAGTCTGGTTTATGAGCGATGGTCTTGATACCTTGAAAATCGTGTGTGGCCATTGACAGCGCGTGGGAAGGTGTTCAGAAAGATTGCAAAGTTTCTCGTGAAGTGGTTCTGCAAAGCGGTCTGGACCCTTGACATCGCAGAGCCTATTTTGTGTGTGTGTGTGTGAGAGAGAGAGGCAGAGTTGGTGGGAACCTAAAGTTGAAAACTTGCAGCGTTCGCTTGCAGGCGGCGACCCTGTTTTTGTTGTTGAGCCCTCTGGAGCTGTGTTTGCTCAGTCGGTCGCGTGTCGGAGAAGGAAAGCCGTGAGCAGGCAGTACGTGAGTATAGTGTGGAGGTTAAGTGCTGAACCAACGAGATACACACGCTGCTGCTTCAGAAAAAAGCGCTCGATCCGACGGGCTGCCTGCGATGCTTTCACACCCACATCCACACTCAGCCACGCTCAATGAAATAATCCTACACGCCTCGTTTTTTCTGAAAGATCACGCAGCAGCTCCACTCTGTCTGCCTCTGCTTCCACAGCAGCTCTGCCACCGCTGCCTCACAAATCACAATTTTGTCAGATTCATCAGCGACCGCATTTCTCGCTTGCCAACATCGTCACTCACACAAGCGGCGACCCTTGCTGATCGTCGAGACTCGCTTGCTCGCATTCGGTGCTACAATATACAGTACCTCTGCAGTGACTTAGCCTGTAACTGTTCTTCCGCTTCCATTCGTAACTTCACATCGGAGTATGGCCGATAGCCCAGCAGCATCTTCTTGTTCTTCTCCTTCTCCATCCTGCCTTCCCACCACTACATCCACCGCCGGCTGTACCGATATTTCCCCCGCAGCCCTAACCACCTCCACCCATACTACCACAGCAGCGTCGGTCGACCCATCGAATTCGTCCTGCAACGAGCCTAGTCAAAGCGCAGTGCATCAACAGAAGCGTCACAGCACCGCTCGGGCCGTCCGATTTTCGGCTTCTCCACCCTTGCAAGACTCAGCCAACGTGGTCAATCAGCAGCCACCCAATACAGACGCATCGGCTGCTCCTCTCACCTTTCGCGGCATCCATCGTTCTCTCGCTGCACACCTTCACAACCGCACTTCACCACGTCAAGCCAATCGAGCCGCTTCTCGCCAATCCAGTGCCGACGTTCCCAACACGTCAGATTCGTCGAGCTCGCCTAGTAAGCGTCTCTCCACCATTTTCCAACGACGCAGCTCCAAAGAATATCACAGTCGCGCCGACGTCTGCGAGAACACTCCCGTTGGCCCCAAACTGGCTCCTAACCTGGAACGCATCGGCACCCACCCTGCTGGCCTTGTGACCGGCTCACTCGCTCAGAGGAGATCATCGAAACGAGAACAGGTCAGGATGGTCGGCTCACACCTCCACCACGCCTTCCGCACATGGTTCAAGGAGACAGAGAAGGACGGCACTCCCCTTCTCCCCGTGCAACTCTCCAAAAAGTACGATGTGCTGCCCACAGTCCTCGGTCAAGGCTCTTTTGCCGTAGTCAAGGCCGTCGTCGAAAAATCCACCGGCAACCAGCGTGCGCTCAAGATCATCGCAAAAAAGCCGCTCAAGGACAGCAATGAAAAGATGCTCAAGGAGGAGATCACCATCCTGGGCAAGGTCGAGCATCCCAATATCATCAAGATGTGGGATCTCTACGAGACCAAGGAGGGCGTCTTTATCGTGACCGACCTCTGCCGTGGCGGCGAGCTCTTTGACCGTCTCGTTGAAAAGGTGCACTACAACGAACTCGATGCTCGTCACATCATGAAGCAGATTCTCGAAGGCGTTGCTTATCTTCACGACCACGACATCATTCACCGCGATCTCAAACCTGAAAACATCCTTCTGCGCGACAAGTCGGACCCTAGCGACATTGTCATTTCTGACTTTGGCCTCTCACGCTTCATTCCGGATGAAGGTCTCCTTATGACTGCCTGCGGCTCTCCACAGTACGTCTCGCCAGAGGTGCTTCTCGGTAAAGGCTATAATGCCGCAGTCGATATTTGGTCCAGCGGTGTCATTGCGTACGCGCTCCTTGGCGGCTACACGCCATTCTATGGCGAAGATCAACCATCTCTCTTTCAGCAGATCATCAAGATGCAGGTCCAGTTCGAGCCAGAGTATTGGTCCGAGGTATCCGACACCGCCAAAGACTTCATCCTACGCTGCCTTTGCCCCGCCGAGAAGCGCATGACCGCACGCGAGGCTTTAGCTCATCCATGGCTTGCCAACCTGCCACCACTGCACGAGGAGAGCGCAAAAGGCGCCTGTCTCAAGGACCGTGCCCTTCGCAACCTCACTGCCATGCGCAAACTTCGCAAAGCCGTCACGGCTGTCGAGGCCGTCAATCACTTGCAGCGTCTACACGCGCTTCGCATGCAGAATGGCGGCGCTTTGCCTCAAAAGCAGCAATCTCTCCTCAGCATTGCCAGCTACATCCAGTCCTACAAACGTGGCGATTCGCTTCTACCTGATCCCATCGATGCCCATCCTAGCGCCTCCGCACCTCCGGATTTACACGACCCTGCCGCCGTGTCAGACGAGCCGACAGAGATGGACACTGTCACAGAGACCCACACCGATGCGTCGGCAGACAAGGGCCGCACAAAGGAGCGCGGAGATTCTGCCATGGCGCTGGATTTGACCGTCATGATGGCTTTGATGCCCGAAAACTGGGGCCGTCCATCATCTTCGTCTGGCTCCAACTCTGGCTCCAACGCTGCGACGAGCGGCGGTGCGTCCGGTACCGCAGCTGTTGCAGAGGCAGCCCAGTCCACCCTCAACCGCGGCCGAGATCCGACGGCGTCTCCTCAGTCCGGCAAAGAAGACGCTGATGCTAGCAAAGACAACTACGATGTGCCAGCTGACGGCGAAGCGAGCCCTTCCGCTTCTTCCACGGGTCAGTCGGAAGCCACCGTTCGACCATCCGCGCCGCCACCGGCCGCCTCAGCCAGCCAGCCTCGCCGGGCTAGTCGGTCTGTCCACCGCAAAGACAGCGAATCCACAAAGATGCTCACCTCGCTCTTGGATCAGTACAAAAAGACCGAGGTCCCCGCTTCCGCACGTCTCAATCCGAGTGCAAAAAGAACTCAACCAACCAAGCTCACTTTCACCAACGCGTGGCGCTACCTACCCTTTCTCGTCTCGCAAGGTGTCACCATTGGCACTGCCGTCGCATCGCATGCCATCTACGGTCCAGCCAAGAAGTCCTGGGGCATCGAGACCTCAGTGTTCACCAGAGTCTTGCGTGACATCGCCTCGTATTCCGAGTTCGCTTCTATCGAAGGTCTGCAAAGCTTCTTTGACTTGGGCGCTTTTCTTCCCACCCCCAAGGACGGTCTCATTACCCCAGTGACGTTCCGCGTCAAGAAACGCGGCTTGCGTGGTTTCCTCGCCGAAGCCGATGCTGCCGAGGACGGCAAGCGAGAGATCAGCGCAGAGTGGGTTGTAGGCAAGCAGACTTGGCGTCGTCTTCAGGCAGAGTGGCGCAGCGGTAAGCAAAAGGGCAAGGAACGTGTCATCCTGTACATCCATGGAGGCGCTTACTTTGTCATGTCCGCTGCCACACATCGACCGCTCACCATCTCGCTCTCCAAGTACACCGAGTGCCGTGTATTTGGCATCAACTATCGTCTTGCACCCGATACCAAATTCCCAGGCGCTCTCCACGACTGCGTCGCTTCCTACTTCCGCCTCACCGACGATCTAGGTATCCCGCCCAGCAACATTGTGCTCGGTGCCGATAGCGCTGGTGGTGGACTGGCGCTTGCTTTGATGTGCTACCTCCGTGACAACGACTATGAGCTGCCCAGCGGTGCTATGCTCTTCAGCCCTTGGGTCGACCTCACCATGTCTTGCGACTCGTGGGACACCAACGCCGAGTTCGACTACCTGCCCATGCCCAAGTCCGGTGACCACATGAACCCAGTGTGGGCCTACCTTGGAGAAAACATCGACAAGTACCTCACCCATCCGTACGTCTCTCCGCTCTTTGGCGACATGCACGGCTTGCCACCGTTGCTCATCCAGTGCGGAGATGCCGAAGTGTTGCGTGACGAAGTGACTTTGCTCGCCCACAAGGCTTCTCTGTCGGGCGTCGCAGTTCGTCACGAGCTATACGAGGACTGTGTACACGTCTTCCAAGCCTTTTTGTTCCTCGACGCAAGTCGTAAGGCGCTTCAGAGTGCGAGACATTTCGTTCGCACTGCTCTCGACAAGCGAGGCAAGTCTCGATCCTCGTCCACCGCCAAGAACAGCGAGTCTGCCGTTAACAAAGAGATGGCTAGCGGCTCGATGCAGACATCGCAGGGCGAAAAGGTAAACCCTGCGACTGGCGACAAGCAACCAGGAGCTGCCTCGTCCGCTGCCAAGGGAAAGGAGCCCAACACTTCTTCTGGTGCAGTCGACGGCGGCATCAACGAGATCGTGTCGTTGCCCCACTCGCGCTCTGACGGTGACGTCGACGAGGACGAGGACGACGGAGATACCGGCGGTCTCCCTGCTGACGAGGAAGATTGGGAGCTCGACAGACGGCCCTCCGCCGAAGAAAGCAGGTCTCCTGAGGCGAAAGCTGCAGGCCTACCCGCAAAGGTGGCACAGAAAGCACTCGGCACGGACGACAAGGCGGTAACTGAAGCTACGAGCGAGGGCGCCAAGCAGGGAAAGCAAAAGGAGAAGCGAGGGGATACACCTTTCCCTCAGATGACTATCGAAGAAGCTCGCCTTCGCGGTCAAGCAGGTATGCAGCAGCAACTCTCGTCGGACGCACCAGCGCTCAGCAAGTTCCATGCTCCCGCCAAGCCGCTTACCCCCAAGATGCGTCGCTCGACTAGTGGAAAAGAGCTGTCCGATATCCTCAAGTCATTTGAGGAGAGCAACAAGAGCGGAGGATCTGGTCTCAAGACCAATGTCTGGACGCCTTCTGACTCTTGAGTTAAGCACACACGTTGAGTACATTCATAACCGCCCGCACAACCGTGCTGGTGTTAGGGAAAATTTTGATGTTCAATTGTATAGTTTATAGACCGCAATGCAACAATGACAAACGAAAGATTTTGTGACGAATCTTCTTGCAGGGCGTGAGAGACTGTTTGCGTCTTGTCACGAAGACTCGGGATTCGTGAGCAGCTGAGAACTTGTGTTCCTTCATCAGTCGAGACGCGCACGCCGCTCAGTCAGACCTGTTTGGTTGGCTCAAAGCAACGAATCTTTTGTCTCAGAAGGTAAGCATCCTCGAGATGGCGCTCATCGCCTAGAACCGCATCCGTTTGACGAGAGTGAATGTGTGTCCCATTGCCAACCACAAACATTCATTGTATATTCTACCGGCTATGCAGTGTTTTGTTCAACTCCAACGTCTCGTATGTGTGCTGTTACCGCGTCGAAGAAGGCTTTGTCCGTGATGCGTACGCATCAAGATCCCGATCGCCATAGGTCCAGCAAGCGTGTTGAGAACAATGGCCCAGATACCCACATTGAAAGCTTGCTGATCCAGTAGTCCCCGCTGTTTGGCGATGTTGATCACGAGGAAACCAATCTCTCCACGCGACATGAGCGCTGTCCCTAAGAATAGAGATGCGGGCCAGATACGCTCTTTGTGTTGGAAGTTCGACGCCTCCGGAATGCATGTGATGCCTACGATATCCTCCGCTCCAGTGGCCAGGTTGATGCCGTTAACAGATGCGTCTACATTGCTTCTTGCCGGATATGACTCGACCGCCGTGCCAGCGTCGATAGGAACACTGCCATCCTGTGCCTGCTCCTCTGCGTGCTTCTGACTCTGCCGAGCGGCCTTTCGCTCGAGGCAGTCGGCCAAAAAGATCCATCCGCCAGCGCAGACTTTTGCAAACGCCATCAGACCAGCAAAGATAACTCCTCTCCAAACGGTCGTGCCATCGAACATGGACTTGACCGGGATTGCTGATCCGATGCTGGAAAAGAAGAAGGGAACAAGGATGGTGTCTTGAACGAGTCCAAGCGCAGTACTGGCGGACAGAAGGTGATCTGGCGACCACAGCGAGGATCCTGTCTGGTCTGAGCCTTCATGAGACTCGGAAGCTTTGCCAGCAAATTGAGTGTAGACGTACTTCATCATCGCTCCAGAGCAAAAGGCTCCAATGAGAAGAGAAGAGCCAATCTCCTCACTGATCACCGAGTACGCCAGCACTGTCGAAACGAGGAGCGTCGTTGCTGTAAGTTGCTGAAATCCTCGATCACGCTGGAAGCGTGCCATGATTTTGCCAGAGGATGCGAATGAGCAGCCAATGGATGACTGGTGCCTAAGGCGGGATCCAAAGCGCCTTGCAAGAGGGCGAAGAAAGAATCGCGTGAGTAGCCAAGATACAATCAGCAGAAGAAAAGAGGACACAATGGGCTTGGCGATCTGCCAGGGCTCTATAGCGTTGAGTCGATTCTCGTTTGCCGGGCCGAGTGTTGAGATGACGCCGATAATGACCAAGCCAACAATGTCGTCCAAAAGGGCTGCGCCGATGAGAATGGTGCCGATACGGGTATTGGCGATTCCATGCTTTGCATCGTCAGCGTCTGCAGGGTGTTCCGACCCTTCAGTGGCCTGTGACGAGCCGTTGAACGAACCAAGAACAGCAAAGGTTGTACCTAAGCTCGTCGAGGCCAGGGCGGCACCTATGGAAAAGCTCTCGAGGTAGTCGTAGCCGAATCCCAACGGCAAGAGCGCCATGCTGATTCCAATTGGCAAGACGACTCCAGTAGCGCCGACCAAGATGGAGATGAAGAGATTCTTGGGGCTCGAAAGGATATCCATCCTTGCCTCAAGGCCGCCTTGCACAATCAGCAGTATCAGGCCCAGATAGCCGATAGAGAGAACTGCGGTTTGAACGTCTTGTGGCAAAATGTTTGCGAGCGGTTGAGCGTAGATGGCACCAAGTACGAGCGGACCCAGGATACCCGCTGAGAAGAGCTTTTGGAAGGCATGGTACGAGATAGATAGAAGCAAGAGGTACGATGCCAGCACCGGAATCGTCACAATGGACGGCGAGGTGTAGGGTAGCCCATCCATTGTTGCCTAGATTGTGCTCCGCATTCGGTCAAAGGTCGTTCAAGGTGTTGTTTGTTGACGAGTGTGGTGCGAGCCAGAGTGCCATGGGTTTTGAACTTGATCTGCGATTGCCTGGAGGTTCGTGGAAGATGGTCGCTGAGAGCAAAACAACACCTGGAAATGAGAGAGGTTTTGGTGAACAAAAAAGGGGGTACACGTTTCATCCACGAACCGTGTGGGTGGTGGTGGTCAGGATGATGGTTTGGAGACGTGTACACGTCTCAACTCTGCTTCCTGACCCTGTTCGGGTCTCAGACCATGTCAGATGCTCTTGTTTGCTGGAGATCACATACAAAATAAGCGAAGTGTGTCGGACGATGATCAAACGTGTACCCGCACCTTTCCCAGCCAAGAAGAGTATCGATTTCGCACGAACCGTGTACCCTACACCTCTTGGGTAAACTCGAAACCCTCCGAAAGGTGTCGAGGGGCTCGAAAAGGGAACACACTTCGTGTACCAAAACCTCTATTATAATACGAAGCTGGGTCTAAGGGTCCAACAAGTTGCAGCGCTGACAGAATTCGCCGACCGGTAATCATGTCTGTCAGGCAAGTGTCTCCTTCGTCCTATACCTCCTGGCACAACCTTAGGTATGGGCTCATCGCAATTGCAGCATAAGCGTCCGGGTATACATTGTTGACTCCACATGTATCTGCAGTTGGATGAAGCGGATTTTTGTTCGCATGCATCGGACCACCTGACCCTAGGTCCGATGACTGCGAACTTAGCGTACTTGCCGTAGGAATGCTTGATTTCGTCATACTCATAAAAGCATGCGCTTACCGCAGGACTATCAGCCGCCGGTGCCGATGCGAGGAGAAGGGTGTCGCATGCTGCGTTGCCTCTGAACTTCCATCTGTCCTATTAGAGTACCAGCCTAAGTATTAACAGAAAGAGTCGTAGTCGGCCAATTTCGGCTTAATTCGAATCTCGTCGCATCAAGTACATTCGATGCGCGATCCTTGACACCGTCCTCCGTGTTCCGGCGATCCGGAGAAAGTTTCACCTTGATGACACGCTAATGATGTTCCATAAGGTCGGCATCATCAGCATGTCATCAAAGTGAAGCAGATGCTTGAATCAAGGAAACTTTCAGAGATCGCTCTAGGCTTTCTCAGCGCACTGAGGCCCCGCATCTCCATCCTGACCCACTTGGCCAGAGTCGAATGGATGACGAGCCAACGGATCCTACTTTGTTAGGCAAAGGCTGGAACTCTGTTGCGTGCTCCTCTAGCTCATCAGTGACTGAGCGGCCTATATAAGGTCGAGAATGAAAATTCTGTAATGTCAACGCCCAACCACACCAGCATACGCATACCGAGGACCCTGTCAAAATGAGGACCCTTACCAACCTTCCCTTCGTTCTGCTTGCCAGCTCTGCTGCGCTTGTCTCGCATTCTCGCGGGGCGCCAGTTGCTGCCAATGCTGTTCGGCATTGGCAGCAGCACATAGCAAAGAGGGCTCAACAAGTAGCTTCCACATATCCCGTCGACTATCGCTCCAATGTTTCGGATTATTCCCTCTTTCAAGTGTTTCAAGACACGGGCGAGCTTCCGCAGCCAATGCGTGGCAACATCGGGTCAACAAATTTTGGCCCAGACAATACCGAAATTTCCCGACAGAATCCGGACACGTTTGCACCCCCCAGCACCGATCATGGAACGATTCCTCAAGCTAAATGGCCATTTGCTTTAAGTCACAATCGATTGCAGACCGGCGGTTGGGCCCGTCAACAAAATGTCGACGTCCTTCCTGTAGCAACTGAACTGGCTGGAGTCAACATGCGTCTAGATCAAGGCGCATTCCGCGAGATGCACTGGCACTCTGCAGCAGAGTGGGCTTACGTTCTTCAAGGTACAACCCGAGTCGCTGCTGTTGATCCAGACGGCAAGAATTAGTAAGTGCCAACGATCGAATTGAGTTGGCTTCAACGTCAAACTGTGCTGACACCATTTACCCTACTCTGCGGATTGACTCTGCATCCTTGTACCAACAAACGATTTCCTTTCGTCAATTGTTCTAGCGTTGCTGACGTCGAGGCCAGAAATCTCTGGTACTTCCCCGCTGGAACTCCGCACTCGCTTCAAGGCGTCGGTGAAAACGGCACAGAGTTTCTTCTGGTATTCGATGATGGCAGTTTCTCGGAAGATTCAACTCTATTGCTGACCGATTGGATGGCGCACATTCCTCGCGAGGTGATCGCCAAAAATTTCGGAGAAGCCGATTTGTCGACGTCGGCGTACGATAAATTCCCTTCTCAAGAGCTGTACATCTTTCCCGGAGAGGTGGACAACTCGACCAACGCTACCTCTGCCATTGATTCGCCGCAGGGGCATCGTACCGAACAACCGTTCACCTACGATCTGAAAAGCCAGGCCGTGACGCAGTTCAATGGAGGTTCCGTCAAAATTGTGGATAGCACCAAATTTGCTGTGTCCAAGACCATTGCGGCTGCTCTGGTCACCATTCAGCCAGGCGCGATTCGAGAGCTGCATTGGCACCCGAACAGCCCCGAGTGGGACTATTTCATCTCAGGGCACGCCAGGATGACGATTTTTGCTGGGCAGAACAATGCGCGCACGTACGATTTCCAGGCTGGTGACACAGCCTACATCAACGAGCAGAACGGTCACTACATCGAGAATATCGGAGATACGGACGTGCAATACCTCGAAATCTTCAAGACAGACACTTACAAGGACGTTTCTTTGAGCAACTGGCTTGCACTTACACCTCCCAACGTTGTGCAAGCTCACCTTGGCTTTTCGAACGAGGACATGGACAAGCTGTACAGCACTTTCAAGACAAAGGATCATACCGTCACCCGTCAACCAAACAGTCCAAACGCTGGAAATGGCAATTCAGTCCTACCGCCTGCTAAGTCTGAGCATGGTGTTGCAAAAGGTTTACAAAAGCGTAGTTCAGCTGGAGGGAAAATCAGCTTCTATTGAGATGTACGGGCATCGCTTCGCATGTTGTTTTGTGGTAGAAAGCAATGCCCCATCCTGATAACTTTATGCTGATAAATACCTTGTCTGCCTCAGTGCCTTATCGTCGGCACTTTTGAGCAGTACATCGAACTGTTCCTCGACGTGTCCGCTGCCCAATCGTGTCCGTGTCCATCTGTCAGGCTCACGAAAAATCAAATGTCGTGCTGTGGCAAGTAGCCGCGGAACTTTTGCAACCCTCATCAGAATCTAGCGTGTGACAACGCTCGACACACGCCAGCGATACATTCAGTGGAGCGTTGAAAGTATGGTGCCTCATGTGAGATTGCATCGAATGTAGATGTGGCCCGCCGCAAAATTTACCATTCCATACACCAAATACAAACATGATGCATGAGCTTGACAGAAGGAGCTAGAAATCTGATCGGAGGGATGTGCTGTTCCTCTGCCCGTGGCGCTACGTGTTCACTTTCCAGTAGAATAGACGATGTAAAGCACAAAGGAGGTGGTGATGACGGCGACGAGGGACAAGAGTCCAATGGTAGTCCAAATCTTGAGCGGTTTCCTCAGGCCTTGCCTCCTGTCTTGCTCGGTTTCCGTCTTGACTTTCTCCAGGAACTGCTTTTCGTTGAGCTTGAGTACACCGCCGAAATATCTCCTGTCGATGAGGTCGTATATCAGACCAAAGATGACATCGATCGACTTGTAGGCAATGATGTAATAGAACACGGTATCGAACTGGTGCCTGCCACTCGATGTCCTGTCTTGGATCGCACCAAATGACACGTCCATGATAACTGCACCGGCAGAGTTGAAACATTTCCAGAGGCCAAAGGCCGTTCCGATCGAGCGTTGTTCTGGTATAAGCAGTGGGATGGAAGCCAGAAACGGGAGTGCGTTGGATGAAAGAGCAATGCTGCCCAGCACAACGGGCAGGTAGGCGTTGACGGTGGTGTACGCCAGCAGAGAAAAGATGACGGTGAAGAGGACAGCACTGGCAGAGATTTAATACATGCGATGGCCAAACAAATCGAACGCCAAACCCAGCAGGGGCGTCAGAACGATGGGAGCGACTTGACCCACCGATGATGCGAAGCCGGCCATCAGCTTAGACTTTCCACGAGTCACCTGCACGACCTCGGCAAGATTAGCGTTGTAGGCATTCACCGTACCCGCCTGGCCTATTTGCGTAAGCGTGATGAACCAGAACGATGCAGGGATAGCACCGATGCTGTGGGCCATCAGATGGAAGCGGCGTCCAAGAGGACGGGCATTCTTGGAAGAGCGCACTTGAGGGTCGTCAGAAGCCGCAGTCTGAGCGTAAGCTTGGATGGCAAGCTCACGGCCAGTGACAACGCGCATATGCTTTGGCAAGGAGCGCTCGTATAGAACGTAGCAAATGTTGAGAGCGAGCGTGATGCCAGCCAAAATGACCGCCAGCCAGAGTGCCCCATACCACTTGCCGGTGCCGTGTGCTACAGGGATGGCGGTCGTCTTGCCGATCACGTTGAACACACGTCCGATAGCAAGGTCCAATCCATAGACGAAACCTAACCATCCATTGCCCCGAGACCAGCGAGTCCCAGTTTTGGACTTTTGTTCTGCTTCCTCTTTTGCCACTTCTTTGGAAGGCTTGCCGAAGTCACATCTGCACCAATGCGTGTACAACTTCGACTGACTGTTCTCGATAGTCGAGTTTCCAAATCCGACAATAATCTGTCCGGCAAGCAAAGTAATGAAACTGCGATGCTGCGCGCCTATGGCTCTTACGATGGCACCAACCAGGATGAATATGTTGGATGCGATGGACATCACACTGGGTCCATAAAAGTCGATGAGGATGCCCGTGAAGAGCGGAACGACGGTGTTGACCAGCATCTCGGCTGAGGCGAGGGTACCGTAGCGAGCGTTGTTGACCTCGGGCATTTCCCTTTTGATTGTTGACTTGAGGGGGCCTAATGAAGACTGGATGTAGTTGTATCCCACTGTTGGTCAACTCATCGGGATGAAGGATACGGAGTAAGGCACAAAGTCAAAGGTTCGTAAGGGTAAGTTGAGTGTCGAGATGAACCTGGCTGCAGTGGCAAGCAGAGAGGGTCACTCACAAGTAAGGAACAGGATCATCACAAGTGCCGGCATGCGCTGCTTCCAGCTGGCTCCGATTACCCCGAGCATAGGAGCAAAGTCGCCTGGGCCGTTGTCTTTGGTACCCGGAGGGTCAGGTCCATCTTGCGTAGAGAGTTGGGCCTCCTTTGTAGAGGAACCGGTGAGGGACATGTGTGTCTCGGTGATGTCTGTGGTCTTGGCGTTTTCCGGCGTTGGGCTCATCATCATCAAGGTCCAGGTTTGCAGAGGAACGCATCTCTCTGTCTATTAGTGGAGGCAGGTAGAAGGTGACAAGCTTCCCGATCCTTAAAGAGGAAGGAGACTGAAGGAACGATGAAGGGGGGACAGGGGGCCAGAAGGAAAAGCAAGGGTCAGGGTCTTTTCAGTTCCTTTCGTATGCTTCACGAGCTGCGATCAGACCACAGTAGAGCTTAGCCGCCGGTTTGAGCCAAGGGAACGCCTTCCAAGATGTCCCGAGCTGCGGAGCCAAAGCGAAGAAAGACGCAAGGATGACCTTACTTTGGAGCCTGAAGCGAGAGAAGAGACGAACAAATCAGATAAGATGCAGTTACCATCTCATCTGGAGCCTCAAATGGGTAGCGGAGTCCACCGAATCAGATAAGATGCAGCCGAGAATCCGTTTTGCAAACCGAAAAAGAGTAGGAGTCGGTCATCGAAAGTTGGTGCCTTTGAATTGGAGGTGCTACAAGTCGCAACAGGGAAAGCCTGAAGCGAAGCACAGCTCTCAACAGCAAGATTCCGTAAGGAAAATTCAGTCCCCAGAAGAGCGAGTCATGTGCTCTTGCAGTGTCCTCGGCCGGTATATGGTATTTGAAGCAGTACATCTAAGAGATTCACCGCCGAGTTTCTTCCCCATCAGTGCCATCGTTTCCAAAGAGACCACCCTATCAATTTCATATACACTTTGTCATCAAGAAAGATCTCCGCTAGAAGTAAACGTATCTCCATTGGATATGAACCTCACCCTCATCCTTGTCGTTGATCCTTACACTAGACAATGACTTTCATTCAAGCTGCTGCCGACATAGGCAGGAGTGAACATTGCACTTGGTCGAGTTTCAAAGCCATGCGTCGTGCTTGTTCAGTCGAAGTTGTTTTTTTTTCTTACCATATGAAGGTCGACTTTGCGGCCAGGTTCAAACTGTTAGCGTCCGGCTTGAACAACCTGCAGGCGGCGGAGATCACGGCGACCAGAACGGCGGGATTTGGAAAGATGCCCTCGGTTCGGCGAGTGTGGGGGAAGAAGACATGATGCACACTGACCAAGAAGGAGTCATCTCTTCTTCTCTAACGTCGTGATCAACGTTCCCAATGGCAGATGATATCTTTACGACGATTTATAGTCCCTGTCTCATCGCTTGTGTCTCGACCACTCACCACGACATTCGTCACCGCTCGCAACACCATCGTTCACCCTGCTCATCACCAACTCATCCGCAAGTTGACCATGTCCACCGTCACCTCAGCCGACCCCTTCACCCGTCTCGTTCGATTCCATCCACCCTCATCAACCTCGATCCTCATCGGTGAACCAGTCGACCCCACCATCGACGTCGGACAGGCCACTTTTTCATCCACCAACGTCCTCGTCAACGTCTTCTCCGGCCACTCGGTCCTCACACCTGGCACACCCACCGGTCAACAATCCTCCATCGGCACTCTACTCTCGCCTCTCACAACCCTCGAAGTAGGCACAATCCGATGTATCGGCCTCAACTACGTCGAACGCGCTAAGGAAGCAGGGTTGGACATTCCAATCGTTCCAACGCTGTTCATGAAACCTTCAACTGCTCTTGCTGGACCATGGCCACAACCGACGGTCATTCCTAAGGCGTTTATAAGCGATGATGCGGCGGATTACGAGGCGGAGGTTGCCGTGGTAATTGGGAAGGAGTGTAAGAACGTATCGGAAAACGATGCACTGAACCATGTCCTAGAGTAAGTTTTTTCTCCTCCCTGACACTGAAGTGTGAAAACTCTACTGACGTCCCATTCCATGTTGGGTTGGAGCAAAATCAGCATTACAGCAGCAAACGACGTCTCTTCGCGCAAAGCTCAATTCTCACAATCCCAATGGTCCTACTCGAAAGGTTTCGATGGCGCCTGTCCCATCGGTCCCGCCATCGTCCACATTGGAGCCATTGAGGATTTGAAGAAAGTGAGAATCGAAGCAAAGCTCAACGACGATATGGTTCAGAAGAGCGATCTCAAGTGAGTCCCATCGTACCAGTGACGGAAAGGGGCTTTGATGGGATGCTGACAGAAGGTTGTCTTGGCAATAGCGACCTCATCTTTTCAATCCCCAAGATCGTCTCGTTCCTTTCGCAGGGAACGACGCTTCCGGCAGGCACAATCATTCTGACTGGGTGAGTCTAGGTTGATGAATGCAGCCACAAAATAACCTCTGACAAACACACATTTGCTCCTGGTCATGACAAAACAGCACACCAGCAGGTATCGGCTGGACCGCCAACCCCAGGCGCACACTTCGAGACGGCGATAAGTTCTCAGTCACCGTCTCACACGGTGTCGGCTCGCTCATCAACCAGGTTCAGTTCGAGAGCTGAGCTTTCTCACTGGCTCCACAAAGGGCAAAGGAGATGCAATGTCAAATTGCTAAATGGACGAAACAGATGGGTTAAGGAACAATGCTTTCAAATCTAGTGGGCCCCAAAATGGAATCTAGAGGATGAATGAACGAAGAGATCAGCATGATGAATCGAAGCAATCTTTCTAGGCTGGGATCTGAAAGGCACGTTGCGAACCGCTGGAAAGAGAAGCCGACTTCTTCTTGCCGCCTTGCTTCTTGTTTCCACCCTTGTCAGGCTGAGGCTTGTTGGTAATGACATCGTTTTCGTTACCATACTTGTATCCGCCCTGCGCTACTCCGTTGGCTTTATCAGCCTTGGCTTTGGCCAAGAAACTGAAATGTCCTCCTACGACGGGTCGAGCGAGGAAGTGGATGAGTGGATCCTCGGGTTGTTTGGGGAAGTCACCCGTGGTGCTCTCCATGAGATCGGTGAAGGGAGCATCCGTCTTTCCGTCCTTGATAAATTTGTATAGTAGCTCGATAAACAGCTTGTGAGTGGCAGGGTTGTCCGAGGCAGCAGCAGCAAACATTTCCCAGTCGGTCTTGGTCCACTTGTGCCTCGAGTCGAGCGGTACACCGTACTTCTCCTGCACACGTGGGTACCAAGCATCCTGGATCTTATACACGACTTCGGGCACCAGGTTCAGATCGAGCAGTCGGTCGGCAAGCAGGTTGTACACGGTACCCCAGGATGCGTCGGTCTGGTAGGCGAGCTTGGTGTGCGAAGCGTCGTGCGAGATGGCATAGTCTTGCCATTTCTTGATGTAGCTCGACGAGATATTGGCGTACGACTTTGCGTCTTTGCTGTAACCGAGCAGGTCGGCAATCTTGCCCATAGCACTGATAGCAGTGATACCCTTGATAGCGAGGTCGGTCTGGTTGGCCAGCGTTCCGGCAAAGTCATCGGTGGAAAGCTGCTCGGCAGGGATGAGACTGTCGTCAATGAGGAATTCAGTCCATTGCTTCATGATCATGTAGTGCTCCTCGAGGAAGGGGATGGCTTTCGACTTGCCCACGAGCTGAGCCCAGTGGAGCGTCATCCAGATCATGTTGCCGGACTCCTCAACCTGCATAGGCTCGTCGTTGCCATCGTCATGACCGAAAGCGTTGGGATAGACACCAAGATCGTGAACGCACCACTTGTTCGGGTAGAGACCGGATTCGGTGTACTCAAAGATGGGGAGCATGAGATCGCGAAGCAGATCCGGGTTGGCATACGAGAGCAGAGGGAAGAGCGGGAAGATGACATCGACGGTAGACATGTCGCCGTTGGACGAGATCTCTTTGAGGAAGAGCAGAGTGTCGGTCTTGTTGTATCTGCCCTTGGAATCTTTGCTGACCGTGATCTCGAATGTGGCGAATGCTTGGCGGACGGAAAGCTGAGTGATAGCAGCGTACTGATCACCAACCTCGCCGCCACCCACTGCTGCACGAGAGTCTTCGAGAACCTGCTTGTCGAAGGCCTTGGCATTGGCGAGCGCCGAATCAAAGTCATTGACAAAGAAAGCGACGGCGTCCTCGAGCTTGTCGCCGAATTCGGTCTGCCAGTAGCCGTATCGATCTTCCTGGTAGCTCTTGGTCGAGTTGGTGCCGGGATGCTTGGCACGGATGTAGTTGACGTAGGGCGTACGCATGTGTCCAACGACGAAAAGAGCATCCTTGTCGGCGTGCTTGGCATCGAAGTCGACAGCAAAGGCGAACGAGTTGTCAGGACCGAGCACGGGACCGTGGTCGAAGGAGAGCTTGCCAGTGTCGATGAACTCGGTGTGAGTTACGACATTGTTGTTGTTCCTCGAATAGAGACCGGTGTGATTGCGAGCCGCATAGGTAGCGTTACCCCATTCGGCACGCTGACGGTACTCGGTGTAGACCTCGGGGTGCTTGCGAGTGACAAAGAAGACGGAGGTGTCGTTCTTCTCGTAATACTGCTGGTCGTAGGGGAAATTGTCGTAGTCGTAGTCGTGACCAGTGACCCATCGCTCGTCGATGTCAGTGTAGAGCTGGATGCTGCGACCCTTGATGGTGGAAGTGTCGAGCTCGACGTGGAGGTAGCTGAGAGGCAGACTCTGGCGGAGGTAATCGTGAGGGGTGATGGGAGTGAGGAAAGTGACGTTGAACTTGACCTTGTCGGCTTCGAAGGCAAAGATAGTACGGGTGGCGGTGTACTCGGCACTGAGCTGTGTGGCAGCAGGGCCTGCACGAACAAGAGTGCCAAAGCCGTTGCCCATCCATTCGTAGGTGACATTGTCGATACGAATGTAGCCGGTCCAGCCGAGGCGGAACTCGCCGTCAGCACCGTACGACGAAGTCCAGAAGGAAGACCACTGACCGGCGAGGTAGCCGCCATTGCCGACCGAGTTGGGCGGCGTGGAAGCCAAGTTGGACCCGGAGGGGAGCCATGCGTTGAGGTAAGGGTGTCGCACAGCAAGCGGGAAAGACGGCGGGTTGACGGGGAAGAAAGAGCTTGAAGAGAGCGCCTTCTTGGCGTTGGTGATGCCAGGATTGCTGCTAGCCGAGCCAGAAGTTGAGGCCGAGTCTGGGGAAGCGGATTCAGGCGAGGAAGATTCTCTTGAGTTGGTCTTCTCGCCATGGATTACGAGCGTAAAGTCAGGCTTGTTGATGTCACCGTTTCCTAGGATGGTGGGCTGTGTCTGCTGCACATTCCACTGAACACCGGGCTGAGAAGGATCGGAGCTGAGACCGATCAACTTCTCACCGGCAGGAAGGTGCTTCTGGGAGTCCGGACGGGAGATATCGGCAAGAGCCTCGAAAAGGGTTGTGAGGCCTTCTGACTTGGCAAGGGATGCTTGAGCCGGTTGAGGTCGAGCCAGCAAGAGCGCTGAGACGAGAGCCGAAGCTGTCGATGCGATCGTCAGCTTCATGCTCAGAGAGAAGACGGGTGGACCAGAAAGAGAAGCTGTGCAAGGTATCTAGAGGCTTGAAAGGTATCAAGAGAAGGCAAGGACGTAGAGATGCTCCCGGAGCGTTGCTTATATGGACCTCGGCGAAGTGTATCGGCAATGCTCGGCGCTTCGCTGTGAGTTCGAGAAGACGATCTAGATAGTGTGGGAACTTTATACCACAGATCCGTTGCAATGACAGTCGGAGAGGTCGGTTGCGAGGGATTCCAAGGGCGGTGTGGGCTCAAGTCTGCTGCGTTGTAATGAGAAATCGAGCCTCGTCTCCGTCTAAGGATGGATGCAGTCGAGATGAAGGATGGCTTCTAAGTTAAGTTAGCTTCTTGCGGGGTGATTGACGTAGCTCGAGTCAGTATACGTTAGCGTGAATCCTGCGTATCCGTGGTAGCTTGAGCTTGATAGAGAGAGGAGGGGACCGAGGGTCGATGCGAGCCGACCGTCGTCGTGGCGGTGTGGTAGCGAGAGAATAGGAGACGAGGAGGTGGGCGGAGGTGGAAGTGGAAATGGAAATGGAAATGAGAGCGGGACTGATGAATTAGGAGTAAGATGGTCCGAGCTTGGTTGCGGACACTAGATCGAGTTGGAGAGGGGCTCCTTGCTCCATATACATAAGCGTGCTTGCTCAAGGCTAAGTTAAAGCTGAGCAACGGGGGGGGGGGGACAAAGCTGTCAGAAGTAAGCGAAGCGAAATCTGAGCAGAACCACCGCTCTCTTCTTCAGTCACAAGGGTCAAACGGGCAATCCGAGATCGACTCACGGCACATCACAATCACAATCACAATCACAATGGCCAGACCAAGGCAGAATAGTGGTAACACACGAAAGGTCTCAGTCCAGTCGGAGCAGCGTCAAGCGGAACTTGCGAGAGAACAAAGAGTGGAGGAGCGCTGAGAGCTGCTGAGGCAGATTAGCGGAGTAAGCTCGGTTACGCCGAAACAAAAAAAGGGATCTGTCTGCTCACGTGCTGCTGCTGCTGCTGCTGCTGCTGCTGCTGCTGCTTCTGCAGGCTGTACTGTCACGTCAAGTGACAGCTTCAAAAGTCGATTGCCGGTTGGAGAACTCGCTGATCGTCCGTCCGGCACAGCCGAGGCAAAAGGCGATCAAAAGGCGTCTTTTCTCGTCTTGCCTCACTTTTGCCGCTGATTCCCCTTCTAGTGGAGTAACACTTTCCTTACTTTGTCGCTCTTCGGTGATCATCCGACTAACGGTTGTCCTCCTGGTCAATATCAAGCACAATAGCCATCACCCAGCGTACACTGTAGGAGCTTGAGTGAGCAATCAGATGGGACCCTTTGGGCTGAGACAGGTAGGTGCGGGACAAGATGGACATGGCCG
The DNA here is from genome assembly GCA_014826065.1 of Anthracocystis panici-leucophaei. NCBI lineage: Eukaryota > Fungi > Basidiomycota > Ustilaginomycetes > Ustilaginales > Ustilaginaceae > Anthracocystis > Anthracocystis panici-leucophaei. Next base: position 350,521 of record CP060319.1, on the reverse strand, counting down.
GTGCGTTATACTCATGCCCATACAAACGACGACCGCTTGGCATCCTTGCTCAGTTCATGCGAGGGCTTGATTCATTCGCCTTTCGGTGATCTAGACCCCGACAAGGCGTTGTGGCTTTGGCCCGCTCTGAGTTCTGACCTGAATAGAACTGTAATCGCGCCTTCGCCCTAAGCCCTGCATGCAGCCACATGCGGTTGCTGTATCAAACATGTCTCGAAGATTTTGGGCTCATCGTCCACATCCAACTCATCTTCTCGCAAGCCTACAACCTTGGTAGAGGGGTGCTTTGGTGATAATGACCTTTCGATATGTATGCTAGTAACAACGATCATCATGACATGGTTCTTCATTTTGATTTTGGTGTCATCTGCCATCAGCTCGTCTACTCTTCGTCCAGTGCGCTGTTGACTTGGCGGCTGATCCTGTGAACCGCCTTGAGGTAGATCTTGACCGCCTCAGGGTCAACGCCTGGCGTGATGCCATGTCCCAAGTTGGCAATGTACGCTCCTCCACCGCCGAATCCTCCCTTCTTGGATCGCAGCATCTCTTCCACCTTGGCTTCGATCGCCTCTTTGCCCGCGTACAGCACCGCTGGGTCCATGTTACCTTGCAGCGCCAATCGGTGTCCCGCCTCGTTCTGTCCGCTTGCATCCTTGTAAGTCGACTTGCCTGGTGATGCGAGCTCTACGACCTTGCGTGCAACACATGGCTCCACCGTCCAGTCCAGTCCTACAACGTCATAGCCCGCTTTGACTACCTCTGGCAGCGAGTGTCCCAAAGCGCCCTTGGCAAAGACAATCAGCGGAGGGCAAGGGATCGACTTGGTCGACAGGATATCGCGCACTGAAGCAGCAATCGATCGCAAGTAGGGAAGCGAGAATTGACGGAATTCAGAGGGAGAAAGCTCGCCAGCCCACGAGTCGAACACCTGCAACAGCTGCGCACCTGCCTTGACCTGTCCGACGAGGAAGTCGGTGCAGACGTCGGCAATCCTCTGTAAAAGCTCCTTGGATTCCTCGGGGTATTTGAACAACCACGTCTTGGCCTTCTCGAATGTCTTGCTTCCTCCACCTTCGACCATGTATGCCATCAGCGTCCAGGGAGCACCGCAGAATCCGATCAGCGGCACTTCGCCGTCCAGCTTGGTTCGTGTCAATGTGATGGCTTCGTACACGTATCCCAGCTCCTTCTCAACGTCGACCTTCTTCTTGAGCTTGGTGGCAATGTCTTTGGGCGTCACCAGCGGGTCGGGGAAGTGTGGTCCCTTAGCAGGAAGCATTTCGACTTGCATTCCCATGGCTTGTGGCACCACGAGAATGTCCGAAAAGATGATGGCAGCATCCAGCAGTCCCGAGTAGCGACGAATGGGCTGCACCGTGATCTCGGAAGCTAGTTCTGGGTTACGGCAGCATTCGAAAAAGTCGTGGTCCTCTCGGATTTTGCGAAACTCTGTTGCAGACCAAGAAGACAAAGTGTTGTCAGCGGCCGTTTGAGTCAAGAGTCAGTCAACATATGAGCTACTAACCTGGAAGGTAACGGCCAGCCTGGCGCATGATCCAGCATGGTGCTCTCTCGGTCTGGTGACCACGAGCAGCGCGGATGATCAGATCGTTCTTGAGTCCCTCTTCGGGCTTGCGACACTCCTTGTCCTTTCTCTGGGTGAACGATTGAATGTGCTGCAACCCGGGGATCTTGCTCGTCATGATGGGCTACGAGCGCTGAGGGTAGGTTTCGGTGAAGGATTGCTCGAGTAGTCGTGCTGGAGAACAGTATTCTGAGGACACCTTCCAGCTGCGATGGTGGCGATGGTAGCTGCGACGGGTGTTGCTACAAAGTATGAGAAAGCCCAAGCAAGAGCAGAAGCGAGTCGAAGTGATGGAAGGATCAAGTCAAGAAGAAGAAACACGCAACTTTCCGTTCCAAAGCGGTCCCTAAGTGGAGCTCTCGACAGGACAGGAATGTGGACCTTTTCTTTCCGAAAATTGTGATTTTGTTGGACTGTGCTGCTGCTGTGTGATTTTTTGCGAGCACACAAAGCTGAAGCCCACCAGTTCTGAGTCTGAGCTGAGTCTGACTTGGGCGCATTCCCAGATTTTAGCTTGGAAATCTTGTCTGCGCAATCAAGATCCGGCGTAACTCAACTGAAGGCAGTCGTGCATCTCGCAGTTCAACGCTTTCAAGCTCACACAAGGTCGAGTTCAAGGGTCCACTCCGTCCATCTTCACACTCTGGCGCTTGAGCGACCCGCGCATCTCGAAACAAAAGTACAGTCACATTCGGACGACGGTATCGAAAGGCTTGTATAGTACACGGAAAATACAGAAGGGTGCGCTGTTGTGCTGTTGAGCAAAGCAGCAAACGGCAGTTTGACAGACGCTGGTGCCGAGCCTGGGCGTTGTCTTATATAGTACACACCTGGCTGCCATTTCAACAAGATCGGCGATCCAGGCTAGGAGAAAGTGTCGAGATTTAAACTTTGTTACGGGCACTACCTCACTGGTCGAGAGGAGTAGTCTGTGTCATGGCCGCCTCGTGGTCCTTCTTCTGCTGATTCCATGTCACCATGTTCTCGGTCGTCTTGTCCTGGTATACGCGCCTCTGTTCGTCTGTCAGCGCCTTCCACGCCTCGGAAACCTTGCCCAGCACTTCCGAGTATGGCATGCCAGGATGCTTCTTGCGAATCTCTTGACGCACCTCGTTCTGGAACAGCAGGTAGGCGCTTGGGGGTCGCTTGGGTGCATCTGGATCACGCAGACGCTTCTCTTTGCGTTTTTGCGCCTTGCTGATCTTCTTGGCTGCTTTCCCGTTGGCGCCTGCGGTGCCTGCTGCTGTAGCAGTCTCGGCTCCTGCAGCGGGCACGCCCGTGTGCGAGCCGTTGGCGATGTTGAGGAAATCGAATGCGGCCGGAACACCTGCAGCACCTCCAGCACTCGAAACGTTACCTTGCTGTGCCAGCACCAGCGCTGCGACGTTGGGATTTTGCCTTGCTACCACCTTGACAAACGCGTCACACGAGTCGGCAGCGTGACGCAGCTGCGCAGACAGGCGGCTCACCGCATCGAACATCTGTAGCCAACAGCGCAAAGAAGGACATGGTCAGTATTGTACTTTGCTTCAGTCAAGTCTTGGCCGTGTTGGGCACAACTTGGCGGATGCTGGAAGTGGAACTCACCGTCTGTCGAGCAATAAAGATGTCGTCCCCCTGTCCCGAGTGGCCCATAGCCGGGTTGAAAGCCGCATGCTGATGGTGTGGTTGCTGATGATGTTGGTGCTGATGTGATCCTGCGTGATGTTGATGCGATGCATTCGCTACGGAATGCGAGAGCAGACCATATTGGTCAAAGTTGGCGGCGTTCATGGCGGAAAAGATGGTGGGCGGAGAGGAGTCGTCAAGATCGGACGCTGCGATGATGATCGGGCAAGTTGTGCGTTGGGTGTGGTCAGAAAGGTTGTCGCGAAAGAGTAGCCACGATGACGACAGCAAGGGAGTCCTTGTCTATGGTGATAGAACCGGTGGCGGCGACGGCGGACGGGCGTAGGTGATGCGGATGTAACAGGCGAGAGGCAAAGGTAAAGGTAAAGGGTGGAGGAAGGAGGCGCGACGATGATATGGAGGACCGAGATGGCGTTTGGCGTTGGTGAGCGCGTTTCGCAATGTCAAGGTCAAAAGCAGAGCAAGATGTAACACGAACGGGTCAGTAAAGCATGATGCTATAGCAAAGTCCGAAGCCAGCTCTTGCGAACAAAGGGGAGAGAGCCACGGAGAGGCACACAGGACAAAGAAGATCCGGCGAACGGCGAAACGGCAAACGAAAGCGCCAAGAAAGTTGACACGATGCCCACACGCACACACACAAGTAGCAGCGCGTACGCGCGTGCCGACGCGAATCCTTGACTGACCCGCCGCTTTCTGGAGTTGAGGCTCGCGTCTCTTCGCCTCTCGGCCGCTGCAACTTGGTATTCTGTCCTTCTCAGTGACTGCAACATCAATCGCAGTGCTCGCATTGCAGGTCAGAGAAGCCTTTGCTCGGAATGGAGCAAGAGATCAGACGGCGAGCGAGAGTAGCGTCGCGAGGCTTGACAGCTTCCCAAGGGTCCAAGACGGGATCCGCCTCGTGGCCGTCCCGTCTGCACAGAAGCAAACACGGGATGCGGAGGGCGCCAGCTTGCGGCAAGCCTCGTCAAAAGAGAGAGAGAGAGAGAGAGGCGCCTAACAAAAAGAAAGTCAACAACTCACCTTGAAGAAGATACAAATTCGATACGAAAAGTGGTTAAAATGATAGGGAAGAATACACTTGCAAATGGTGCAAATGAGAGGTTTCGACTCGTTTCAAACGGTGTCAACAATCGAAAAAAGGGAGGTGGTAAGAAAGGAAAAGGGGGACATTAGTGAATTGTCGAAAGAGGCGTCGTATATCAACCAATTCACTATTCGAGAATCGCAATCGCCGTATAGCGAATGGTTAGAGACCCACTTTTGAACGTGCTCTAATCTCGACTTGAAACAGGCGGTTCTGTGTGACTACAGCCCATTCAAAGTTGTTAGAGGTGATCTTGAATTCGCTCTGAATTTGATTTCAGGTTCAAGTCGGCACTCGCGCATTATTATTTTTTTTTTTTGGTTTTTTTTTTTTTTTTTTTTTTTTGGCAAAGCTCTTTTCAAATCGGCCGGCAGCAGCCCCTCGATTGGCTTGTGCGGCTGAGTTCGAGAGCAAGAGTTGGAAAAGCAAGCGGGCTCATCACACGATCATCCTCAACCTCAACCTTGTTTTCTCACTCCCATCAACCCTTTTGCCTTTCTCAGCCATTGCACTGTATGGAGCACGTTGGAATCAAACTTGCTCCTTGCAGGCTTCGACACAATTTCCAGCGGTTGCAAAGGTCCAGAAAATAGCGTTGCGAGGAAGAGCCGGCTCTGGATCGAATTGGTTCACTTGGCGTGGCCGTTCAGCTATTGGAGTTGATCTCGCCCTTGCAGGCGTCGTCGTCGTCGTCGTCGTCGTCGTCGTCATTGCTGCTGTCACTGATTGCTGCTGTGACTGCTGCTCTTGTGGCTGCTGCTTCCTGGCTGATACCCTTGTTGCTTACTCGAATTGTATCCTTTGGGATCTCGGCTCGATCACAGCGTCGTCCTTGTAGTAATTGCTACCGATCTGAAGCTGAAAAGAAGCTGTAGCTGGCGTTGCGTCAGCTCCTCGTCAAAGACGGTCTGCTGAAGCGCTGAAACAGGTCCTGGAACAATTCGCTGAACGCTGTCGTCGGCATACAGCCTACAAGGGACGGGTATCAAAATCCCCTTCGCTCTCCTGCTGTCCACCCAGAGGTCCGCCGCAGGTCATCAACGAATACGAAAACATCATCATTGTGAGTACACAATTCTCCATCCTTGCTTCCTGAAGCCATCCCCCATGAGGTCAATATCAATCAGCACCGGTCGCGAAACCCACAATCTTGTTTGAGTAGAAACATTTGATCGCAGACACGTCCCGCTGGCACTGCACAGCAGTCCTCGGTCGATTGCGCTTGATTGTTGCCATCGAGGTCGAGAGCAGCCAAATGTCAAATCATCACGTCAATTCCAAAGCCTTATCTGGAAGGCAGAGGGTCAATGGCTGAAACTTGTGTTTGGGAAATGCAGAAAGAAAAGAAAAAAAGAAAAGAAAAAAACAATGCTTTGTCGACTAGACACACACAAGCGCGGAGACTGCGCATTCAGTCCACCGCGGGCAAATGCAAAACTGAAGGCGGGTTTGGGTGCGCAGGCAGGGTTTTCATGGCCCGCAAGCGCGGAAGCCAAATAAACTCCAGATGAATGTCTGTTCTCCGGACGTAACATTCTCGAAAAGGGGAGGCTCGGATGTCAGATTGCGCGCAGTTCATCTCAACGCAGCATGCCAACTTTACTGTAGCCATTCCGTAGACTGGTTCGATTCTCTTGATCCTACGCTGTTATCATCCTGTGGATGGTGGCGAAGGCGCCTCATCAGCTTCCAGATTGCTGCGGTTTTCCCCGTGACTTATCCGGTGTGGAAGAGCAAACGCTGACCTTTGTTTCGTTCCCATTCTTCCCTTTTGTGTGGCGCGTTTTGCAACCCCACTCTTCTCTCCGGAATGCCCCACATTCGACTTTGGGTGCGCACTCACAGCGTCTTCAACCTGTATCCAAAATGGATTCATCCTCTGGCTACGGCTCTTGGAGCATGACTTCCAACAGCAACCCTGAGTTTGCTTGGCAATTCGGAGCCAATGGTGTGCCTCAAGCCGCTGCGTCCTCCAACGCCATTCCGCACACTGCGCATTCTGAGTTCCTGGGTCTACAGGCTCAGATGATGCATCAGCAACCTCAGGCATACCAATTTCAGCCAGCTCACTCTGAATACCAACAGCAAGTCTTTCCTCAATATTTCACAGCTGATCCGACTCGCAACCGAGTGTCTGCGTCCAGTGGGGTTCCGCCAAACTCTTCGTCTGTCGACGCCAACACATTTCATCAGCTCCAGGCCGCGTTCCCAAGTGCGCCTCCTGGGATGCTCGCTGATGCCGTCTTCCCTCGGCCGCAGCAACAGCAACAGCAGCAGCAGCAGCAGCAGCATCCAGACCAACACCAGCATGCAATAATGCATCATTCCCAATCGCCGGGTCTTCAGCCTCTACCTCAGAGTCTACAGCCGCCACCCTCCTATGCGCAAGCTCCATCCCATCATACGCTGTTCCGATCGCATTCGGATTCAGACAACTCGCTTGCGCACGCGCTCACCTTCACCTCACCGCAACCGCCACCATCCCTTCCGAGCCCCTCCATCAGTCTTGCACAGCAGAGCTTGCCTTCATCTTCAACATCAACGGGCTACCCTAACGTTGCCGCTCCGTCATTGGCCACGCCATCTAATGCTGACACCAAGAAGAAAGCGGTCAAGCTGCGCCAGTCGAAGCTGACCTTCCTGCCTGGTGTCGCCCAGTCTGTGGTCAAGAAGACGTCACCAGCGTCTGCACCAGCTGCTGCAACAACGGCAAAGCCCTCGAGTGACGGACCAGGAGCCACCGTTGTCGTCGACACGGGTTCCGAGCCCGGCACACCTCCACTTCCCAAAGCTAAGGCTTTGGTAGCAAAGCCATCAACCAACGGCACCACCAGTAGAGCGGCCGTAGCCAAAAGCAGTTCTCCGTCTGCTCCACTCGAAGGGAAAAGGATCTCGGACCTGGCCCGGCGATACCTCGTCCGTTTGAACGTAGAGCAGAAGCCCAAAACAACAGCACGGCAGCTCGTCGAACTTCTCAGCGATTTGGGACCGAGCGGCAAGTTCCTCAGGCCCACGCCTACAAATGGCGAGGACCGCAAGATCATTGTCGAGGCGCTCAACAGCATCGCCAAGCTCGAAACCGGAAAGGGCTACACCGAGTCCGGACGAAAGCGATTCTTTGAGGCCCTTATGGATCTACCAGCAGCACGCCACATCCTCTCTGCGTGGTTGAAGGCGACAGCGCCCCCGAAGAAGGTGACCGAGGCGACGCCCGACCACAGTCGACGATACAAAGACACGTTGCTGCCTCTGCTCAACATTCTGGACTATGTCGACATGAAGAGCGCGTACCTCACCGACGAAGCAGCCATGGGCAAATCTATCTCGGGCGTCGTGAATCGCGCGGTGGATCCTTCGGCAAAAGCATTCGCCAACAAAATCAAAGCGAAATGGTCCAAGATGATCGACGAGGAAGCCAAAGGAGCTGGACCCGCTCGTCCCGCTTCGACGACATCGGCCACTGCTTCAACTTCGACAGCTGCAGCGGCCAGCGCCAAACGCAAGCCAGCTGAGAGTGGTGCAGGTGCCGACAGTGCGAAGAGGTACAAGTCAGCAACCGCGACTCCGACTACAGCCTCTGCGAGCGCACGAGCGCCGAAACCTGCTGCAGGTGCGTCCAGCAGCGCCAATGCGAAGCCTGGACTCTCCTTCTTTGGCGCCAGCAATGCTAGACGACCGACAAGCACGGCAACCTCCTCAAATTCAAATGCGGGTCTGGCCAGCGGCAGCCGAATGAACATTCACCAGAACATCATGAGCCTCATGAACAAGTACAGCGGCGGCGCTGCAACCGACCGTACCGCAGCGAGCACGGCCAACGCGCCGCAAGCCGACGTGGCCGCTGCCAAGACAAAGGTCAAGAAGCGAGTTATTTGGAAGGCGGACAACGAGCTGGTGGCGGTCAAGCTGATCGAGCCAGCCGACTACGGACAGTGCGATGATGACGAGGACCACCACGTGGAAGGTGCAGGAGACGTGCACGATGAGGGTCTTGCGCTGCGTCAGTCGCTCAGCACGATGGAAGCGCTGATTAACTGGCACAAACTTCGCGAAGTGATGGTGACCGTGTGCGATGCGGGACCAATTGGCAGCGAGTCGGTAGAAGGACCGTTCCAGACGCAACGCAGCGCAAACCGAGAAGAGAGAAGCAACGCAGCAGACGAGGATGAGCTCATCAGCTTGGACGAGTCGCAATTGGAGCAGCCGGGGTGCACCTCTGAGACGCCCTCGGAACTGGTGGGAGTGGAAAATGTCGATATGCCGACACCGTGGATGGGAGAGACGGGTGTCGAAGAGCCTGATACGATGGATGTCAAGAAGGAGGGCGATGACGACAACCACGGAGGTGAAACTGACTCGGCGGCACCAGCCATGACGATCGCTGGCGTTCCCTCAACGGCCGATCTAAGCGCCTTGCTGTCCGTAGCCCAATCCGTGGGTGTCGGCGCCAACGCTGGCGGCACGGAAGCCAACAAGACTGGATCTGCGGCCGCTGCGCCAGCTCCTGTTCCCAACTTTGATTTGGACCAACTCAGATCGATCATTGCTAATGCCCGAGGCAGTGGAAGCCCACCCAGTGCTGCCAATGCTGTCACTGCTGTCAATGCTGCCATACAGGCCTCCAACGAGAGACCCGCAAATCTGTCGAGTCTACTCACGAGTTTATCAAAAACGCATGCAGCGCTACCATCTCAACGGAGCGTGGAAGTACACCAAGAGCCGAACTATTGGCAGCAGACGTACCGCGGCAGCAACGGGTCGAACTATGCACCGCCAGAAGAGAGCTATCCGGGCGAGTATCAGCAGAGTTACCAGCCAGCAGCGCAGCGATACGGACGCAGCGCGCCCAGCCACGACTATGCTGAGTACACACAAGGTAATTCGCGAGACCGAGGAGCGTCGGATTGGGGCATAGGAGGTAGGCAGTCGAAACAGTTCAAAACACCCTGCAAGTTTTTCGCGCAAGGAACTTGCCGCAATGGGGACAGATGTACGTTTCTTCATTGACCAACGAGCCTGCTTGCTGTGGGGTTTCAGTTCGAACATATTATTGATTCTCGATTCTCGACATGAATGTGTCTCTCTCTGTGTGTAGAGTGATGTGTGTGAACATTTGAGAACGTGTATGGATGAGAGCATCAATGACCTTGTGTGATTTGCTTGAGGGACAACGATGGAGACACGAAATGCAGGGTCTTTTGTTAGCTGCACATGCGCGTTGTGTGGGGCAAAGGCAAGCAAGGCGTTTGATTCATCTGGTCAGCAAGCAAGCAAGCGGATCTGAGCGCGTGAGGGCGTTGGCTAAGTGCTGCTGCAACGGCTTGCTCCGGACAAGGACCCTGTACAGTAAGCGATGGCTCAGTCACCCAAAAGGGAAAAAAAAGTCGCTAACGCTGCTCCACATGATCCATCGTCGTTAGCACCATCACCATCGAGACTTTCAGCAGCGACGTCGAAGCGACTACAGACAGCAAGTACGAGTCACAAGTTGCTGCGCTCCGATCACACCACCGATTGGTGTCCGATTACTCTATTAGGCAAACGAGATCGTAGCAAGAAACGTACAACGTTCCAGACGAAAGACACCCGGCTTCACCACTAGCCGCACCTTGGATCAGCACCATGGTGGCGTCGGCATCCTCTTGGAAGGAGGCAGAGGAGAACCTGCTGTCATGTACAGCACAGATCATGAACCAAGCGGTCGAAATCCTACGCTCAAGGTCGATCACCGACTCTTCCTACACGTTTGAAAGCAAGGTCATCGCTGGCTCAACACCTGGCAAGCACTTTCGACATGTGCTCGATCATCTTCGAATCCTCACAGATGCGATAGCGGATTGGCAAAAACGCAGCAAGACCGACACAAAGGCCGTGCTTCGGGTCGACTACGATTCTCGCATCGCTACCAAGCTGCCTCACATCGAGACCTCCGTGACGGCGTCTTTGCGTGAGTTTGAAGGGACGACGGATCGATTGTACCGCGTCTTTGAAGGATCGCAGGGCGGATTGTATACTCAGCCGCTACGACTGTGCGCCACCACACCGTTTGTGGTCGAAATGGACAGCACGGTGGGCAGAGAGCTCTGGTTCTGTGGTCTCCATGCTATTCACCACTATGCACTCGCCAGGGTGATTCTGATCAAAGAGCTCGAGTTGAAAGGCATAGATGATCAGTTCGGTGTGGCGCCAAGCACTCTAGTGCATCGAGAATGGCGTAAAGAGTCGAATCGTGCCGACGTTGCTTACGATGCACTCTCACAAGGACAGAAGGATGAGCTTCCGACCAACGGTGGCTCATCTAGACAATCGAGTTCATCGAGCGGGCCCTCACATGGACAGTCAACGAGACAACCGCAACAATCACAATCTCGCCGCCAGCATCAATTCAAGTCCAAGCTCTGAGAACTTGGGCGGCGTACGCATCAGCATCATCTGCATCCAGTATTATCATTCCCGGCTTCTGTAATCCTTTTCAATGCATATACTGTACACTTTTCAGCACATTGTAGCTTCATATCTGCTAGGCTATCGGTGCACTCGTGAAAAACGAATCCGCTTCAGTTGCGCGCCGAGTTGAGTTCGGAAGGTTCTGGGAGGAGAGGGAGCTGGGTGGAAGAGTCACAAGACCTACCCTGCGACATGTGATTCAAGGCTTCTAGAACACCGAAAGCTTTCTCCATTGTAAAACCCAACCCAAAAAAAAAAAAAAAAAACAACAACAACAACAAACAAGGCGCTAAAAATCGCAACCACCAATCTCGGGATATCGGGGTGTGTAATCGGGTCGATACGAGATGGCTTCGATGGTCATCGGCATGAGGCCTTGACCGCTGCACTCGCCACGCTGAAGTTAGGAGTGACAGCAGCGGTGACAGGTGACCTCGGGAACGTTCCGACGATCCGGGCCTCGATTGGATCTGACTTTCTCACACGCATCGAAGAAACTTTGAGGGTCGACAAGGACGGAGAGCGTTGTTTATCAAGCCTCGGTCTTATTCCTCAGGTTTGGGTTTGCTGAAGCAGTCGCGTGGGAACGGACAGGTCAATTAGAGTTGAGAAGCTTTGCTTTGCTCGTGTGTGGCTTGGTACGAAGCTCAAACGTCAACAGGGATGATATACGCTAACAACCAAGGAGCCCCTAACGCCCAAAAGCGACTCGGTGTTCTTGTTAAACGTCGGATCAGTTGCTGCGAGGTCGATCTGGACAAAAAAAAAGAATCTTCTGCTCTACTGTACAGATAACTTAATGCAATCGACCTGGTTCGGCTAAGTTACTGATACAGTAGTCACGGCATGGTCCCTTTGGCTTGAAATGCCTGCAACTAAGGAATCTGTACCTTTGCATTGGCACGTCGAGCGACACCCGAAGAGATCCGTGCTTTGCATGTTTTGCATGTAGAATCGCTCAGACAGAGCAGCGTCAAATGAAAGTGTCGATCGGTCATTTCAGTCAAATGAACAGAAAGCAAGGGTTCGACCGGGAATCGATCGACAAGGGACAGTCTTCAAGACCAACAGCAAAACACACGCACATCGAATTGACGCCACTCCGGTCAACTTTGCAGCTCTGACTTGACAGCATGCTGGTCAAAATGGTCGCAGCAAACCATTGCGCTGGCTCCTTGGCCTCAAGATGCAACAGAAATGATCTGGAGCAGCAATGCGCAGATGAGGCTTGGTATGCAAAAGAAAGAATTTCGCTCGGCGCTCTCTCTCTCTCTCTCTCCTTCTTTCTGCACCAGCTTCAACGTGCTTAGCGGTGATGCATCAATAATTTACACCCCAAGGTCTCTCTGCATTTCAAAAGTTGAATTGCTGTCAGTTTCAGAAAGTAACACTTTGAAATGCAACACGCGTGTGTTTCTCTGTGTTTTTTTCTTTCTTTCTTTTTCTTTCTTGGCGTTTCTTCTTGTTCAGGCGAAGGCGAAAAGGCTCGAGAGATGCACCACGCCAAAAAAAAAAAAAAAAACTGCTTGGCATTTCAAGTTTTGACTGCAGCCGAGCTATCCTCTGCGATTTTGACTGCTTGGCAAACCTTTCAAACTTGGCCAACGCCTCTGTTTCTTGCCTCTTCAACCCACGTTCCCCTCTGCCAGCCCCTTTTCCACTGCTTGATGCACATCGTGCTTGAGCTCCGCAATGTCCACACGCACCGCCTCGTCGTCAAATGATTTTGCTCGTCAATCTGTCTGTCCAATCCCGGTCTCGGTGAGCGTCGGTGAAGCGACGCCTTGGGTGTGTAATCGATTTTGCTCCCTCAGGCCTTTTGCTCTGCGTAAAGACTTGAGAGCAGAAGTGGTTTGTCAAAGGTTGAATCTCTTTTAGATTGAGGTCACTGCATGAGTGCGCTGGAACTGGAACGCAGAAATGCAAGAACGAGTCCTGTTGCATTGGAGATGAAGATCTGCGACAAAAAGGAGGGCTCGGGGTTTCCGAATCCGCTGCATAAGATTGAGATCAGTACGCACTTTGCTTTGCCACTGGCGATAGGTTCTGCCATCTCGACCCGCCGCGAACACGCCGCCGCCGTAACAACGACGGAAAGCATCGTCCGCGTAAGGCTTGGCGTTGCGTTTTCCTTCGGGATGTAGTGCCCACTCTCTCGTTGTCGCCGGCTTCCTCATCCTTGGCTCGCTGCCTCCCGCAGGCTTTGCCTTGGTGCATTTGGCGGCAGCAATCAGATGCATCCTGCGTCGCCGTCATCGCCCCCCCCTACCAGCTTCATCTGTCATTGGTAAATTAGTACGTACAGTAGGCGCAGCCGAACCGAAGCTTCAAGGAGTGCTCGACAGCCGAAAGCATTTTTCTAGCCTGATTCAGGTGCGGATGCGAACGGATCTTCGATGCAGCGATGCAGAACCATAATAGTGAGCGGGAGATTTTTTTCTGAGGATCATCGATCGTGGTTGGTCTCTACGGCTGTCCGTGTCTCATCTCCGACCCTGTTTGGCTGTGGAAACGATGCTGAATCCTCTCTCGGTTTCAAAAGTGTCTAAAAGTCGGCTTTTGTAATGCCATTTTGACTCTGCGTTTCGGGCTGACCGATGATGGCGGCTGAGTGAGTTTGTCCTTTGGTTGTCGTCACTCTCGATTGTCGATTTGTCTTGAGTTTGTAATGTTTGCCGCCACTCCGCCCCGTCCGTTCGGAAGTCTGGCCTAATTTGTCCAAACAATGCATTGCGAATCCCACTTTGGCCCACACACAGACACGCGTGTTGCTGCAGTTGCAAAATGCACTCTGTTGTTCTCTTCACTGCGCTCTGCTCCTCTCTCTCTCTTCATCTGCCCCTATTCTTCAACTCTCTCTCTCTCTCTGCTGTGCTGTCCCCTTTTGCGGTGTTGCTCTCCCGTTCCATTTCTCTCCCTCTGATTCCTTTCCACTTGCTTTCTCACCTTCACCATCCACCCCTCCTCTACGCTCTGGCATCCTTTGACATCATAGACATCTTACGTCTTTGTCCATTCCATTCCTTTCAGTTTCGGCCTTCAAACACCCCTTTGCCATCTTCTCGTCTTTCTTTTCGGACTCGAAGTTTTGATACATAGCATTCTCGCCATTTCTTTCATCACAACTACCACCACAGCCGCCACCCAACTACCACATATCAAAATGAAGGCTGCCGCTGCTCTTCTCGTCGCTTTCGCCGCTGGTGCTTCCGCCCAGTCCACCGCTCCTTCCGTTCCTCCTTTCCGTTACGGTACTCCCAGCCCCAACTACCCCGGCGTCAAGGGCACAAACAGGAACGGCCCTACCAACCCTTCGACTCCTCAGCTTAACACTCCCATCAACCAGACTTCCGACTCTCGTCTTGCTTCCCTTAACTCGGTCGACGATTGGTGTACTTTCGGCCCTCAGGTGCCTGGCACCGTCATCGGCGACGTCGAGGGCGAGACCGTCGCTTACTGCACCAAGCCCCGTAACAACGCCCGTGTGATTGTAAGTAGTTGGCGCCTCTTTCTACAGTGCTCTCATTTCGCGACTGCTTTGCTGACTCTATCCCACCTTGCTTTAATTCCGTTCTGCGCCTTTTCACGCACTTCAGCCCGACGGTACCGTCACTGGTGCTCACTTTGTCAAAACTCCCCTCTACGTCCAGCTCATGGCTCTCGGTGACTTCACCAAGATCGGTCTCGTTGCCGGTGACGAGGGTGGTGAGCTCGACCCTCACGGTGCTACCAACATGGGTAACCCTGTCGGTGGCAACGTCACTTCCAACGTTTCCGGTCAGGATGTCTTCTACGAGGAGTGGATGAACTACGTTTCGTACAACCAGGTCTGCTTCCGTATCTGCATCGCCGGTTCCGAACAGGCCCCCACCGCTCTCGAGTGCCAGCACGAGCTCGATGTCATGGGCTGCAACTTCGTCATGCCCGGTAACTACGCCGACAGCGTCTTTGAGACTTGCGACGGTGACTCTGCCTACCCACCTGGTCTCTTCCCCCAGCCCGACGGACGCACTTCCACTTTCCAGCAGTACTTTACGGGTGAATACGCGGTCAACGGCGTCACCTACTCGTACACCAACGGTGCTGCCGGCCAAACCACCCCGACTGCTGCATACTCGACTCCCAGCACCTCCAACTGTGTCACCACTGCGTCCATCTCGAACGGCATCAAGTCGATCATCCCTTCGACGTCTTCGGCTGCTCCTACCTCGTCGTCTTCCGCTTCCGCCTCTGGCTCGCGCTCTGGCTCGGCCAGCAATGCCAGCTCTACCTCTTCGGGATCGTCGGGATCGTCGGGCAGCAGCTCTGGCAGCACCTCGGGCGCTTCCACCGTCGCCGCGTCTGCTTTCGCCGTGCTTGGTTCGGTTGCTGCCGTCGTTGCTGGTGCTTACCTCCTCTAAAAGCATCTCCTGATGGACAGTTTTGGTTTGCAGCGGTTGACGACGGGTCTTGTAATGCTGGGCATACGATTTTGTCGCTGACCGCTGCGAAAGGCGCTCTTGCATCTGGCGGTGTGGTCGCCGCCTGACACACACATACCGACTTGTTCATGCATGGCATTCTCTTCAGCATTTTTTATTCCCGTTTGCTCGATTCTTCCTTGTTCATGTCTATTTCTTTCTTTGGTGTTCACAATTCTTCTTTTCGTCGGGCAGCTTTGTTTGGGCTTTGCTCTGAGAAATCATCACATTCTTTTCTTCGTCTTTGCCTTTTTTTTTCTTTTCTTTTTTTTTTTCTCTTTCCCATCTACACTGTGTTTAGCATGTCGTTGCACTGTTTGATTCGCTTGTTTCGTGCTCATGTGCATGGAGTGAGGAGTCTTGCTGTTTTCCTTTCAGGACAATCAAATTTACCCGTTTCTTGGTCGTCTATCTGCTGATTGTCGTGGTTGTGTAGAGTGTGACTACTGAGAGAGAGGCTGAATCGAGACCCTCGAGTGTGTCTTGAGCGAACACGGGACAAGTGTAGAAGGCGATGAGGTTCATGCCACACAAAGTCGGGCTGAGTTCAGCTTGACGGTGTATCAGTTGCATATTAGAGTCTTGAGCCAGCATGGATGTCGAGGGTCTCTGTTATGCTCGGATCTCGACAAGGGGTTGCCCTGTAACTCCCAATCGAATGTGTGCCGATCCAGCCTCCATGTTATGAGGTTGATGCTCGTATTGCTAGAATTGTCAGCGTCCCCTTAGCATCACGACAAGGCATTCCTGGGAGCAGGCGGCATGTTGAGCTCTTTCTCCTTTTTCTTGACCATCTTGTTGTTCCACTCGCGTACTCTTGCAGCGTAGAATTCGCGATGTAGAGCGTACTTGGCATGAAGAGGATGCTGCTTTGATAATGTCTCTGCTGCTGCTGATGTTGTTGTTGTTGTTGTTGGTGGTGGTGGTGCTGACGTTGCTGCTGTCGACTGTGCTGCTTCTGTCGGGATAGAACTGATCGCAGACGAAGCCAAGCCAGACACGGTAGAAGTGACAGTCGAGAATACGCTTGCTGCTACCGACATGGCTGTTATCGGTTTGCTCTGTTTATCTTTATCCGCATCCTTGTCCTTGGCACTCTGCTTTGCTTTCTGCTTTGCTTCGTATTCGGCTTTGATCTTTGCAATCTCCTCCTGACTAACTTTGTCCGGCAGTCTCTCTCCTGCAGTCCATGTCGAAGTAGATGCAGGATCAGAGAGCTTGGTTGCGAAATGACAATCTGCCAAGTGTGCATGGCAGATGTAGAGGAAATCGAGCGTGGGGATGGATTGCGAGACGAGCACGTGTGGTGAACTCTTGTAGCAAACAAAGCAGGATTTGGGTGTACCTGCTTGTCGATGGATGTAAACATTGGTGGGCTTGCCTTCGGCGGAAGCGGCAGCCATCTTGGCGATGATCGATGATGATGATGATGTTAGAGCGCATGTCGAGATTGCAAGACTGTGTATAGATGGAAAGAGTGCCGGGTTAGATCCAAATCGAGAGGATCGGCTTCCCGATCTTGATCCAAAATTCCGTAAGGAAAAAAAAAAAAAAAAAAAAAAAAAAAAAAGAAGAAGAAGAAGAAGAAGGTGCAGTAGCTGAGCAGTGTGTGGAGAGCAGCAATCCAAGCAAAAAGAGGCGGCAGCAGAGCAGTCAACTGAATAATCTTCGTCGGCAACTAAAAAAAATGTTTTTCATCTTCCTTTCCGGCTCTGTGCTTTCGTCGTCACCACCACCACCACCACCACCACCAACTACCAACCTTGCCTTCCTTTCATTCGCAATCACTAGAGCAGCTCACTGGAAGCTCGTTCGGAGACAAAGCGTTCGTGCTGATACTGCAGCGACTCTGATTTGATCACGGCCCGTCTGCTCGCCACCATCTCTACTGAAGGAAGCCTGCTCGCATAAGCTTCATCTATTGAGCTAGTATCTCGCATCTCCAGGCTCGCCTTCCGCAAACGTCTGCGCCACACTCTCTTCGAACGACTTGGCTCTTTATTGTCTCGAGCTTCTAGCAGCTCCTCAAGTCACTAGCAACCATGGGTGTTCCCGCTCTCTTCAGATGGCTTTCCAAAAAGTATCCTCGCATCGTTTCATCTGTGCAGGAGGAAGAGCCCAAAACCGCGCCCGGTCCAGATGGAACCGTGATCACACTGCCACTCGACACCTCAACACCAAATCCCAACGGTGAAGAGTTCGACTGTCTATATCTAGATATGAACGGTATCGTACATCCATGTACACATCCAGAAGGAAAACCGGCTCCAGAGACCGAAGAGGAGATGATGGTTGAGGTCTTTGCCTACACAGAACGCGTTGTTAACATGGTCCGTCCACGACGTCTGCTCATGATGGCCATCGATGGTGTCGCTCCACGTGCAAAGATGAACCAGCAGCGATCGCGTCGTTTCCGTGCTGCTAAAGAGGCTCGCGAAAAGCACGAAGAGAAAGAAGCCGCCCTCGCAGAATGGAAAGCTAAAGGTCTTCCCGTCACCGACGATGCGCTCGAATCCAAAAAGGCTTGGGACTCGAATGCCATCACTCCCGGCACTCCCTTTATGGACCTGCTAGCTGCCTCATTACGCTTCTGGGTAGCGCAAAAGATCAACACCGATCCAGGCTGGAAAGATGTCCAAGTCATCATCTCGGATGCCAGCGTACCCGGTGAAGGTGAACACAAGATCATGGAGCACATCCGTCGTCAGCGATCCCATCCTGAACACGACCCCAACACAAAGCACGTCATCTACGGCCTCGACGCCGATCTCATCATGCTCTCCCTCGCCACACACGAACCACACTTCAAAGTTCTCCGTGAGGACGTCTTTGCTTCCGACAACAAGCCCAAGACTTGCAACCTCTGCGGACAACCAGGTCACTTTGCCGCAAGCTGCACGGGAGCAGCCAAGAACAAGTCGGGCGAGCACGACGAAATCGCACCTACGCCACCGGAAAAGAAACCTTTCATCTTTTTGGATGTAGCAACTCTGCGCGAGTACCTCGAAGTCGAGCTCAACATTCCTCAGCTGCCATTCGCCTTCGACCTCGAACGGGCCATCGACGATTGGGTTTTCCTCATCTTCTTTGTCGGCAACGATTTCTTGCCCCACTTGCCCTCGCTCGAGATCAGGGACGGTGCCATCGACACCCTTCTTCGAATCTGGAAAAAGGAGCTTCCAGCCATGGGCGGCTACCTCACCAACCACGGTCGCGTCGAGCTCGGTCGCGCACAGCTCATCCTCAGCGGTCTCGCCTCCGAAGAAGACGACATCTTCCGTCGCAGAAAGGAGGACGAGGATCGACGCGAAAACAACAAGAAACGTCGTGAAGAGATGCAGAAACGTCGAGAGAAGGAGCTCGACGAGGGCAACTTTGGCAACGGCTCCATGGTTCAGGTCATGACCAAGAAGCGGCCTGCACATGAGACCGAGAAGCCCGCTTTCAACGGCGTTTCGGCTCAAGACGCTCGTGAGCAGGCCAACAGCAAGAACAAGTCGTATGATCCACGCAAGAAGACGGTCGTGCTTGGAGGCGACAACAACCAGGTTGTGCGCGACCGCAATGCCGCCAGACAAGCAAACATGGATGCTGCCGAGGCGCTCAAGGCTGAGCTCATGGGTGGTAGTGCGACCAAGGAGCAAGAAGCTGATGCCGAGCCTCCCGTCAAGAAAGTCAAGACGGATGCGGGTGCTGAGCTAGTCGCACCATCTGCTGAGAAGGACGAGAACGGTGAGCCAACCACGGCCAATGCTGACGCCACAGCAGAGTCAGTCAAGGAGACGGCCGACGACGACAAAGATGCTGCCGCAAAGGTTGAGGGCGAGAACGGCGATAGTGACGATGATGCCGACACAAACGCAAACGCCGACGCTGCTGACGACGACGATGACGACGACGATGACGACGACGACGACGAAGATAACGATGACGAGGGCAACGAAGACGTCGACCCCGTCACCACCATCAAGAAGCGCAAAGTCAACGCAGACGGCACCGTCGACTACGAAGACACTGTCAAGATGTGGGAACCTGGTTACCGCGAGCGATACTACAAGGAAAAGTTCGGCGTCGATCTTTCTGACACTGACTTCCGTCGACAGGTCGTCAAGTCGTACATCGAAGGTCTCTGCTGGGTCTTGGCTTACTACTACCAAGGCGTACCTTCGTGGCAATGGTACTACCCCTTCCACTTCTCGCCCTTTGCAGCCGACTTTGAAGACCTCGAATCGCTCGACATCAAATTCGAACTCGGTTCGCCCTTCAAGCCCTTTGAGCAGCTCATGGGTGTTCTGCCCGCCGACTCGCGTGCTTCCATTCCCTCGGCATTCCATCCACTCATGACCGAATCCGACTCAGAGATTATCGATTTCTACCCGAGCGAATTCGAGATCGACATGAACGGCAAAAAGATGGCATGGCAAGGTGTTGCGCTGTTACCTTTCATTGACGAGAAGCGACTGCTGGATGCGCTCAAGGACAAGTATCCTCTGCTCAGCGAGGACGAAGTCCGCCGAAACGGATTCGGCAACAACACACTCTTTGTCGGCAACGAATCTCGTCTCTATGACTTTTTATGCGAAGAGATCTACGCCAAGAAACCCGCGACAGACGACGGCAAACCCAAACCTGTCCCCATCAATCCAGCTCTCAGCGGCGGTATCACGGGATACATCAAACCTGATCCTGTTTGCGTCCCCGGTTCGACCTTCAACTCGCCCCTCACTAGCCAGAATCTGCATGACATCCACAACGACCGCTCCATCTCGGTGCTTTACGATTTCCCGGAGCAGAAGACGCCTCATCGATCGGTGCTGCTGAAAGGATTGAAGTTGCCCAAGCGTGTTCTGTCAGCGGCTGAGATCGATTGGGTCAAAAGAGGAAGCCCGGACAACCGAGGTCGCGGTAGAGGCAGAGGTGGCCATCATGGAGGTCCTGGACGAGATTTCCATCGCAACAACCAGCAGCATCAGAACAACGGGTATGGCGGTGGTGAGAATGGCGGTGGTCATTCGAATTATCGCAACAATGGTGGTGGCGGTGGAGGATACGGCTCGTACAACGGTGCGCCTGGTGGAGGCTATGGTGGCCACGGAGGATATCAGCAAGATTACCAATCGTACAATGGTGGTGGCGGAGGATATGGCGGCTACGGGGGTGGATATGGAGGCAGCGGTAGAGGATACGGCGGTGCCCCAGCTGGCGGGTATGGAGGGTACGGCGGTGGAGGAGCATACGGTTCCGCTCCTCCCGCCGCCGCAGCCTCTGCCTACTCTTCTGCTGGCGGCTACGACCCCTACGCAGGCTACGGCGGCGGTGGATACGGAGGTTACGGCGGTGTAGCACCCTACCCTCCCGCCGCAGGACCGAAACGAGACGACCGATACGCGGCATATACTCAACCGCCTTCTCACGTCGGCGGTGGTGGCGGTGGTGGACGAGGAGGACGACATGCCAACCCTCCACCACCGGCGCATAACGCGGGCTATGCCGGGCTGCCTAGTCTTGGCGGTCCTCCCCCTCCGGCACCTGCTCCGACTGCTCCTTATGGAGGATACGGCGCAGCTGCTGCTTATGGAGGCTACGGCGGTGGTGGATATGGTGGCTATGGAGGCGGATATGGCGGTGCTCCCCCTCCTCCCGCTCCCCAGCGCGGTGGCGGTAGGGGTGGAGGACGAGGCGGTGCAAGAGGCGGTCGCGGCGGAATGGCAAACAACGCCTCGTATGGCGGGCACGGCGGTGCTTATGGGTCTTTCTATTGAGAGACTCTTCCTCATTGATACTATCCTCTTTTGTCTCTTTTCTTATTCACTTGCAATTCGGAAACACAATCCATCCCAATCCCAATCTTTTGAATCGCAGCGAGAGAAAACCCTTTTTTTCTTTTTTTCTTTTTTTTTTTTTTTTTTTTTTGGCTATATCGAACCTCACACGCTCATCTTGGAAGGAAGCGTAACCTCGATGTACGCCGGCGGCGGCTTTCGTCGGATCCTAAAAGTGTGACTTCTGTTGTTCGCCGTCTCCTTTTCACTAGGTGCGGAAACGGTTATACTCGGTAGCACACTCCTTTCCACCCGTTCCACCCGCTCCTGCTCTTCATCATCTTCATCATCGCTAAACCGGGAAGCTGTCGGACAATCGAGCCAGTCTCCCAGGGTGTGATTCGGCAGTCTCGTCAGCCGGGGTAGGATGGTAGACGATCGGGGGCTGACTTCTTGATAATCTGACCGGGGTTTCAACGTTGACGCTGGAGGAGCGGCTAGAGTGGAAGGGAAACTAGGAGCAAATTCGTGGTGGTGGTGGGGTTGAAGATCGTCCCAGTTCCAAGACCATTCGAAGGTGGATGCACGGATTACCAATGGGGATGGTTGTTTGCGGCAAAACGTGCGTTTGCTGCTACTGCTGGTGGAGCTGAGAGTGGACGCGGATGACGAGGTTGAGGACGACGACGAAGAGCGTGATGAGCGCGAAGGTGTACGTTGAAGGTCCACCGCCGATCGTGAGTCAGAGACGGTTGAGGTGGGAGAGGAGCACGAGTCGTTGCGTTTGGAAAACAGTTTGAGCGATGTCGATCTCGATAGTGTTGCGTCTTTCGATTCGACCATTGTTGAGTTTGCTTTTTTCTTCCAATGTTCGGGCTCGTTATGTACTGGGGCTGAACTGAAACTGCTGGACGAAGTTATGTTTTTCGAAAACCGAGGAGGGAGGTGTCCTTGGTACCTTCATACTTGCTTGCGTGTGTGATGCAGGTTGATAGCGGTAAGACAGGGAGTCAGAAAGCGACGAGAGTGGTTAGAGTTTTGAGGGATGACGCCGCCTCACACATCAAGATCGCAAGGCCCAAAAAAGGTTATATACACCTCCCCCCTTCCACCTTCATTATGCTTTCCGTCATAGAGGTAATCGAAGCTTCTGTCTCAGCCGGTACAGCACACCAGCTTCGAATCACCGCGGCACCCACTCCCAAAAAAAGACCTTCAGCAGGATAGAAAAAAAAATTCATATCCACATGAATGCCGGCTTGTGCTGCAGGTCAAAAAAAAAAAAAAAACATATCGGAGAAACTTACAAACAGAACTGTTTCTCCCTTCCCTCCCTCTCGCATACTCTCTTGCTCCCCGCCCTTCCCCGTCTCGTAACACAACCCCCCACTTCCCGGTCTCCTTGTTCCTTCCCACTTTGCCGAGAGCGTACTAAAATTTTTTTTGGTGCATAACACTACTCATGCAACGGAACGTGGAAAACTAAGCAACACTTTTCACTCTGCGCGCACACACCCGCCGGCTCTCCTTCACAATCGGAAAAAGGTGGTGTTTCCTCGCAACCTTACGCGGGTTTGTAGAACGGGCAAGGGATGAGAAATACTCCAAGCCTTGTTGCGCTTCTATACCTCCTAACCGTTAGGCCAACCTCTTTTATCCGATAACGAACAAAATGAATCCAACGCTCCAGAGAAAAGGCACGCGCGTTCGCAGCTCACAACTACTTCCGCGCATGGCCATCCCGTGTCAATCCAAACCCACTTTTTTTTTTTTTTTTTTTTGGTATTTCGCCCATTTTCAACGCGGGCAGCAATTACGAAAATTTTGTAATTTGTCTTTCAAACCAGCCGCGCAGATTTTGACAGCTCGCCTAAGGGCACTCCACTCTTCTTCGCATGCAAGAGCTCAGACAAGTAGGAGAACAGACAGTCACATGTGGTACAGTATGAGCGAGTTTATTGCTACAACTATCGGGCATGGTCTAGACAGCTACGCAGGTCGACATCTCTGCCAGTCTCTCCGTCAGCTTCTTGACAAACAGTTCTTGTAGCCCAAGCTTGACCTGTACTGTGTGGAAGAGTCGTTTTTCCAACGCAATCAACGTCACCCAATCCTCGCGATGCTCCAAAAACACCTGAGTCAAGGATCGACCGATCAAGTCCTCCGCGGAGTCGACTGCTTCCGTTGCACCTTGGCCAAGAATATGCTCGTAAGCTAGCCTAGCATAAGTCGTAAGAGCGGCGAATTGAGCCACCTCTTTGCGACGCATTCGCATCTTGGATTCGGCTTCTTGGCGGTTTTTGCGCGTCTCTTTGGTCTCGCTTGATATCATCATTGAGCTGTGATAGGAAGCGCTAGGATCGTCTTCTGCCATCAGCAAAGCCGCGAAATCAAGATGGTCTTGTTGCTCTTGCACCGGAACGTCGGTCGAGAATTGCCGTCGGCAGTGCTTGTAAGCGCCTTGAAGAGAGATCACCACCTCGTTGAACACGTTACGTTGCAGCTTAGTGCGATGATGATGAACTGCGATCTTGGCCGGCGGTGCTTTGGCCTCTTGCAGCGTCTCTTCAGCATTCTCGCCAGCCACATCATCTCCGGGCAGGCAGTCTAAAAACGATATACAAGGTGAAGAAATGACGGAGCTCGTTGTCGTTGGCGTGCCAACCCTAGTGAAAACTCGGACATCGTCGGTGTCGGTGTTGGAGAACTTCCAGCCATGTACAATCCCACACTTGCATCTTAAAGGTCATTCGGATCAAACAGTCCAGCCAGCGGTCTTCTAAGCGAAGAGCCGGTCCTGCCCCTCGATCCTAACGAAGCCATCCTCCTCTCCTTGATGCCTGCCGCTTCACCAGCTTCGCGCTGAAAAACACTTGACAAAGTAGGAGCAGGTGGTCGAGAGCATCGGCAAGGCATCGAGTGGAATTTGGATTGGGCTGCCAATCTTGGAGACGATGGCACAGAGTACTGTTGTGGGCTCGGTGACTGGGCCCGAGCGACCGACATCACGCGTACCCTATCAACCAAGCTCAAAGACGGGTTAGGAAGACTGCCGACTGTCGATGACCTTCTTCGGCCATTTACCGAGAAGCTGTGGCAAGGAGGTGCAGGTGATAGCCGAGAAAGCTTTGCGATAAAGTCGAGGCGGTAGTTGCGATCGAAGGGTTGCGATACGGCTCGTAACGAGAGCACGTCGCCACTGTCGCTGGTGGCACCCAGGTGTTGATTTCATTATCCAGAAAGGACCAATCCTCTGTGGCAGGCATGTTTTGTTGCAGGTGGGCTTCAGCATTTGCCAAGGCTTGGACTGGTAGGCCTACTGGAACAGCATCTGGATGCAGCCACCCCGGAGCAGGAACTACAACGTGTGAAGGTACGGAAGTCGCAGCGAATAACGAAGAGTTTCGGGTGAGCGCTGCGGAGCAGACACAGCTGCAAGATGTGCTATTGTTGCTTCCGCCTTTCGTCGATGTCCAGGACAAAATCGCAAATTGACTCGTCGTGGGATCCGCGATGTTTTGAGTCCTAGGGATGCTCGTGAAATCGAAAGCACTTGCTAGGCCCTGCTCGTTCGCTCTCGCTTTGAAAGAGTAAGTGTACTCTCCATCTCGAGATTGCCGCTTGGCTTGAGGAACTTCGGCAAGTGTGATCGGCTGCATCAAAGCGTCCAGCTGACTTACTGTCAAATTTGAAGGTGTGTCTGGGAAGGCAGGAGTTGAAGCGGTAGAGCCAGCAGGAGGAGCTGCTACCATTTCTCCTGTGTACGAGCACACCGATCCGAATGCACGCGCGCTTGTTGGCGAGTGAGTGAGACTCAGTGTGGGCAACGAGTCCTGAGGGGAGACAGTAAAAGCATTGCCACACCCTCTTATGGCGCCGCTTGTGGTATGCAAGTCTAGGTCGATGTCCATCGCAGTAAGAGGTGAATCAAACTCGGCAGATACTGCTGCATCCCAAGGTTCGCTTGAATCCTGATCCCGAGGAGCCCAGTTGCCAGGGAGCAGTGCACCGACATTGTCATTCCTGGCATCCGTGAGGCCATTCTGGTGAAGGTCGAGCCCGTAGTTGGTGGCTGCTTGATAAGTTGATGTGGTATCGCTTGTCGAAGGTGCAGTAAATCCTTGATTTGTCGACCAAATCCATTCGCCTACGCCATTTGTCGCGTGATTAGAGAGAAATACCGGTTGCGCATGTGACGGCTGCACGTCAACCTTGGCTGGTGTCCCAATAGTGCCGCACTGGCAGACGTGACCACAAGTCGACTGCATTTTCGCTTTTCCTTGCTTGTTACAGCTGCGTGTCATTCTTTCCTCTTTGCTGTCACAGCGACAGATCAAGTATCCTCGAAAAGTGAAAGGACAGTTGTCTAACAAAAAGCGAGAGTCGAGAAGGGGGCCTACTTATTTATGGTATGGTCTCAAAAAAAAACCTTGGCGGATCTGTCAAGAGCCACAAGCCAACACTCAGCTAGAGCCACGCGGTTGCTGAGAATCCGAACTTCGCACATCTTATGTATAGTATCGCTCTTCTGGGAAGCTCGATGCGAAAACGCATGGAGGGGACTGAAGGTTCAGTCCGCCAGGTAAAGAGTGTGGCTGCTTTCATTCTCACTCGTGGTTCTATGCTGAGACTCGATACGATGGCTGCCTTGTCCGCCAGCTTTTTGAACTAAAATTTCTCCTTTCTCAAGTCCCCCGAAACTATTTGTTTCGACTCACTTCTCGGCGTTTCACCGCTTTCAGAAACACGCATGTGAAGTCAGCGCCACGTTCCCAGCTCTGGGTTCCAATTTCAATTTCTCGATCTCGAGATTCCCAATGGACCGGTGCCGGCGGAATCTAGACCAGCTATGTACCACCCTTACCATGGTATCAGCCATGTGGTCCTGTCTCGGTCAAGTTTGATGAGCTCATCACGAGGATAAACACTCTGAAGGCGCGGTGTGATACTGATCGGTGGACAAGTGTACCATTAATTAGCGTAGGTTGCTCCTGTGCTGTGTAGTGCGTGGTGACTGGTGCCGATCTAAGCGAGCTTCTATTAGAAGCTTCAATCAATGGTACGACTCGCATACGTCTGCACAGTTACCTTATGGAACTCATTGTTTCATCGCGATGCGCAAATGCCGGAACATCAAAGTGTAGATCATCTTTTCGCGCGAAGCTAGTGTTAAAATTCCAACTCCGGCAAAAGGTAGCACCATGCAGTTGCATAGCTTGGACTGGTATTTTTAACAGCTAGCGCACGTTTGGCGACGAGTTCGAAATCGGTACGACTTGGGCTCATTGCTGCTTCCGGAAGATTTGTTCAGGATACAGTAACTTCGAAATGCGAGTGGAGCCAAACGGTGGGTGTACCATTATATCGTTCACCGAGTGCATACCGTATGCATAGAAAATCAACACGCTGCCAAGCGCTGCAGCTCAATGCATCCAACACATACTCTCATGCAATTAGGAGTTTGCTTTTCCTGCCACGCTGAATGGCACTCTGTGTGGATGCTGGCTCGAAGAAATGACCCCTTGACATGACGTAGCTCTAGATGATCAACGTGTCCGCGGCATCCAATGGGACCGTCCTGTTGAGACCTCTTCTCCCATGCTGTTTGTGTACGCCAATGCACTTGCCCAACTCGGAAATGATTCGTAGACCTGAGCTTTCTGTCATTCGTTAGGCATTCGAGGCAGACAGACAGACACACTCAAACGCATCCAACCTTCTGAACGATCGACAAGGTCCGCTCAAGACGGTACTGAATGAACATTAATTCATGCAAATCTCATTGTTCCAAGGGCGGAGAATGTAATCACTTCGTCCTACGATACAGTAGCCCAACGGAGTCGAGTCGTCAATGAGAGAATGCGCGAGAGAGTTCGAAGCTCCGACAACCGCAGACATGAGCGTGTCACAAGCGTGTCAGAGGTGTGGTGTTTGGGAAAGCAAAGAGATCACCAGTAAGAGATGTCAAATAATTTACATGATTCGGCCAAATTCTTCTTTCTTTTCTTTTCTTTTCTTTTTTTTTTGTGCCCCTTTTCTCTTTTTTTAAAGGTCTTTGGTCTTGCTTGCCCTTCACCGAGACTTTCGTTGCTGAACTACGTCCCGCACTCCTCCCTGACTCAGTGCAGGTCCAAGTGCGGGGACCCTACTGTATATGAATCGTACTTTGTCCGGTCTTTGCCTTCCCTCGGGGTTCTCGGGGTCTCGGGGTCTCGACTTGTGTGCCAAACAGTGCCGGGCTCCCGATAGGATCAGATGCGGCCAATTTGGGCGCGGTCGTCGACCTTCGAGAAAGATCTACATTACGAGATCAGCATCGACTAGAAGTACAGTACGGATGTTTCAGCTTAAAGTTTGACGTGAAGTCGGAACGCATGGCCACGCTTCACTGAAGGACGAATGCGGAAGCGGAAACATCATTCCGAGTCCCGTCTTGTCACTGTCAGCGTCGTGGAGATCATTCCATCGAAATCGAAATCGAAGATCCGACAGAAAGTGGCGTGACTAGACAGGCTCTGCTGCTGCAGGATCGGAATTCTGTTGGCCGACAACTGGGCATAGGGGAAAGAAAAGAGGGAAAGAGAAAACAAAGATATGTGCTCCTCCTGGCGTGTAGGAGATGCGGGCAAGGCGGAGCTCAAAGGCAAATTCAACACCACGTTGCTTTACGGAGAGCTGTCTATCATTGGCCGCTGCCTCTTTGGCTCAGTTTCATGCCCAGCATAGGCCGTCGAACAATGATTCAGGTGGCTCGAGATACAATTGAATTCCGTGACTGACCGCGGCGACTGCATGTCTGCCAACCGAAAAAGAAAGAAAGAAAGACATCGAGTCGAGGAGCCAAGAGCTGCCTTCGAATACCATCCGATCGATGCTCAGGGCTCGTCGAGTCTAGGATTGTTCACATTGGCCTCTGGCCCGATTTATGAGAGAGTTGAGCCAGGATTGAGCATTGTCGCATACGCAGATTTGACAGTGCCCCACTGGCAATTTCAAGCCCCCGCTCGCGGGAACATTGGCAAAGAACAATGGGAAAGAAAAGCCAAAGAAAGAGTTCACCGGCGGAGGTGGAAGTTTGATTGGACAATGGATTACAGTACTTTATTTTAGTTTATAGGTACAGTATTTTCCCCTCTCTCCATGCTTGGAGAAACAACGACGAGCGGTCCTCCTCCTCCTGATCGAAGTCCTCGTGTGCAGTTGATGGCGGCCAGGAAAGAAAGCCTTCGCTCATTGGACGCAAAGAAGCACTATCGTCCCATCATTCAAAGGAAGGCTCCATAGTGCTTACTTTGCTTCTCTGCATTTGGCAGCTCAATGAGAAAAGCGAACATATTACCTCTGCCACAACGCGTCGAACCTCCGGGAGTCTCGGAAAGCGGTCATTGTCGGTCGAACTCACTCCCTTGGGGTGACGTTACAAGAGGAAAGGCGTGACGTGCAGTCAATGTCGATCGCCACCGAACGCTTGGGTCTTCGCTTAAGCGTACTGCAGATCTGGTCGATCATGAAGACCATGTGGTTTTTTTAGGGATGAAAAAAAAAAAAAAAAGGAAAAAAAGGAAATGGTCGTAGTGATTCTGCATGTTGTGTCTCTCGCTCCGAGGCAAGAACAATGTCTGATCGTGCAAATTGTCCAAACCTTTTTGGTTGTCGCTTTCCGCGGATCCAAGCCTCGAGAGGTCAGCGCTCTCCTTCGCTCTTTCTCTCTCAATTGAAGTCTACCTTGATCCTGAGCGAGTCCTAGAACGAGATCCCAATCCTCAACACAGATATCTTCGCAAATGCAATCGACCATCCTACCCTCTCGCACCTACACCTACAGTCCTGCATACCTTATCCGGCAACGAAGTGCGAGCGGGACTCGGCGAACACTGAAAACGCGGGATGATTCCGTTCCGCCTTTCTCTTTCTCTTTCTCTTTTTTTATTTTCTTTTATTTTCTTTTCTTTTCCAATCACCGTCGCAGCCACGCAGCCACACACGCCATCACTCCACTCGCACGAAACAGAACGGAACACGAAACGAACAAGATTGAATTGCCTAACTCGAGCGAGTCGCTCGCGAGCTCCCAGCTGTGGCCGTACAGGGCACGAACGGTCGAGCGTTGCGTGTGAGCAGAGCAGAGGGTGCGGGAGACCGCAAGAAACTAAATCTAACATGAGTAAAAGCCCAACACAAGGGACGGGACGGGCGGGTGAAAGAGCCGAATTGCCGAAGCAAGACGGCGAGTGATGTGATGGTGATGAGCAGAAGTGGAGACAAAGCGAGCGGAGCTCACTTGTACACGTCACTTCTGCTGCTGACGTGGTGCTTACGTGAGCAGTCACGTGCACGGCTCTAGTGAAGCTAGCGCTCGTTCCAAGCACTCTGCAAAGCGTCACTTGCTGTGTTGAGGAAATGATTGATTGCGGCTGAAGACCTGTTGCAAGGCCATCAAGCTCGATGAGGCTCCTGCCCACCACCAATAGCAGTGATGTCAGTGCAGCTGGGAGCGTTCACTGCTGCAGGGACAGGGGAGCCATTGGTGAGCTGACTGCCATCAGAGCACAGGGTCTTGCCAAGAGGTACTGGTAGGAACGAGGGGGCCATTGCAGACTGAGTAGAGGGTGGAGGCAACCATTGAGTGCTGCTCCAGTGCCAAGTGGTCAATGTAGCACCAATAACAGTCAGATGACCAGTGCCCAAGCAGTTGAATTGTGCTGCTGTCCATGCTGGTGGAGGCTGCCCAAGTGGCTGCACCTTGCCAAAATGAGTGACTGGTGTACTCTGCTGGCTGGAAACCAAGCTGCTCCAAGGACAACCATAGGATGCTGAAAAAGAACAAGTTGGTAAAAGGCTGGAATCTGTTGTTGATTGTGAAAATTGGGGCTGCTGCTGGGTGCTGTGCTGGACAGATTGCTTTGAGCAGTGCATACAGGCACTCAATTCCACTGACTTTTGGCACAACCAATGGTGCGCCAAGCCTGAATGGATTGGTCTTTGAGGCTGGGAGAACAAGAATGGCATACTCATTGTACCAGGTGATAGTGCCAACAGTGGTGACAGAGTGGTTGAGGTTGTTCCAAGTGACTTTGCTGCAATGGAGGAAGCATGCAAATGAGACAGCAAAGGCTGCCAAGACAACCTGTCAGTTCCATGGAGTGAGGGATGGGATTGATGGGAGCTCTTGCAAGATGGCTCAAAGGAGTGGCAAAGTGATGGGCAGCTTTGCCTTCACTGGTTTGAGGCCATAGATATGCTTGACACCTCTGATTGCCTGTTCCAGATGACTGCAGGCAAAACCACCTGTATCAAATCCAAGATCCACATGCCACAATTGCAGTGCATGGAGCTTGTGTTCGATGCTGTGGTAGGAATGCATGCTGGCCATGTCAGTGACCCATTTGACGAGGAGGAGACCAGAGGCTGGAAGAGCTTGGCTGTTGGGTCCAAAACAGCAGAGGATGAAGGTTTAATAACAGGTGACTGACTCTGTGCCATGGCTATGGGTTGATGCTGTGAGGCTGTGCCAGATGAGCTTGGCTGCTGCTGCTGAGCACCCTGACACTGCAATGAAGTCAGGCAGTGGGCTGGTGTGCTGGATTCTGTGACCTGGTGGGGGAAGAGCAAGGCTTGTGCCTTTGGAAACTGTGTTTTTATGTTTGAAAATTGGTGATGTGAAAGGAGGTAGCAAGACAATTGTCAACAGATGACACATGTTGTGGGTGTAAGGTGATTTGCTGTGTGAAACACAACTTGAAAATGGCCCAAAGAAGTGTCTGTGTTAGAGGGTCCCTTGAACAACCTGATTGAAGGCCATGTTTAACATTGGTGTTGTCAATGTGCATCACCACAAGGCAAGGACCAGACCACATCTTGCTGAAGATGTGCAGAGCATCCAACACTGCCAGTGCTTCCAGGAAGTGAATGTCCTTTGATCTGTGACAGTGGCCAACCTCCTTGGAATACACTGCACTTGGGTTTTCCATGGCACCCAAGTGACTGCCATATGCTCATTTGGAAGCATTGGTCCAGATATGCTTGATGATTAGTGGGAATGGTTGCAGCAGTGTGAGACCAGACCAGCTGGACAGAGTTGAGTGCCACCAATGAAGTTTGGCCACTGCAGGGCTGGGTAGCCATCGTCACTGCTGTGGATGTAGGTGTGCCTGTTGAACAACATCATAGAGCCATTGTAGGTAAGCCTTTGCATGAGGAATGACCTGCAATACAAATTGAAGCAGACCAGTGATGTGCTGCCAGTCCAAGAGTGATGCTGAGCTGCATGTCAACAGATGCTCAATTGCTGCTAGGATCTGTCCCCTATGCTCTGCTGTGATGCCCACTGTTTGCTGCACCATGTCAAACTCAATCCCTAGAATCTCAAGCTTTGTGGTGCCACTTGAGGTCTTTGCTGGGGATGGCTGTAGACCAAGTGCTCTGCAGGCAAGGGCTAGGCTGTGTAGTGGTCCTCCTGGATTGTTGTGTGCTGGAACCGCTCCAAAGAAATCATCAAGATAGTGGTCCACAAGGTGCAGCATTGTCATTTCAACAAGCCAGTGGACCATTTCAGCAAAGAGGTTGAAAAGCCATGGAGAGCTTCATCCACCAAAGGTGAGGCTGGTCTCCATGAAGTATTGTTTGTTGAACTTGAAACCAAGTAGCTGTGCATTGCCATTGCTGACAACTATGTGTCAGAATGCATCAACTAGGTTGCTCTTCCAAAGCAGGCAACCAACATTGTCTCAAATGTACTCAATGAGTGGCAAGAGACTAGCATACCTGATGTGTGTGAAGCTGGGTGCTAGTCCATCATTGACTGTGTGGAGTTGGCCTGGAAGAGGATGTCTTGGGTGTGAGAGGTGGTGAATGGTGCAAAGTTTAGTAGATCAAGGCTTTGGTACAGTTCCAATTGGCAAACAGACCAGCTGGTGCTGATACAGATTGACCTCTTGAAGCCTGCCTTCCACTAGACAAGCTTGGATCTCTGCATCAACATGTTGACAGCTGGCTTGATCCATGGGAAGGTTTTTGACATTATTGAAGCATGCTTGTTGCTGTAATGGGCCTGCATAACCCAGCAAGATGCTGTGTTTGATAGCACCTAGAAGCTGTTTGGCTACATGCTGCTCAGGATACATGACAAGAACCTGGCTCCAGGCTGATAGAGCCTCTTGCATGGAACTGTGGCAAGCTGGTACCTGATCTGGATTGAATAGAGCTTCTGGAATGCTTGTGTTAGGATGGGCAGGTGGGATTTGAATCTGCCAAGTGAGAAGGGTGTGCAGGCAAAGGTCAGCCAGAGGAACTGTGAGGGCCTGCTGTGTGTCTTGAAAGGCTTCTGCTTGGCTGTGCCAGGGTGAATGGTCACCATCTTGGGCAGGCAGAGAAGAGGAAATGGGGTTTACTGAGACCATCTTGGGCTTCTGAGCAGATGCTGCAATTGGAGAGAGCTGGGGTTGAAAGGAGGTGTCACTTGGCATAAGCAGCAAAGCTGTGTGGGACTAGGAGGAAGGAGGAGAGCAGGGTGGCACCAGGCTTGAAGAAGCGCTGTGGTAGCTGGGGTAGACTAGTTCCACTAGTCCAGCTGTATGGCTTGCAGCAAGGCTAAGTGAGAAAGAGAAAACTCACCATGAGACAAGCTAAGCCTGCTTCTTGACGCTTGAGCTTGAGTCTGTGATGGCTGAACAGGTTTTGGACTGGTGTGGTGCATTGCACTTGCTGCAGAGGTGGAGACAGATACAAAGGCACTTGTCAGTTCCTATGCACCTGCTGTTGTTCCATGAGAGACAGATCTGTTTGTGACAAGGGTCGTCGTCCCTTAGGCGCTTTTGGCCTTGGGTTGAGGAGGACAAAATTGTGTGGCCCTGGATGCCCTGGAAACTTGCAAAGTGTGTGTTGGAGTCTGTGTTCAGCCAAACTGCAGAGGATGACCTTCCAAACTGCTTGATGCAAACAGTGAGGATGTAGTCAACCATGCATGACCAGGGAAAAACCTGTTCCACCTTGTAGATGTGGTGGAGAAATGTTCCAAGTGCAATTCTGAGACCTCTGTCCAAAGATACTGATGTGCAAAGTTGCATGTACACAATCCACACCTGCCAGAAACTGGAGAAGGTTGGAAATGCCTTTGCAAATTGCTGGCTCTTTGAGACACTTGAGGCTGGTTTGTCAAAGATGATGCTGTTGACTGTGAAACCAGTGCTTGCTTCAGGGTCTTCTGGCAGCCAGGCTGGGTTGGCAAGACAATAGAGCTTGTGTGCTGGGAGAGTGTCATTGTAGACCTTGTTGGTGAGATCAGGTGTCACCCAAGGGAATTCAGTGAGATTGGCCAGAGACTCACCAGGAGGGGTTGGTACAACTGGCACTGCCAGCTGGCTTGCTGGAGGAGGTGCTGGGGCAACAGCTGGTGCTGATTGACTTGGTGAATTGGTAGGCAGGGCTGGCCTTGCAAAATGTGCTGCTAGCAGGTTGCACAGTGTGTTGGTAAGATCATCCTGCAAGCTCTGGCAAAGCTCAGCTAGGTTGGCATGTGTGATGGCTGCTGCTGGTGCCTGATGTTGAACTGATGCTTGCTGGACTGGTATGTCCTGATCTGGTGCTGTTTGCACTGCTGCTGTGGCCATAACTGATAGATTGGTAGCAGGGTGATATGTGGCGACAGCAATTGGATGATGTGAAGCTCCCACTATTGGTGTTGGCAGGACACCTGATGGTCAGCATGCAGCTGCTGGTAAGTGTGTGGGCACTGGAGCTGCATGTGGTGCTGCTTGAGTTGCTTGGCAATGGCTGAGTAGTGTTGGTTTTGGTGTGACAAGAGATCAACAGGAGAAGCAGTTGGTGACTGTCTTGTTTGGGAAGTGCTGGTGCACAAATTGCAAAGCCAGCTGAGGCTGCTTGCAGGTATGGCAAGCAACAAGGTGCTCAGCTGGTGCTACTATGGAGTGTGTCTCTGAGAGGGGAGAGGAGTCTGCAATCTGCTCTTTGATAGGGGCTGCTACGACAGCTGCTCCGGTGGCTGCTATGGTGGCTGAATCAGTCTGTTCTATGACTGCTGACAGATCCATTGGCAGAAAAAATTTGTGTGCTAGGCAGTGACCAGCCTAGCAACAAAGACAAAGATGATGGAAGAGAAGAAGAAATGTATATACATGAATGAGGCATACAAGAACAAGGCATAGGTAAAAGGGGCATACATGAATTAGGCATATGAAGGTGGGAGGCGAGCTCCGCTCGCCCAGATGCTCTCGCCCTTTCGCACGAGATGCAGTATTGTTCCAAAAAGGGCAGTGTTCTCTGTCCCGTTTCGAGAAAGAATGAAGCTGGTGGAAGCGATGATGCGTTAATGAAACCGAGTGACAGCGAAATTTGTTTTTCTTCTTGGACTTGGGGAAAGTTGGCGTTCTGTCCAGAACTGATACCACAAAGAAAGCTCTCCGAAGTCTTGTCAGCCCTAAAGGGGATACCACGGACACCTGGTTGTGCGGAACGGTATCTGAAGGCATTACTGGAGGCTACAGCTAAGGCATATGATGAGGGATACACAGAGCATAAGCATGAAGGGCTTGGAGTGAAGCGAATTCCGCTCGTTTATCTGTGGCCATGGACAGAAAACAAAAAAAAAAAAAAAAGAAAAAAGAAAGAAAGGGAAAAGTCATCAGAAATTGCTCCAAAAAATCGCAAGAAAATCGGCCAAAACTGCGACTTTTTCTCTGAAAAGAAGAGCCTTTATCCTCCTCGACCATCGGACCCACGGTCAAGGTGTGTCGAGCTCGCTGTCTTTGCACTGCCACCGCAGCTTCGTCCGACTGCTCCATAACGTATCCAGCGAGCTGCTCGAGGGAACAGTGTCTGTAGCGGAGCCGGAGGAAAACATCTTTAATTGAGATGAAGGTAGGGCTAGCGCTGTTAGCCTGGGAATAGAACAAAGAGAGGTTAACGCGAGTCACCGTCCTCTTTGAGTGGTTCACCAATGGACTTCAGACTGATACCTCCTCACTCTGATTCGCAAGCATCGTATCCAGTCTGCTCACTGTAAGCACGAGATTCGTGTCAAAGCAACAGCTTAGTAGAAGTAGAAAAGCGCCTCGACGAATAAAGTGGCCCCTTCCGAGGGGAACCGATTCACACATCTGAGCCTTTGGAAATATCGCCATTGAAGACGATGAGCTAAGGTTTCGATGTTCGCCTCATCACGCCGAGGAGTGGTAGGCCTTGGCTTTGCGAAGGTAGGTTGCCTTCCACCACTTCCTTCGTCAATTGCACTCTGAGCAGGCTATCGGTTCGTCCATGTTGCACAACCTTGTAGTAAAGGTTGAAGCGAACGACGACCAACCTCGTCACAGACTAATCCAATGGACAAATCTTGAAACCATCATGACCGCGCTTTCGCATCGACAAGCTGGGCCGTATTCGCTTCAGCGTCGTTCCTCAAGCGTACTATGTGGTGACCCGTACAAACCAACTCATCAACGCTTCGCCTTCGTGACTGACTGGGCGTCGTTCGCTCCACGCTGGGATACCGGTCTTGGTATCAAACGCTCAACCCAGGCTCACACCCAGAGCTGCTCACAGGATCATCGACAACCAGTTCATCACACGCTTTGATCAGCTACTTTGCTACCACACAAGCCATCCTTCCGACATTACGTAAAGCTCGCAAAGATTACTTTAAACCTCAACAAACGCCCTCGCCACCTGCGCCTCTCCCCCAACACTGTTGAATCTCACCCCAACCCCGGCACCCACAAACGCCAGCTGACCCCTCTCCAACCTCATCCCCTCCACTTGCACCGTCCCCTCCAACACCAGCACCACACTCGGCCCCGCCACCCCCTCATTCCTCGCTTCACCCATCACCTTCATCGTCACCACGCTAAACTCTTCAATCGGAGGATCGTACAACCACGCCTCTACTCCCCCACTCGCCTTTTCCCACTTGACCGGCTCCAACCTACCCCTCCCTTTGCCAGATTGATACGTACACATCTCGACCAGCGTTTCCGTATCTCGAAGTTTGGGGGTTAGACCAGCACGAACGACGTTGTCCGATGATGCCATGCATTCCAAGATCTCGCCTTCCAGATAAGCGTGTGGTTCGTTGGCTTGTAAGAACAGCGCCTCGCCTGGGTTTAAGGCTGCAATGTTGAGTAGGAAAGTGCAAAAGATGCCCACGTCTTTCGGGAATTCGGAAGATAGCTTGAGAACCAACTGCCTCTCTTCCTCCGGAACACCCTGGACCGCACCTGCTTCGAACCGGGATGAAAGCCTCGCAGCCAACACCTCATACTTTTCCATCGGACTATTCATCAAATTCCCAAAAATCTTCTTGAGCACCGCCTTGATCTCCACCTCATCTCTCTCCTCCGTCAACGTAACCGCCTTTTCCAACTCGTCATCGTCCAGTTGAACCAACTGCGCAAACTCCTCCACCGCTTCCACGAACCCCAGAATCTCTTGCAACGGTCTAAACCCACAAAACCCGCGGAAGGCAGTCAGCGCAATCGCCATCTCCGGCTTGTGGTTTGGATCCTTGTACACGTCTGGTCTTGAGGCGTGCAATTTTTTCCCCAACGTCTTATCCGGATGCGCTTGGATGCTTAACGCTTTTCCCACGCTGAGCACTTTGAACAGGAACGGCAAGCATCCCGGTTTTTCATCCGAGAATTTCGCCGTGACTTTTTCACCGATCAACTCCGGATGTGCGGCCAGGTAGGATGAGAGAGGCTCGTATTCACCGTTGTTGGAAGCGGGGATGATTCGAGAGGGTAGAGATGGATGAGTACCCATCCACAGCTCGGCGTAGGTTTGTTGTCCTGAGGTTTGAAGTTGAGTTCGGTCGTTGCTGCTGCAAACTGGGCTACGCGCGACGAGGAAGCACCTTGAATACCCCAGTCGTAGGACTGCACCCCTGGGATCAGCTGAAACACTTTGCGCGACATTCTGGTGGTGGTATCGTTGTCGTCGTCCTGACCAGATGGACGAGTGGTAAGATGATGTGCGATAGAATCGATTCGAGTAATGGCCATCACCGTTTTGACCAATTTGAAGTGTAGGCCCAAAAAAAAAAAAAAAAAAAAAAAAAAAGAAATAAGCGGATGATGATGGTCAAGAGGCAACGATGAAGAGTTGATTCTCCCCACGTGCTCAGCAGCAAAAACCGCGGTTTGCAGGATTTTTCCGTGATGCCGTCGTGCACGGTCTGAAAAAAATTCAGTTACCATTTCGCCGACCAAACCCGACGCTCGCTCTTTCTAAGCAAACGTTGCACTAAAAACCTCCTTAGCACCAACCAGGCACCGTTGTGCACGTTGTGGTATAGCCCACAGCTTATTTCGATGCTAGCCACATGTGAAAGGTCGGTACCGCCTGCTCTTCATCGGATGACAAACGTTCCCGTGTTAGGAGAGGGGGAAAGACAGGACTTTGTTGTGCTTCGCGACCTTTCCGGACAAAAGAGGTTCGGCGAGTTTTAGACACCGCATCCCGAGAGTCCGACCCTGCATCAAGCCTTTTTGTCATTGGCTCTGCCGTCTGTCTCCCTCGTGCTCGCTGGTCCATCATTCCAACCAACTCAACGATAGAGAAACCACATGCTGCCATCGGATCGATCATCGATCATCGTACGATCTCTGCATTACCTGCTTTCTAGTTAATGACATACGATACAGACTTCGGACTTGGGTCGTGTGTGTGTGTGTGTTAAGGATACAGTAGTCGAGGCCGTCAACCTTGTCATTGGGAGCCAGTCAAAGGCGAGACTTCACCATATCGTTGCGGTGGATGTCGTTGTCGCATGGGCGGTGTTCGACGGCCACTTGTACTTCCACCTTCGACTGACGATGCGGCTCCCGTCTCGCTCTCCGCCGTTGTAGCCCTACGCTGTCGCGCCCGTCGACCTGTGGGTTGTGATCCACCACCGATCTCACCCTCCTCGCTCGTGCCCGCGTGGCGCAGATCAGAAGGCGTAGAGCCGGGCGGTGTCATGGGCTCTTCCACCTCCTCAGTCAGTGCAGACGATGGTGTGACAGGTTGACGTCGTTTCGCTTGGCCCCGGGTAATCATCTCGCTGATCTTCATCTTTCGAACTTCCATGTAACGCTCGCCTTCCTCGTTCTCGAGCAACCGAATCTTCTCCGTATCTTCGATCACGTTCGAGCCGGGACGGTCGGGAGGGTGGAGGATCTCGTCGTCTTGAGCGCCTCGGTAACGATCATAGTGCTGAACCCACGTGCAACGTACTGCCAGGTAGAGGGAGAACGTGGCGCTACCTCCGAGGAGAGGCGATAGGGTCAGCAGCGCAACAATGGCGCGCGCCTGAGTCTCGACCAGCTTACGATCAGCTTTGTCGAGTCGAAGCGACAAAGGCATAGGAAATCGAAGCATAGATCCGTTATCGTCGTTATCATCCTCGTCTGAGTCGTCAGCAGACGGCAGCTTTGCGCTCGGGCTCGCTACAACCACCTTCCACAGCCAGAGACCGCTCTCGATGAGCACATAGATGGACGCGCTGATTGCGACGCACACATGATCCGAGCTGATCGAACTTTGTGCTGGGTGTCGCAGAAAAGTCGTTGGGAAGAGAACCGTGATCGTGCGCCAAGCTCGGTGCAAGATTGAGGAGCCGTTCTTCACCTCGAAGAAGCATGCCAGAGTAAGACACAGTCGCAGCGCAATGCTGACAGCACCCAGACCGAGGTACCACACCTTGGTGTCCTTCAAGAGCGATACACAAGGCTCGCTGCGAGACAGCATCTTGAGCAGGATTTGTGTTGTACTGAGGTCTGGCGTCGGCCGAGTATAGTGGGCGCGTGTGGGCCGACGCTTGGTGAACAATGGTGGCAGCTTGTGGTAATCGGGGTAGAGCGAGATGAGGAGCGGGAAGAGGTGCATGACCATCACCTTTGCGAAGCTATTCGGATGCTGCAATACCGACGAAAGACCGGCCAAGACAAAGAGGGGCATGCCGACCTTCTCTGGGATGCAAGATTGCATGACTCGAGCGATCTTGTCCATGAACGTGGGTTGAGGTGGCAACGGCACCTTTCGTACAGTCAATGTGGTGGAGAACAATCGGACGTTTGGATCCGGCGACCGACGAGGAGTCGGCGGCATTGAGCCCGGCGGCATTCCAGCTGGCGGCTCATCCTCTGGCGGTAAGGCAACCGACACACGATATCCTCCTGCCTCTCGTTGGTTTTCATGATGCGGCCAAATTTCGGGCGGCGAGTCATTGTAATCCTCTTCGAGCGGCACAATGATACGTCGTTTGGCTTTGAACACGGTGTCGCAGCGTGCAGCAAGCAAGTCCGTGACATCGAGGCGGTAGATGACGGCGAGGTTGAACAGATTGAAGGCGAAGCTGATTGCCACGAGCTGACCGAGCGCCATGACGGTCCAAACATGAGGAATGCGAAGATGTTCGGCCTCATGACGAAGAAAGAGAGCCCATGCGCCGATGGTGATGATGCAGATCTCGCTGCTCCACCACCACGAAGTAGAGTCTTTGATGACCTCCATCCAAGCTTCCTTGAAGAGGCTGAGCGAGCCTAGCCACTGTGAGATGCGAAGAGTACGCAGATGCAATGCAGGAACGAGCAAAGATGGACGTGAGATATCAAACGCCGGCGGAGTAGGCGGCAGCGAGTAAGAAGTAAGATGACACCGTTCGAGGTATGCAAAATACGAATGACGCAAGAAGGTGGACATATAGTACCAAGTCGAGGCCAGACTGAGGACGGCGAGGAGCATCAATGTGCATTTCGCATGATGAGCGTTGTCCTTGAATGCCCACGTAGCCACACTGATCAAAGTATCAGCGACAGGAGTGTCAGTGTCGAACTTTTTGGGTTTGCTTCCAATGCGGAAGAGATCCTCGTGAGCTTCGAGCACGTCGTTGTCGCCATCGGCGGGGACCCGAACCAACCCGAGCTCGGCGTATTCGCGTGGTGCCATCTTGAGCTGACGATATCGCCTGGTTGCGATCCTGACGACGCGGAAGGCGAGGTAGAGGTTGATGCAGAGGTAGACGACGAGGATGAGAAAGTTGGGTTCGAAGAGCGAAAAGAGGAGCGAGAAGAGGCTAGGATCGTGCGGCGACATGGTGTCAAAGGGCGCGGCCGATGAGCTAGCAGCAGAATCCCGTTGGACGACCGACGACGAGTTCATGATGGTGGTAGAGACGAGCGGCGATGGAGAGCGTTGCCTTGAAGCTCGATTGTGCTTGGACTGAGCCGTGATGGACCCGACTGAGCCAAGTTGCTGCGGCTGTTGTGCTGTTATGCTGCGCTTGCTGCGCTTGCTGCGCTTGCTACGCCCGACTTGCCTCGGCTGAGTCACGCGACCCGATACGATATGCTTCTGTGCCAGTATACCCCAGAGAGGTGACGATCACGACTCTGATCGGAGCGTTGTCAGGTGTATGATTCAGCCTCAGCTCCCAGCTGCAGTGCTTTCTTCGGGAGGACCGCGTTGGTTTCCCACGCACGGATCACCGCGGCGCTTCCTTCTGACGAAGGCTTCGGCGTGCTTCCGGAAGTGGCTTTTCTTGGAATCACAGTGCAGATCTGTCGCTTGAAGAGAGCATCGCTAGTTGATGGGCGCCGTTGTGACGAAGGTGATGCGATCGAGCCAAGTGTGTATGCGAAGCATTCGTTGAGGCGTTGCAAGAAAGGACCCAGCTTGAACCCTGCGCAGCCGTGATGATTTCTCGGAAACCGGGCCCACTTTGCGCAGCCTTTTCATTTTTTGAGTTGGCTTCTCTCCACTTTGTTCCTCAAACTCACCTCTTCTCTTCATCAAAACTGAAGCTGAGGACTTGTCTCCGACGCACATCAAGATGGAATCAATATCGCTACCATCAACATTCCCCGAGCCACTACAACAAGTCCACCTCGCGCACTTCTCCAACCTCGACCCCGAAACGCAATCTGCCGCCATCATTCGTCGTATCATCTCTGCATCGCAACTTGCCTTTTCTACTTGCTCTGGAGCTTCCTCACAACAAGTCGCAGACGCCGATGCGGAACGATCCAACCTCGACTTTGCATTTCTCGACCCGACCAAGCTGTGCTCCAAACAGCACATTTTGAGTGCAGTGACTCAAGCGGCGGTCGTCTGTGCTCGAAGTTGGGATGCCGAGAAGCAGCTTTTCAGAGAAGGCGAGGGAAGCATCGGTGGTATGAAGAGTAAAACTCCTCATTCTGAAATCATCTACATGCTTAACCCTGGTAACAATGTAAGTCTGCCTCCTCCACCCTTCGCCAAAAATGGTCGTCGTTGAACCTTCAAACTGATAAAGCATTGCTTTGCTCGCAACATTACAGGTCGGCGAATCACTGAAACGCTTCGGTCTATCGCCCAAATCCACCTCTTTGCTGCTGGTCAAGTTCACCCCTCCCTCTGCGGACCGGGAAACAATACTACAGAGCATGACAGACCTCGTCTCACCATCAAACCTCACCACCCCACAACCAACGTCATCAATCGACATGGATCAAGCAATACGCTTCAACACCTACTCTTCGGCAGACGCAACCCCAGTCACAGACTGGAAAGACCTCAACAAGTTTTACAAGCTTTCCATCCCTTCTCACCTCCTTTCCAGCCCAGACAGAGAGTGGCAACGGCAGTACGAGGAAATCATCTGCACCAGTGTAGCTATGAAGTTGGTCGCTGCCTAAGCCAATGCCACCCGCTGAAATCCACGCAAGTGCTGATTTGTGATGATCTCTCTCACATAAGCTCGTGTAAGATCCTTGATAAACGGCCTGCGAAATGTGTGTATTTACCAAGGAGGAAACTATTGTTTCGTG
This sequence comes from Anthracocystis panici-leucophaei, assembly GCA_014826065.1. Classification (NCBI taxonomy): domain Eukaryota; kingdom Fungi; phylum Basidiomycota; class Ustilaginomycetes; order Ustilaginales; family Ustilaginaceae; genus Anthracocystis; species Anthracocystis panici-leucophaei. The sequence goes on along the minus strand of CP060319.1, from coordinate 308,756 downwards.
AGAACAGAGATTCTGTGGCGCTGCTTCATTCCTCAGCAGCTTCGAGCTTGGCTTTTTTCAACTGTGAGAGTTCGCGTTGTCTTCGGATGAAGCTGTTGGATGTGAGGCAGTAGACGAATGAAAGTCAGTACAGCTTGTTACATTTGTCGGTCATAGGGGGGCTTGTGGTGAGGGGTGACTTACTCGTCGTATTGGCACTTTTCGTATGTGTGGCTGTCAGATAGGGAGGAGGAGGAGGAAGCAGATCAGTATGCTGCGCCATGCAGGGCAAACTTTGGCTTTTTGTCGAGGATCAAGCGAGTACGCGATCTGCAATTCGTTCGTTCTTCTCGGTAGGGCCGATGGCAAGCATCAAAGAGCCGGATCGCAGCGAGTCGTTCTTGCAGTGTCGATTGAACTATCCGACAGCCGTTTCGCATCGTCCCAACCCCAAGCCTTGATGGTTGCAATCTTTCGCCGCACCAACTCGATCCTCGAATCCTACCAAAGATTCTGTACTCACCGTTCATCCTCGCACTTCCAAGGAGCATACAACGTCTGTTTCCTGCACTTGTTGAGCGGAATAAGCAGCCTGTATCACCAAAACATTAGAAATCCAACGTCAGCATTACATTCCTTTTCCCCTCTCTCCTTCTCTCTCCATTCTTCGGGTGGGCGAAGCGAAACCTACGCAGAGCACTGATCCCGGTAACCCAGCGGCAGCCTGGCGGCGTTCGACTCTTCGACGGATGCTGTGTGTGTGTCGGCCATCGTTGATGTCTGTTGTGTTGAGATGTGGTGGAGTTTGGGGGTGTAGGCAAAGTTGTTGAATTTGGCGACCGAGTTGCGAAGCCATTTCCTTGAATGGTTGCGCCCGTCACGTGTAGACGAGGTTTTGCCGTACGGAATTTCGTTCTGGACCGTGCAAATAGCTTCAATTTAACAAATTGCAAAAAAAATGACGTACGACGGAAAGAGCCGCCCAAAGAAGAAAAGAGCGCTCCACACGGCGCAACAGGAGAAAGCGGCTCAAAGCCAATTTATTTTCTCCCTCGTCATCCTCCAGACCATCATCAATATCATCCACCTACACACATCCAAAACAATGCTGCGAACACTCATCCGACGCGCACACGTCCACAAACCAGGCTTTAGATTCCCCGATCGTAAAGCTCCAAAAGGTACGCTTTGGTCCCCCCCCCCCCCTCTCTCTCTCATTGCCCACCTTCTTACTCCCCTTTCTCTTCCTCCCCACTAACACCACCTTTCCTCCCTCTTCCACCCGTACAGAAGCACACACACCACACCCGCATCCAGCAGCTCCTTCATCCATCGTCTCCTCTTTCGATCATTTTCAAAAAGTTTTCGCTTCAGGTCCTCATTTCCACCCTGAGAAGCTTCGACAATCTTCACCGCAATCCGAAGGAACGCAGAGTGCGATGGAGGGCGTGGATATGAAGGATCGTTCGGTGGCAGAGGATGTGCATTTGTTACCGGAGAGATTCTGGCGTACTCCCGCGTTGGCTTTCAGTGAAGCCGAGATGGAGGCGGTTATGGTAAGCAACTTCCACCTTTTGACACGTTCTCAAACGATCGCATTGACTGACAGTCTGTCCTCTTAAACACAGACCGGAGGCGCACCCTAAAACTCTCACACTGTATACATCGCAATAGCATTACAGATTAGCACCGCCCTAGCGCGCACGATTCACCTCTATCGCCTGCTCACTTAAACTCTTCAACCTCCTCCTCAACCTCTCCAACTCACTCCCCTTCTTCTCCTTCTCCCTCTCCTTCCCCGGCCAAGTACACCTCCCCGATAAACTGATCATCTCGTTCACCGCCAACCACACTTCCCACGCTCCACAGCCCATATGCCCGTCTTTGCCGCGTCCCATCTTGTGCTTGCGCCACAGCAAACGTCGGATAAACCGGATCGAATCGTGCTTGGCCAGCGTTTGCATGGTGAACCACTCCCAGTGGTAGAGTTTGTGGAGAACGGCGGCTCGTTGCGCACAGTGTTGACCGGCGAAAAAGGTGTACGTCGGACGATCGCGGTGGTCGCTACCTTCTTCGCGCCAGGTTTCGCCGTCGCTGCTGCGGTCGCTCGAGGTGTCGCTGCCGTCCGAGTCGCTGCTCGAGTCAGAGTCGGAATCCGAGTCGTCGTCTCGCTTTTTCAGCGGCGAAAGCCATTCCTGGTTGTATCTCTCGCCGGAGAAGGTGATCTTGAACTGCGCCTTTTGCGACTTGCGATGGCAAACCCCACATCCGTTCTTGGCTAGCGTCCCATACTGATCCAGTTCATCACTGAACAGCGCCTCGACCTCCATCTTGGGATACTGCATCAGATACCACTTAAACTGCCTGCGCATCGCCACGCTTCCCACGCTCTCCTCGATCGAACGCATGCGCGATTTGAGCGCGGCACGATTCCGCTCCAGCCGCTCACGATCGAATTGGCACAGCGAGGACCATGTAAGCAACACCCGAGCAGCAGCCCATTCCACCCAGTCCAGACACAGCTCGTCGAGTCCCTTGCGCGATCCTCCTCCCAAACCATGCGCAGCAAGAATCGATGAGGAGGACGACGACGAAGCTGCAGCATGCTCCGAGATGGGCACGAGTCGAATCCGACCGTCCTTGTCGCGATCGAAGCGTCCCTTTGCAGAGAGATCTCGAGTCTGAGACTGCGACAAAGTGACTTTGTACGGCGACGCCTCTTCTTCATCTTCAGGTCCGAAACCTTCGTCGTACTCCACCTGGTCATCCGCTACGATAAAGTCTTGAGAGTCTTCGCTGCTGCTGCTGCTACTGTTGCTGCTGTCGCTGTCGCTGTCGTCGCTGTCAGAGTCGCTCGTATCGCTGTCGCTGGAGACGGTGGTAACTCGTCGATTCTGTCCAAGCCTCTTTCGCTGCCTCGAAACTCCTTGTCGCTCCTCCTCTTCTTCTTCATCTGAACTCGAGCTGACACTCCCTCCACGTTCCTGCAGCGCCTTCTTGCGCGCCTGTGCAAATGCAGCCAGCTTGTTTCTGTACTCCTCCTTGTGCCTCGCTCCCGTTGATCGCGCAAAGGCATCCTCGTTAAGCTCGGAACGCAGATTCTTGACGTCATCGTTGTTCTTCTTGCTCTTAGGTTCGGAATCGCTGTCGACGCTGCGCGCCCACTTTCTGCTATCCTTGTTGGAACTTTTGAAGGTGACTTCGCGCTCCCTTTGCCTCTCCTTTCCTTTGCCTTTATCCTTGGAGCTCTGTTTCTCCTTCCTCTGTTGAACTTGTGAGGCTGAAGCCGAAGCTCGCGGGGTAGAAGACCTGGACCGATAGCTCGACGACCCTTGAGCAATCCTATCACCATAAGTCGGAGACTGCTTGATGCTCTGTCGCTGTTGCGATGCTGCGGGAGTACCGTTCCGCAGTCTATCTTCTTGATCGGAAACGTCGTCGAAGAAGAGCGGCCTCTGATTTGGAGAGCTCGCGTCGTTGCTTCCGAGGAAGATGTCCTCCAAAGCATCCTCTCTTGCTTGCGCCCGAGTTGTTTGGGGAGGCGCTTCCAGCAGTGCGGCTGCTCGCGTGACCGTCGGCTCTGCAGAGTGGTTCTCGTTGGCGCTATTGACGGTGTCGCTGATGATCGCTTTGGCTGCCTTTGCTTGGCGAGCGAGAGACGATTCGCGAGACCTCTGCTTGTTCTCCTTGCTAGAATGTTCGGACCGTGCTGAGATGCTCTGAGACTGGCTCTGATCGCTCGCCTTACTCTTGCTCTTGCTAGCTTTCGGTCTGACCGCGACCACGTACGACGCATCCGCATCCTCGCGAAGATCCTCTTCCGCAAAATGAAAAGGCTCCGCATCCACCGGTTCATGATCCACATGCCAGACCAATGAATCCGCATACTCCTTATGTTTCCCCTCCTCCCTCAACGCCTTCTTGCTTTTCGGTCTGAAGAACATCAACTCGTCCTCCTTAGACTTTGGCTCGGGCCACGGCGGGAGCTCGACCCAACACTCCATCTGCGGCAGCTGTTGTCCATCCCAAACTTCCATGGGCTCATCATGTTTACCGACGACATCATCCACTGGTTCTGATTTGACCGCTTTGGTCAGCTTGCTCTTCTTGTTGTTGTTGGTCCTCTTGGAGGGTGATGTGGAAGGAGCGACGGAGGCGGAACGAGTTCGACTACGCGTCGAGCGAGACGATGTCGGTTTGGAGGGCGAAGAGGAAGAAGCGGCGGAAGATGGCTTGGTCGCAACCTTTTGCTTCTTTTTAGACGGCATGGTTAAAGAGCTGCTCCTCGATGCGACGCTATCGATCCCCGTCGAGCCCCTTTGATAGTAGGATAGGAAGCGGAGCAAGAGTGGATGTGCGGGAAAAAAAACAGCACCGCATTCTCCGTATTCCGAAATCCCCGTCAAATAAGAAATTTGGATTGACGCACAAGACACCTTTCAGACCAACATCCTTCTCACTCGACCACCAACAACACATCGAAACCACATTCAATGGCGACACACTACCCACTCGGGTCGTCCTCTACGCCCCCACCCTACGCGGTCGGCACTGCATCTTCCACATGGCCACACCTGGGTCAAACACGTTCACGGACGCTCCTCTTTCTCTCCTATCGAGACTCTGCCGGTCCTTCCTCCCGCTCACGCACCGCCGGTGGAGACGTATACTTTCAAGCACCCTACATCGACTCTGACGATCCACTTGGCTCTTCCCGCCTCAACAATGCTGCTGGGGAAGACGCTGAATCAGCCGGTCTGCTGTCCAGGCACAGTCGGGAAGGTCACATTTCGCTCGTGGTCGACGATGGACCCTCAACCGCGCTTCCACCCAAATGGATGGATGTATCCGATCAAGTCGATTCCATCCTCTCTTCCATCCGACCACGTATGGACACTCTATCGCGCTTACATGAACGACATCTGAGACCTGGGTTTACCGACAAGTCGTCCGAAGAGAAACAGATCGAATCCCTCGCCCTTGACATCACCAAAGATTTTCGACGCTGTTCACGTCTAGTCGCTGGATTGGCGTCGTTCACCCAACAGTTGATACGCGAGTCGAAGAGTTCCAATTCCGGTGTTACTGTCCGTCAGATAGCGTTGGTTCAGAACGTTCAAACTGCGCTTGCGACCAGAGTGCAGGATTTGAGTGGAGCTTTTCGGAAGCAGCAAACGTTGTACCTGAAGAGGATGAAAGGTATGGAGGTGAGAGATCGGGATATTCGAGCGGCGAGGGGGTTGGCTCCTCCACCGGTTTCGGCTAAGGGAAAAGAGCCGGCGGGTGCGTTTAGGGATAGCGAATTGGCCGTGCGCGAAGACATCGAACTCTCACGCGCCTCTTTGCTCTCTTCGTCATCCCAGTCGAACCTGTTACTGTTTGAACAAGAATCGACGTCGAATCAAGATCAAGAGATTGCACAGAGAAGCAGAAAGATCGACGAGATCGCCAAATCGATCCAGGAGCTGGCAACGCTCTTCGGCGATCTGCAAACCTTGGTCATCGACCAGGGGACCATGTTGGACAGGATAGACTACAACGTGGAGCTGATAAGTAGAGAAATGCAGGGAGCGGTGGAGGAGCTGGAGACGGCGACGAGATATCAGAGGAGGAGTGGGAGGAGGCAGTGTATTTTGTTCCTGTGTTTGCTCATTGCGCTGTTGATTGCGGTGATTGTGGTCAAGCCGTTTTGGAGGGGTTTTGCCTCGTCTGAAGGAACATGATGCACAGACGACGTAGCACGACTTTGCAATACCAAGGTTGGGATAGGCTCAACATTGTTTTGGGAGGCCTTTATACATCATGAGGCGTCTCGGCACGGTCAGCAGCAACGACATCGGCCGCTTCGTGCGCTTCTTGGTCCGCATGCTTGTCCGGCTGTGCTACGTTGCTCGGCTCTGCCGGGTTGGCCGTCGTCGAGACCGATTCCTTTACCACCTCAGCCGTGCCTTCCAACATCACCTGTTCGATTTGCTGCTGATCCAACCCGGCCGGATCCACCCCCTTCACCACCTCCTCCTTCTTGCCCAACCCGACCTTGTCTTTGACCAGATCCACCTCGTGCTGCAATCCATCCTTCAGATGCTGGTACGCCTCGGCGGCGGAAGACTGCATCGCTTTGAGCGGTACTTTGTCGAACGCGTGTCTGCCGGGTTCGGCTGCGTTGGCTTCTTGCGTCGAATTCTCGCCATGTGGAGCAACGGGATGAGCTTTGTTCTTGTTCAGTGCCCATTCGAGCGTCTGTACGCTCGGAGGGATGTTTTTGAACTCGTTGATGTCACGAGGGAACTCGGCGCAGTTGAAATCCCACCCTTTCCTCCATCGTGCCTTTTCGCACGCTTGCAGCGTCCAGTCCGAACCATACGTGAGCGGTGTGTACCGCACAAACCCAGCCAACACCACCACACCCACAACTACCCCCGCAACCAACCGGAACCTCGGTCGAAGCGTCGAAGTGGAAAAGTCAAACACGACCGCCAACAACAGAATGGAAAAATACAGCGCTGGCAAATAGTGATGTAGAAACAGCTGCCTGTTCATCAAAAAGAATGGCAGATAGTGCAACCCCCAACCGAGAGCAAGGAAACCACACGTCTGATCGTAAAATCGAACCCGGCTATCTTTGAGATCTCCAAATCCTCGTTGTGCTCGCAGCATCAGCAAACCTCTAGCTCCCAAGTAGGAGAGGATAGACAGGAACGCTCCCCACCAAACCATCGGATTACCAATCAGATAGATCTGGCGGTGGTCTTTGGTCCAAAAGTTGATACCGCGTTTGAGCATGGGCCAAGTTTGAGGACGTGAATCGTACGCATGCCTATCGGTCAGGCCGGCGTTGGTTTCCCACATGACATTCTGCAACTCCCAGAATCGATCCAGGAACGAAGGACGGCGATAGTTGACCATATCCACCTGCGTCTTTGTGTCGGAAGGATTGACGAGCAGAGGATGCGTGTTGGTCTCGACGTACCACAGCGAGTTAGGCATGGTGGGGTTCTTGTTGCACGTCACTTCTTGCTGACCGAAACCCCAATCCGGAAGCGTGACTTTGTGGGAGAAGAGGTAGCAGCCGGTGAGAGTGTGTCGCAGCCGGAAATGGGTTCGGAGCGAACGAACACGTGTGAACGAAGCACGATCCGACTTGTCTCCTGCAACGATTTCGACGTGGAAGTTGTCATTGGCATCACCGCCAAAGCCTTCGAAGCCGTAACCGGTGACCTCGTTCTGATAGTCGCTTTCGGTGACGGGAGGACGGTTGGTGTCGTGACTGTGAAGACGCTTGTCGGTGCTCTTGTGGATGAGACGGATCTCCATACCGTGAGTGAGGTATCTGATGGGCTCCTGGTGGAAACGTGTCACTTCATCTTCTGGTCGCATAGGGTGACCTTTATCGTCCAGCTTGGGCGCCGGATCCTCGGGACCAGGAGCTTTGACGATGAGCCAGTCGTTGTTGTCATCCGAGTGCGGGTAGAGCGTGATCTGCTGCTGCATACTGCCGGTAGGGTAGGTGGCGGTGTGAGAGTGAAGATAGCCGCCCTGAGTGTTGAGATGCTTGATGGTGACAGTGGAGCCCAAGGCAACGTCGGCATAGGTGTCGGCCATACCGTGACCGTGGAGTGTGTGTTGGAAAGCGCTGCTCATGAATGGATCGCCCTCGCCGCTGCGATGCAGCAAGCCGAGATGAATGGCAAAAGTCAAGAGGTAGACGAGAATGGGGAAGCCGATCAAGCAGATAGCTCGGGCACAAAAGTGACGCGCAACAACACGCACAGGCTGACGAACGTCTCCCAGATGTTCCCACAGCTGAGCGATGGCCGACACGCCGATAGTGGCAATGGTGAAGAGACCGACCCATTTGGAACTGGCGACAGCACCCAAGCTGAGACCCGTAAGCGACAGAAGCGCCCACCACTTGAGCGAGAAAGGAGCGCGTTTCTCTTGGTTGCAGAAAGCGACCCAAAAGTAAACGGTGAGAGCGGTGAAGAAGACGAGAATGGAGTCGAGAAGAATAAGCCGGCTCTGTGCAGTGAGCGCATTGTCGAAGAGGACGAAACAGGCACCGAGCGTAGCCGTCGAGGCTCGCAAAGAGAGGCCACGGAGGGTGAGGTAGGCAAGAGGCACGGTAGCGACGCCAAGAAGAGCATTGAGACCGCGCATCATGACGTACGGCACGGGCGTGTCTTTGCCGTGCAAATACTCGCGGCCAATCTCCTTGAAATCGAAATGGCCGTTGAAGCCGCCCAACCAGGCGGCGAGCGTGATGAGGAGTTTTGCCAAAGGGGGATGGACATCCATGAAGAAGCGACCCTGAATGTACTTGGAAGCAAAACCTCCAAAATGGACTTCGTCAAAGACAACGCTGGAGGGCTGTCCTAACTTGGGCATGCGAACGATGAGCGCGACGAGGATGAGTGCGGCGATGATGCGATGTTCCTTTTGGGAAACGACATTGGTGGCAGCAGCAGAAGCACCTGGTTGCGAGCCTATACCAAGACCGAGACCGGTGCTATGTGAAGGTGTTGCTGATGAAGGCGTGTAGAGCTTGCCTGACTTGGCTCGAATGGCATCGCTGCTGGAGTTGAGACTAACGCCCGAGTTGTAGAGCGAGGGCTTTTCGTTTGGGGGTTGAGCATCCTGGGGCTGCCTGGAGCGCATGCTGCCAGCAGTGTAGCCTGGTGAAGCCATGGTGGCAAAATGAGGCAGTGCCTAGCTGAGCTCGCTGAGCTCGCTGAGCTCGCTGAGCTCGATCCGATGGCCTTCAGGTGACTCTTACTGGCGTTAGACGAGATAGGTGTCGCCAATGCCGAGTGCTGAGTGGTGTAGTCACGTCGAGTGTCGGTGTCGCCGAATAAAGTGAGCTTGGATGTGCCAGCGTTGTGCTCGATTGCGACGACAATGACTGATAGAGTGAGTGAGAGAGAGAGAGAGAGAGAGAGAGACAAAGGAAGGTGGTTACTCGGTCATCCCGAGGAAGATGAGAGAGCAGAAGTCGGCGCAAAGTGCTGTTCGTTGAAAAGGTTTGCTTCGATTTGCTTTTGAGTTGGCGCGTGCGGTGATGCCGAACTGGGCTTGAGAAGAAATCGGTTTTCCTGGCAGCACAGCACAGCACCGCCTTGACTCGGATGCTGCACGTCGACCGCGTTGTTTGGCTTGGCTTGGCTTGGCTAGCCAGCCAGACCAGCGTTAACCGACCGAATTTTCGATTGTGTTACGCCAGCACAACTAGCAAACCCACAGCCGAGAAAAATCGAGTGGCTGTAGCTGCAGAAGCCGATGATGTTTGAGACGCTTGATCAAGTTTGCCTCGATAGAATGAGCAGCTCTCGTCTGCGGAAAGGTCTGTGTGGTCAAGGAGCTTGTCCGAACGCAAAGTCAGCATTTGCTCCTTCCGAGTCATGTTGCTGCTTTGACCGTGACAACCGATTCCCACGCTGTTCTATCGGATGAGCCATTCAGAGTCATATCGATTCGGCTAAGCCTTTGGTGACCAAGCAAGGCGCAAAGACACAAAAGCGCAAAAGCCGAGACGACACCCTTTGCTTGTGTCTCATCGTGGGCTTCTCTGTGCAGAGCGCGTCATTTTGAAAATCATTTCACTCACTCACTGCTTGGTTCCTGCGCTTGCTGCTCTTGTTGGTTGTTTTCGAGAGCATGTGAAATGCAGCCAGCTCAAATGCACTCTGTTTCTCATTTGGCACCTTTGGATCGTGCTTGTTGCTTGTTGCTTCATCTCCCCCACCTGTCCAACTGCTACTGTACCTTCAAGCTGCAGACTGCACGGACCGAGTCGCACCAAAATCACTCCATCGTACGATTCCCGGCGACCAAGGCAATGGCGGTATACTGTACTGTACATAGCATCGATCAGCTTCGATGCGCCTGCCTTGCCTCTGCGCATACACATCCTTGACCTCACCCATTAGCTCGATACGGTCCTGGGCGCTTCTCCTTCAGCCTCCGCTTGCAACCATGTCAAACTCCTATCAGCGCTCAACACGCGCGGAGGCCTCCTCCTCATCCACTTGGTCTGGCAGCAATGGTGGTGCCGCATCCTCGTCCAAATCCCCAAGCAGCCAAGGTCTGCTCATCGACGGCAATCTCATCAACCACGACACAGCAGCTGTCACGGCGATTTCTGACTTGTTGCGCAATAGCGATCCCATCAGCAGACCCTCTTCCGCCGCCAGCATGCGCATTCGCGTCGACAAGCCTTCCGCCGAATCCATTAGCGGTCGTGCTCTCTACACCCACGTGCCCACCGGCTTGGAAGAGGATCCGCTCTTACACCCCGACGATTCGGACGATTACACTACAGGCGGTCCATCTTCTCACAAATCACAACGCAACGGCAACGCCAAAGCATCTCACGTCCACCGTCGCTCAACGCAAGACAGCATCGCAACCACTTTCGCACGCAGAGGTGGCGCACCCCCTTACTCCCGTCCCACACTGTACTCCCGCGCTCGACTCTGTGTCACACAAGCCACCGCCAACGCCCTCTCTTCTGGCTTCCTGCTGCTCGTCATCATCTGGGCTTTGTCCGTGCGACTTCTCGCCGCCATCCCCAAATTCTTCGCACCCACCATCAAAGAGCAAAAGGAATGGGACGATCCAAAGCGATGGAACAAGGAGAAACTCGTCAAAGACGTTCGATACTATGCTGCCAGCTGTGGGTTTGAGATCATCAACGAAACTGTCGAGACTCAAGACGGCTATTATCTGCGTATGAACCGCGTCATTGATCCTCAGACGACCCACAAGAAGCACTCGGATGGCAAAGGCGGGTTTCCTGTGTTGGTCATGCACGGATTGTTCCAGTCGAGTGGATCGTTTGTGACGAGTGAGGAGAGGTCCTTGGCGTTTTGGTTGACGAGGCATGGAGGCTATCAGGTGTTTTTGGGCAACAATCGAGGCGTGTTTGATATGGGTCATCGTACTTACAGTAGGAGCGATCCTAGGTTTTGGGACTACAACATTCGCGAGTTGGCGATTTACGATCTACCCGCCATGATCGACTATATCTGCAAAGACACCGGTTACGACCGTATAGCATACATCGGCCATTCGCAGGGCAACGGAACAATGTTTATCTCGCTTTCCAAAGGCATGGTTCCCGAGTTGGGTCGAAAATTGACATACTTTGGAGCTCTAGCACCCGCGGTGTACGCTGGACCTTTGACTTCTTGTTTCCCCTTCACAACTCTGGGTCAGTTGGAATGGGCCAAATGGAAACGATTCTTCGGAGTACTCGACTTTATCCCACTCATGAAGATATCCTACGACTGGACCCCGGCCTATCCCTACGCTCTTCTCGGCTATCAGATGTTCGCCTTCCTCTTTGCCTGGACCGACGCCAACTGGCTCCTCCGACGCAAAGCCAAGATGTTCCGCTTCACCCCGCAACCCGTCTCCTCTGCAAGTATCTACTGGTGGGCAGGTAAAGACGGTTTCGCTTCCAGAGGTTGCGTTCTAGATCCGTCGTTAGACCAATGGTGGGATGAGAATTTCCCGCCCCTGTCGATTTTCAGCGGTGGAATGGATTTCTTGGTCTTGACAGATCCGTTGATCGAGAGGATCGAGCAGAAGGAGAAAAACGTCAAGCTGTTGAGGTTCAAGCGGCAAGATGAGGCGGAACACTGCGATCATTTCTGGGCGGCGGATGCGGTCGAGTGGTGCTTTGAGGATATTTTGGAAGATATTGAGAGGACTAGGACGAGGTATCCTGAAGAAGTGGAGGAGAGTCAATCACAGAAGGAGGAGAGTGAGTTGGTTGATGTTTAGAGAAAAAGTTGTAATGCATAGATCTGGACTGTTCTCAAAGCTTTCAAAGAGACGACAGTGTGGGCGTGTGAAAAGACTAGACTCATAGACTGTCACAAGCACAAATTGTCACCGAGTCACTGAGTACAGAACGTCAAATTTCATCGAGATTAGCCTTTCTACATGGTCGTCACCACCACTAACCAGAATCGCTATCGCTATCACTACTACTCTGCTCTTCCTCTTCATCCTCATCATCCGTCCCACTCTCGTCCTCATCCACTTCGGTCCGACTCGGCTTGACCTTCTGGCCCTTCATCAACGCCATCTGTCCAGCCAAACTGTCCTCCTCCGGCTCGCTGATCTCATCCTCCTCCTCCACCTCCAGAACGCTCGCATCCTCCACTTTCAACTTGACCATCCTCGACGCATCCGATCCCAAAAACGAATCGCTCTTGAGCAACGCCTGGAACGTATACAATCCTGCCTGGGGAGGTGCTTGGAACTGAACCGAGTACGTCCTGACGCTATCAGCACCGATATCGGAAACTTTGGTCGGTTGAACAATCACACGGTCGAGTTTCTGATCTCCAATCATGACCCACCATGACGGTTTACGCTCATCCCAAAAGTACGGAGCACGAGCAAACCCAATCGCTTGCTTTCCCTCGTCCTTTTCCGCTGAACCATCCTTCTTCTTCTCCGACTCCTCATCGTCCGGTCGAACACTACTCTCCTCATCCATCCTCTTAGCATCCAATCTCCTCCCGTCTCTCAACAGACTCCCATCCTTCTTGGGCGGCAACAACCTCAACTTGACTACAAACTGAACAATCGCACCCGTAGTAACCAACCTCTCACCTGAAACTTTGAAAAAGGCATCCACCAACTCCAACCTCGGCCACGTACTCGTCACCGCAACCATCTGCTCGTACTCCTTCGGCCCTACACCAGCACCCGTCAGCACCGCTTTACGCTCCGCATCCGGGATCTTCCAGAATCCCTGAATACCCAATTTAGCCAGACTGTTGGAATCTTGAAGCTTCATGATCAATTCGGGCGTCATGTGGGGCAACTGAAGCAGTTCGGTAGTGGACAAGTCTTGCAGCGGTACAGCTTGAACCAAGCACTGAGTGAACTGCATCAAAAGCAACGTCGTTTCAAGCCAATTGTGAGCTAGACTAATCGACATCAACGCGTTGATCAGCAGCACCGCTTTGGCAGCGTATCGCAGCTTCTCCTGCTCGATACGCTTGTTACCACTGTCGATGCGCAGCGTATGAGCATGCAACAGAACCAACGCTTTACGGATGGAGGCGTTCTTGAACGAATCGATGAGGTACCATTCGGGTCCATATTCATCCAGTTTGGCACGGACTTGCGTTTCGAGTTTGGCCAACGCCGCTTCGTCGCGAGGCTTGGGACCGAGCTTGTCGAGCTTTGCATCGCTGAATTCCTCCGAGATGGCGAGCAGTGCAAAGATGCGAGAGGCGTTGGTGTCGTCGCGCAGGTGCTGGAAGTAGGTTTGTGCGGTGGTGTTGACGACGCCATCCTTGGTCTTGGAGCGCGAACCGTACCACCAACGGGCGACGAGGAAGGGCAAGCCAACACCGAGGACGACGGCGTACATGCCGAGTACGTAGATATTGTTCTGGCTTTCAATCACCCATCGAGGCAGGGCGATCCCCATCGACATTTCCTGCTTGCCATCGGGGTGACCGTACAGCTCGAAGTTCTTCCTGATGGTTTCGTCGGTCAAAGCCTTGTACGCCTTGGTGAGTTCGATATAGTGACCCTCGACCTCTTCTTTCGTCTGTCCCTCGGCAAGAACCAGCTTGTCCGGGTGGAACTTGACCGAAAGACGTTTATAATGCTTCTTGATCTCCTTTTCGGTCGCAGAAGCAGCAATGCCGAGGATCTGGAAAGGGTCATACACAGCATGGCTAGAGTTTGACGCAGTATTGAGAATAGTCTGGAAGAGATAAGCGACGATACCCCAACCAGCCAGTACAAAGACGGCTTTCGAGCTGACCTGAGGGTTGAGCAGCGATCGCTTCTTGGCTGAGCGAATCAAATCGATCTTTTGTCCACGAGCATCCCAAGATCCCTTTTTGGACGAGCGAGCACGAGACGGTGCAAGGAGAGAGTAGGTGAGAGGCACGAGAACGAGGAGGAGGAAAGTGAGGACAAAGGTGAGGAATTGACCTCCTTCCTCATCGTACTTGTATTCGGCCATGGTGGTGACGGCAGAGAGTCTGCTCGTTGTGATGTTGTTGTTGTTGGTGGTGATGGTGGTGAGGAATGGAGCCGTGCACACTTTGCAGTCTGAGTGTGAGGCTGCGAGTCTGTGCTGTGCTGTGTCGCTCCTTGTATTTCTTGAAGAAAAATTGATGAGGTGGAAGCCTCGTTTTTTTTTGTATTCGAGTTCCGAATTCAATTTCATTTCGGGAGTGGAATGCGATTCAAAGTGGCCTAATCGGGATGCATTTTGAACGGGAATCAGCGATTCTTTTCTTCCTTTACATGTTAAGTTTCAGGCCAAGGCTGTATACGCGGCGTTTTTTCTTGGCTGACGCGTCGTGGCTGTTATTTTTTTTATTTTTTTTATTTTTTTTTTTGGCGATGTGAGATCAACACTGACACATGGCCGAAGCTGTCGTCACGCTTGTCAATCACGACGAATCCATCCTTCTAACCTCCATCCATCACCGTCTCTTTCCTCGTTCACATTGGCGGGCGGTTCTGCATCAAAACAGTTGTTAAAGGCCAGGCTGAGGCGCGTTGCTGCCACATTCCCACCACCATGAGCTGCAACTCAGCCAACAGCGACCAAGGCAGTCGCGACCCTGGATCCACTTCCACCGGTCTGTCGGCCGTCGATGGAGACGCTACCAGCTTGTTCGAATACATCATCCGCGACAAAGTATGGGGCGCCAACCTCGATCCACCCGAGTCTGCCAAAAACGTCATCAAGCCGTGGCACGAACGTCTCTCTGCAGAACCCTCTACACAGTCCAACGTCGATGATCAGCTCGCCATCACCGTCCCCTTCACCTGTCCTGTTCGTCTCAAATCCATCCTCATCAACACGGGTACAGGCGACTTTGCTCCTACACGATGCCGTGCCTTTGTCAACCGTCCCGACGGCATCGATTTTGAGGACGTCGACCAAGCTACATCCGACCATCACCCTGCTCAACTCTCGCCCCTCGCCAGTGCTGCTACGCTCGGCAATGTAGGCAGCGGCAAGCCACAAGCCGACTTTGCTCTGCTGCAAGGTCAAGACCGTGTCGTAGAGTACCCCGTCAGTGTAGCGCGCTTTTCCCACACCAACAGCATCACCATTGTCTTGTCGCATTCCAACGCCACCACTCTATCGCGCTTCTTCTACCTCGGATTCAGAGGTACCGCTCTCGTTCTCAAGAGCGAGTCGGGAGAGCGCCTCAACATCGGTGCTACCAACTCTGCCGACCGTCCTGTCGACGGCTTGAAAGACAAGCGCGGTGCTAGCCAGGGTTTGGCAGGTGGTAGCCGCTCAAGGTCACCAACTTCCTCACCACGATACGTTGTCGGCGACCCGGCAGCTGCACAGCGCATATCTCAGATTGCAGAGGATGCCAATACAACTCTGAGAAGATCGCCAAGGAGGAGTCGCACTTTGATGACTGCAGACTCGGCCACAGTCAACGACACTGATTCGCCGTACGCTACACCCACACGTAAACGCAAAGCCCGAGCATCTCAGCTCGATAATGCCGGCGACGACGACACAGAGACCACACCCCGCGCTAATCGCAGTCCAGCAAAGACGCGCACTCCGCATACGGCTCCTCCTGTTCGCGAGCGTCCTTCTACCGCTGGTCCGTCCGCATCAGCAGGCACAGCCTCGTCGCGAAGCGGCAGAGATGGATCGCAGGCAGACGGTAACGCGGCAGCTTCAGGTTCGAGCGATCCAATTCGTCGAAGATCCCTCTCGCAGCCTCCACCCAACGATGTCCTGCTTCGCCAACTGCATGCTAGCTCCTTGACTCCTTCTGCCAAGTACGCGGCTGCCCAGCGACAGGCCCGAACACCTTCACAAACAGCTGCCCTCACCACGACTCCGGGACGACGCATTCTCGGCACCCCAAGGCGCACTGTTCCTGGTTCAGCCTCGGCTTCGTCCAACCCGTTCACTGGAGCAGCGGCGTCATCTTCATCCTCGTCTCAACCACAACAGCAAGGCATGCAGACCCCTGCCACGGACAAACGACGCAAACGCAACGATGCGCTCTTGGCCAGTGCTCAACGCACCCGTGAGAGGAGGTCTGCATCTCGTAAAAGCTTGCTCTGGGGCGGTGTCGGTGGATGGGCAGGCGGACGTGAAGAGTCGCCCATGGATCTGTTGCGTCGCTTAGCTCGTGCTCCGGGCTTTGTTGCCCCGCCTACTCCGTCCCAAGATTCGATCGCCATGCCTCCTCCCGGTGCACGTCCGGGTCGATCCAGCACTGCCAGTGCCGCTGACGCCTCCGACTCACGCACGCGAGCCAGAGACAGCGCTGCTAGCACCTCGGCCCGCTCCTCTCTCAGCCGCGCTACAATGCTTGTACCCGGTGAGTCGGTGCCAGGTGACTTGACCCGCGATAGCAACGTCAGTGACTCGATGGATGTCGACGACTCTCGGGCATCTGCTGCCGATAGTCCAGATGGTCGATCTCGCTCGCGTCTTTCTGATATGGGTATCCCGCGTCGAGCTTCGGGTGTTGGTATTGTGAGGGGAGGCATCTTTGCTACTATGGCTGATCGACCGAGGACGTCTCGAGTCTCGAGCGGGTCGCGTGTGTCTTTTGCAAATCAACTTTCGCCGGCGTCGATGCGATTCGACAACATGTCCAGTCGAAGGGAGGATGAGCTGGAACGCAGTCTCCAGCAGTATGGAGGTGCCGAGGGTTTTATTTCTGCTTCAGGGATTGATTTGGCGAAAGCGAAAGCTATTCGGAGGCTCGATGATCTCACCCGACAAAGTTTCTTTAGCGAAGACGGGCATCTGCAGTACGACGATGACGAGGACGAAGAAGAGCAGCAAGGCGATGCAGAAGACGATTCGGTGCTCGATGCAAGGCGGAGAAAGAGTCAAGGCAGATCCATGTCCGAACCGCTTGAAGGAGAAGCTGATGGCTCGGTCTTGTTCTTTGGCCAAGACGACAATCTTCCTCCACCAGCAGAGAGCGACGAAGAGGAACAAGTGTCCGACAGTCTCGCGCTCGATACTCCCGATGACGATTCGGATGGTCTAGCTCGACGACGTGCAGCCGACGACTCTACTTCGCGCGCCTTGAGCGATCTACGCGACACATCTGTCACCGGTGGCGATGCTGACGATAGTCGAGTTTCGAGAGTGTCGTTTGCAGAGCAAGACGTTTCGTTCCAGGTCGACGACGCTTACTCTTCCGACGATGGTGGTGTTGAGTATGGTCTATCTGCTCGAGAGATCGACGAAGAAGACGACTCGGACGGGGATCAGCGTGACGCGTCTGCGCCACGACTTGACCTGCTGGATCCAAAGGATTTGAATGCGTTGCTCAAACGACGGATCGTGAAGAAACGCAAATCGAGAATCTCACCACTTACGGGCGAACCGGTTCCGCCTCTCCCTGCTTCCGTCATGCGCGATATCTTTTCGTCCTTCCTCACGCCTTCTTCGTCCGCTTCTTCTACCTCCCTTCTCTCCTCTTCCTCTTCAGGCTCTTCCAAAAAGGCAAAGTTGGACAGCACAGTGTTGGACGAACTCGATTCAGCCTGTCACGACTTTTTTGCCGATTTTGCGTCGAACTTGCTCACCCAGGCGAAAACTAGGACTTCTCGACGCGATGCAGGCGGAGCAATGACGATCAACGAAGCAGACGTAGTGGCTGTATTAAAACGACAGGGGAGGGTGACGCAGAGACATGATGCGAGTAGTTTGGCGCATAGGATGTTGCCGAGAGAGTTGACGGATCAGATGGAGTTGAGTCGATGGGCTAAAACGGGGACGGTGCAGATGACGTTGAGTGGGATGTTGGAGAGAGCGAGGGGCGAGGAGGAGATGAGTGGGAGTAGTTTTGAGGAGTCTGAGGAGTGAAGGGTGGGGTTGCGGAATTGATTACACTTTTTTTTAATGCTGACAAGGGACGTGTGTTTGTGATGTGTGTGTCGACAGGCGTCGGATGGTGGCACTCTAGCATCTATGAGGAGTACTGTCATCGAGTCGGCATCGTCCAATCCGGGACTCCAGCGTTTGATGCTGTGCAAGGGTGGTCACGCATTTCCTTTTGATGAACCCAATGCTGTGCGAGATGAGGAACCGCACAACAAGATGCGTCCTCGATTCTCTCACGCAATCAACTGTTTGGTCATGTCAACGAAATGTTCAAGTGCGGGTCACATTGCCCCCACCACACCGCCTTCTCATCTTGACTTTTTCGCTTGGCTGGTGCGAGGAAGCCGAGGAGACTTCACTGTGCCTTTACAACGCTGGCTCAAAAAAGTGCCGATGCTGTGCAAGGGTGCTCTCACGCCACACATTGCTCTGGTCTCCACCACGTCGTTTGTTACCGGCCCGAGCTATCCGTAGGAGGGGGAGCAAAGAGGGTGTACTGTATGTGTTGCGTGTGAGGGAAACAAAAGATAACCTCACTTCCCACTTCCCACCCCTTTTTCACAGCCATACAAACTCAACCTCGCATATCCACCTGCGTCTTGTGACCTGATATGAAATGAGGCGGTGTGCTTTGATTGACCAGCCTGTCGACACATGAAAAGTTGCGCTACTTTTTTCGCCCTGAACCGACCCTACTCCCACCGTCTTTGCGTCGTCTCATTTTGCATATATACCAGCCCTCCTTTCCCCCCTTCCACCCCTCTGGCTTTCGTCACCACACACACTAAATCATCAGTCTTGTTCCCTCGAGATGATGTTCCGCAAGTCAGTCCTGCTGGCTACAGTCAGCCTTTCTCTCTTACTCTGCACCACTACGTCTGTCGGGGCTAGTCCGGTCGTCAACCGGCGCCAGCTATCACCTGAAAAGCCGTTTTTCAACCATGCCCCCGTTCAGATTGACGCGGTAGCTGCGGGTGACAAGAAGCTGTACAAGCCCTTCCAGGGCGAAAAGGTCAAACGCGATGATGGTGGACCGTCAGGTCAGGGTAATGGTGGACCGTCAGGTCAGGGTAATGGTGGACCGTCAGGTCAGGGTAATGGTGGACCGCCAGGTCAGGGTAATGGTGGACCTGGCAAAGCTCCTAATCGTCATCCTCAAAAGCGCGACGGTTTGCCGGAAGTTCCTGCACCTCACATAATCGTACCTGGATATGGGGGTAATAATGCACCTCGCAATCCTCCTATTCATCTTCCTCATCATCCTCCTGCTCAGAATGTCGCCACGGGACGCAAGCTCGACAAGCGCTTCACAGTGCGAGACCTCAACGATGGTTATCAGCATACCGAGTCCTGGTGGCCCAAGATCAGGGACAGGTTCGGTAAAGATGGTCCCAAGCACAAGCGCGACCTCCTTTACGATCCTGAAGAAGCTCATCGTACCGATGGATCCGTCGGCAAGCGTTCGATCGAGGCTGTCGAGCATGTCGAAAGGCGCCAGAATGATGAAGGCTTGAACGGTGGTGGATCGCATGGTGAGCATCAGGAGTCTCCCTATCACGGCAATGATGAAGGTTTGAGCCCGATCATGGGTGCTGCAGCTCTTCACAAGCGTCAGGTGTCGATCCATCAGCGCGATATCGATCGTGGTGATGACGATTTCGAGCGCGAAGATGACATTTATTTCCATGGTAATGACGGCAAGTCCTGGAACAAGCGCTCTCTCAACGTTGAACGTCGTAGCTCAGATGACGATGGTGATGAAGGTGGATTCCCGGGTGGCTCAAACGACATCTCGAGGCGCTCGTTGAAGTCCGGTCAGCAACTCGAGCGTCGTTTCTCGGGTCAGGATCCTCATCTCGTCAACGATGCTGCTGACTTGCCTTCCACTCTTTCCAAGCGATCTAACGCTGACGACGTTCAACCTGATGTGCAATGGGGTGATGACGATGGTAACGTTGTTCCACACAATCGTAAGTGGAACGCTGTTGGTCCTCACAAAAGGGAAGTTGTGGACATCTATGCTGACCTTCGTCCTGCCTACTGGAATGCCGACGCGGTTCCAGCTGCTGGCAAGCGCTCCACGGATTACATGAAGAACGACTTGCGTTCTCCTCCTGGCCGTTCGCATGAGTTTCCTCCTGTCCCTCCTAACACAGGCGAGACAGTCAGTCATCGTGATCGCCCAAGCATCCGACGTCGTGATGCGGAAGGATCCGACCCTTCTAACCCAGTGCGTGGTGATGGCTCGCAGAGTTCTGGTCGATACAAGAATGAAGATGGAGAAGGCTGGGAGACTGACGATGGTCGCTCTCAAGAGCGGTCCGATTCTGGTCGTCGTCAGTCTGGCAGTTCTTCGGAGAAGACAGGAGGATACCCTGACTACTTCGGGGAGAATCACGAGCGCGAGTACAACCCGTACTTGCCCACTGAGCCAGGTATCGAGGTGACCGAGCTGCCACCTTCTTACGTCCCTCGTCACAAGCAGGATCCCAGGCTCGAGTCCGCCCAGTATGCCATGACGGCTCCGTACCAGCCTTTGATCGCTCCCGATCCAGCTGTAACCACTGAAAAACCAACCCACCCCAAGCCAGATGCAGGTACTCAGAAGCCAGCACCCGTCACCAAGACTGACTTCTTCGACTCTCCTCCCAACGCCGCTCATCCGTACATCTACATCTCCTCCACTCTCAAAGGTCAAGCTCAAGGTGCCTCATACTACGGCTCTTGCCGTTGCACCCGTGGTCCCGGTGACGATATGCTGGGCACCGATTCCACCACATGCCTCGGCAAGTACGTTCGGATCGCCAACACTACGGCCACGTGCACCAATGTGTTCAAGGATGTGGTGAGATGCACCGAGGCAGGTGGCAACGACAAGATGGAGGCGGGTGATAGCGTCTGGTGGCAGCAGGCGTTCTGTAAGAGGTGTGTGGATGCAGGTGGTGTGAGCGATCCGATCTTCCAGTGTCCCGATGGATACAGTCCGGAGGGTAAGGTTGATGCGGCTAAGGAGGCTAAGCCTGATCCTGCTGCTGCCAAGCCTGCTACCAAGGCCGACCCCGCTCCCAAGCCTCAGCCTAAGAAGTGAAGCGACGTCTGATCGTCTTTCTCCTGCTCTCAGATGCCAAGTGTTCCGTTCTCGTGTCTCGTCGTGTCTCGTTCTCGTCACTCGAAGCTCCGTTTTCTTTTTTAAGTCCATATGCAATTCATCACTCGAAGCTCCGTTTCCTCATCAAGTTCATATGCAATTCAGTCTTCCATTCCCCTACATCATCGAGGCTGATGAGCAAAGCATGTTCATTTGTGTGACGGTGACAGAAACGAAGTGGGAGGTCGACCGTCGTCACGCATCTTGGAGTCCACCACCCTTGGCCAACATGATGCCACGTTGCTTGATGCCTTGTCGTCAGTCGATATCACACTTGAGACGAAGGCTGTCACCTTCGAGAGCAGCGCACAAAGGGGAGATTCTTGGGACCGCCATCCCTTTGTCCTCAGCATGGTATCTGAACGTTTGCGTGCTTGAGGCGGAAGCGAGTCCCTAATCTTGCCGGGTGACAGGCGAGATTTTTTGTGATTTCTTCTGGCTTCCAACGCTGAGCTTTGCGAACAAAGGGTCCTTTTTCCTTTTTTTTTCCTTTTTTTTTCTGCGCGAGCTGCGCACTGATCGCCCTTTTTTTTTCTCCTTCTGATCCTCCACCTGTCCTTCCTTCATCACCATCACCAACCCGCTTCTAGCACTTTTCCCAACCATGATCGCTCGCACCTTCTCCAGCACGCTCTTCAAAGCTGCCATGCCTCGCGCTGCACCAGCAGTTGCACGAACTTCGATCCTCCCCGTCATCACTCGCTCTATCGTCCCCGCCGCCACACGCAACTTCTCCGTCACCCCCCTTCGTCGCGGTCAAGGAGAATACGACGCCGAACTATCCGCTCGTCTAGCTCAAGAACTGTCATACGAACAGGAAAACTCGAACCTCTTCGTCGGTGACTCTCCCACTGCCGAACCCGGGTTCGTGACCGAATTCAAGCAGTCCGGAATCTGGAAACTTACCGACGTCCCCGGTCAAGATGAAGTATCGCTCGAACGCGAGTTTGGAAACGAACATATCAAGCTTCTTTTCAGCGTTGGAGACATCGATACTACCGGTCCCCTTCCTGATGAGAACGATGACGTCGAACCCTCCCCGGCTCCGGAACAACCTGAAAACCCGCCCTTCCCCATCCGTATTTCAGCGACCATCACAAAGCCCTCCGGGGGCGCGATCATGATGGACGCTTTCGTTCAGGATGGAGAGATCAACATCGACAACATTGCGTACTACAAGGATAAAGAGATGGCGGTTAGGATGGATGCCGATGCGGATTTCCAGAGGAGAGGGTTCTATCTAGGCCCGCAGTTTGAAACGTTGGATGAGGCGGTTCAGGGTCAGTGGCATCAGTTTTGGATGGAGAGAGGGTTGGATGCTAACATGGCGTTGTTTATCCCGAACTACGCGGAGTACAAGGAGCAGAGAGAGTACTGTAGCTGGTTGGCCAACGTGAGGGATTGGATCGATGCGTAGGATGGCGGACGTGTGTTTCAATGCTGTAAGTTGGAGTGAATCGATTTTGATGCTTTTGTTGAGATGATAATGTGAACAAAGTAGGACTTCTTTGCGTGTGCAGATGTGGAAGAGTGCCAGAGTGTGAAGAGGGTCGATGGGGATCATGATGGCATCGATAAGGGCATGGCAGTTTTTTTCCTGCGGTACTCTGTGAGTCTGCGTCTGCTAACACTGTCGCAAAATCCAAGGGCTCCGACTTCCGAACGCGTTCTTTGAAAATTTTGGGCGCTTTTTGCGGTGAGAAGAAAGAAAAAAAAAAAAAAAAAGAGAACTTCAGGGTCCTTCTTCCTCCTCTCGCCTTCTCGTTACACTCCTCACTCGATAACATCAACCTCAACCACTCTGCCAACGATGTCGGACACAGAAGCTGCCCCCACAGCAGCAGCATCCGCTGTCGATTCCACCACTGCAGACCGACCACTTACGAACAAGGAAAAACGACAGCTCGCCGTAGCAGCCAAGAGACAGGCCAAGGAGCGAGCAGCTGCACGTAAGGCTGGCAAGTCTGCTGATGACGATGCTGTCACTGCTGCTGGGCAGAAGCGAAAGCTCGAAGATGGCGCTGTCGTAGAAGGCCAAGAGGAACCAGAAGTGTTGTCTCATAAAGAGCAGCGACGACGCAAGAAAGCGGCCAAACTCGAATCCTCCTCCCAAGACCCATCCTCCGACCCCTCTCCCAATTCCCTCATGCACCCCTCTCGCGTAGCCCCTCTACCACCCCGTTCGGGCTTCTCCATCTGGGTCGGCAATCTCTCGTTCTTCACACCTCCAGCCAAACTCATTGACTGGTTCAACCAACGCGGCATTGACGGTATTTCCCGCGTCAACATGCCCAAGGGCCTCCGACGCGCGGAAATGAACAAAGGCTTTTGCTATCTCGATTTGCCATCAAAAGACATGCTCACCGCTGCACTCAACCTGTCCGAACAGCCGTTGGACGGTAGGAAGCTGCTCATCAAGAATGGGAGTGATTTCACGGGGAGACCGGATATCAATAGTAGTGCGTTGGGCATTGCTAGGAGTTTACCCAATGCCGGGGTGAACTTGCACGGTGGTGATCAGGAGGAGGAGGAGGAAGGTGAGGGCAAGGGCAAGGAGGGAGAAGCGAAGGAGGTGGTTGAGGAGAGGAAGGGTAAAACGGGCTTGACAAAGACGGCACAGAGGATCTTGAGGGCTCAGAAGAATGCGCCTAGTATGACGTTGTTTTTGGGCAATTTGAGTTTCAATACGACGGAACAGGGGGTTAGGGAGCTGTTTGATCATTCGGCGACCAAGAGGAACCCTCCGCCGAAGGTCAAGAAGGGCAAAAAGAAGGGTGTCGAGAAGAAGAGGGTCAAACCTAGCAAGGATTCTGCTTCATCTTCCTCCTCCTCCTCCTCCGACTCGGACTCGGATAGTGACTCTGATTCCGACTCTTCCAGTTCCTCCAGCAGCTCTTCATCCTCTTCCTTCTCCGACGAAGAGAGCGACGCCGAAGAACAACCCACCTCCAAGCCCAACTCCAAACCTTTGCAGGGTGAAGTCCTCCCCTCACCCTCCGGCATCCGCAAAGTGCGTCTCGGAACCTTCGAAGACGCGCCCACCAAATGCAAAGGTTTCGGCTTTATCGACTTCCACACCATCGAACAGGCCACCGCTTCGCTCATTGATCCTCGAAACACCTTCCTCGACGGACGCAAGATCATCCTGCAATACGCTTCGCCGGATGCGACCCGTCGCGGTGCCAGTAGCAAGATGAAGACGGCGATCGCCAGCAAACGACCCAACGAGCTGCGGGTTGGATTCCAGAGGAACAAGCCGAAGCGCTCTGCGAAAGAAGACGAAGGCGAGGAAAGAGAAGCGCCAAAGCCGGGAAGTTTCGATCCGGACGCACCGCTGCCGAAGAAGCACAAGGAAACAAAGGAGGAGAGGCTGGCGAGAAGAGCGGCCGAGAGCGATGGGAAGGGTTGGAGGGAGACGAGGAGAGCCAAACCAGGTGCAGCACTGGCTAATGCGCAAAGAGCCAGCACGGGGATTGTGCAGAGTACGGGAACGAAGATCTCTTTCGACGAGTGAACCTTCTCTCTCTCTCTCTCTTCCACAAGTTGTTGTTTGTTGGCAATTTTATCAATCTCATGTTGGTCTCGCATTTTCACCTGTCCGTGTGTCTCTTCACCTCTTCGTCTTGTGTCTCACCGGTTTGGCATTGTGTGTTTTTTTCTTCTTCAATGAGATCCAAAAGCCTCCAAAGGCAGCAACTTGCTCTGCCACCCTCCTTCCCCCTCTTTCAAGTACTGCACCTCGATCAAACCTTCGCGACTCCAACACTTGCCCACCACCAATCTAAACGCATACCCCGTCAGATCCGAATCGGCCATCTTTGAACCCAATGTAACCGCCCTATCATCGATCACCACTTCACTCGCTTCTTCGTTTGTCCACCCTTGTTCATCCGCCTCCTTTTCCAATCCAGTGTCGTTGACCAGTGCTTCGAGAACGCTCCTCACACATCTATCATTCTGTCGAGCGGTATGGGTGAGGCGAGTCCAGACCTCATGTGCAGCTTTCAGTTTCGCTGTATCCTTGACATCGCTGATCAGGATGACGGCTGTAAAAGGGGCGATGGTTTTGGGCCATATGAAACCCGCTTTGCGTTTGCCCTGTGCAGCGGGGAAGAGCCGATGGAAATCTGCAGTCGCTCTTTGAGCCAGCGCGCCCAGGATGCGTGAAACACCAATGCCATAGCAACCCATTTGGAATGGAATTCGACCGTTGTCCAATCTCTCGACACCTGACGTTTGCTCCTTTGCTCCGGCTGACGGCATAAACCCTGCGTTAAGCGCTCGACTGTACCTCTCTCCCAAGTAAAAAGTATGACCGACTTCGATGGCTTTGGTCTCGTTCAACGATGATGTTTTGCAGGCAGGGCATGTATCGCCTGCTTCGGCGGTGCGCAGGTCGACCAGGGTTAGCGGTGGAGCGACGTAGGGTGAGGTAGTGCCGCCGAATTGGGCGGAAAACAGGTCGGTGAGCGGTAGGTGGTGTGATGCGGTGGAGTGAGAGGTGAAATGGTTGACTGTGTGGGTAAGAGCCTCGTCGAGTTCCGCCGGGTCGAGCGATGCACACTCGAAATCAGCTAGCACCGAAATCGACGTGAACCGCAGCAACGGTCCTTCCGGACGATCCTTCCAGTCCCACTGCGTACTCGGCGAGGTTGAATCATAAACCACCTCCAACCTGTCCTCCTTCTCCAGCTTTGCCAACACCTTTGCGAGCTTTACATCGTTCAAACCTCTCCCCCTCGGCAGCACCAGCGCGTACATCACCTGATCCTGCACCTTGACATCCCCACACCCTACCAGCAACACCCTCACCTCATCCGCCGAAACCGGCACATTGCTCGCATCCGCCATGGAAACCGCTTTTTCCATATTCGCACTGTACTCGCACCTTCCACACGCGATCAACCTATCCTCCCCCGCTGCATCTTCAATGTGATACTCATGACTTCTATCACCCCCAATCGCACCCGTATCCGCTTCTGCAGCTTTCCACTTGCCTTTACCAAAGATTCGATCGAAAATCTTCCCGTACGCTCCCCTCACCTCGGCATACGTCTTCAGCGCATCCGAAGCGGTACTATCAAACGTATACAGATCCTTCATCAGAAACTCCTTTGTACGTAATAACCCCATACGCGGTCGTGGTTCGTCCCGAAACTTGGTCGAAATCTGATACAACCGCAACGGTAGTGAACGGTCCGAATCGATCTCGTGAGTCACCAAGCGTGTAACCTCTTCTTCGTGCGTTGGACCGAGTACGAATTCCGACTCGCGCCTATCACGCAGCTTGTACAGTTCGCTACCCATCGCAGTGTACCGACCCGATTGGTGCCAGAGTTTGGAGGGCAGGAGATGAGCAAGGTGGAGACGGGAAGCGTTTATTGCCAGGAGTTGGGTATCGATGATGCGGGTGATCTTGGCGATGATTCGGAGGGAGTTGGGGAGCAAAGTGAAGACACCGGAGGAGGAAGAGCGGATGTAACCGCCTCGAAGGAGGAGTTGAAGTGAGGGGAGGGTGTCATCGGCGGTGGAGGTAGAGGAAGGTTTGGACGTTGGTGAGAAATGTTGCGACAGGAGTAAGGGACGTAGTGGTGGTGGTCGATGGAGTGAACTTGTGGTGGTGAGAGTGCGCAGTTGAAGACGCGATGTGCTGGCGATGGCTGAATCAGCGCCGTGGCTGAGTGAGCGTCGAGTGGCCATGCTTTTTGCAACTTGTGCTCATGAGAGGTGGCTCAGTATGCGAGTTGTGTCGTTGAAGCACAAGCTTGTGTCGGCATGATGCCGATACTGTATCCAACACCGAAGATCTTCTTGATTACTAATGCTTACATCGAATTTTTAAGCGGGGACAGCCTCGGTTGACCGTGGAAGCCGACAACCGGTGCCGATCAAGGTGAGCTGAAGCCTCAGGAGAAACGGCGCTTTCGTCGCCGTGCTGCCAGCAGAAACCCGGTCGCTTTCAAACGGGAATGCTGTGTTGCCTGTGTTGCCTTTGCGACCGGTTTACGAAAACGCCGCATTGCTTTATCTCGAAACTACAAATACCTCGTCCGCAATTCGTCTTTATCCACTTCCATCTCCCCCAACACCATCCACCATCCACCATCAACTTTTGAACAATGTCTCTCCGTTCTTCCTCCAGCCACCTTCTGGCGCGTGCTGCCACCAAGGCCACCACCGCTCCTCGCACCACCGCTGCTGCCATTGCCACCGCACGATCTCTCTCCACCGCCACTGGCCGCCCTGCTTGGAACGCAGTCGCCACCAACCCCACCACCACTCAGCGATTGCTTACCGCCGTTCGCTCCTTCTCCACCACCCCTTCCACCGCCGCCGACTTTGAATCCCCCTTTGGCGTCAACTCGCTCTCCAAGTACACCGAGGAGGAGGAGATGCTTCGCGAAGCCGTCCAGCGTTTTGCCCAGGACGTTGTGCTCCCGCGCGTAGAGGCCATGGACGAAGCAGAGAAGATGGACCCGGAGATCATCAAGGGTCTCTTTGAACAGGGTCTCATGGGTGTCGAGACGGCTGCCGAACATGGAGGTGCAGGATGCTCTTTCACCGCCGCCATCATTGTCATCGAAGAGCTCGCCAAGATCGATCCGTCCGTTTCGGTGCTGTGCGACGTGCACAATACGCTGGTCAACACGGTGATTCGCAAGTATGCTGGGAAGCATTTGCAGGATAAATATCTGCCCCAATTGAGCGAAAAGACGCTCGGTTCGTTTTGCCTCTCGGAACCTTCGTCGGGATCCGATGCGTTTGCCATGAAGACCTCGTGCAAGAAATCCGCGGACGGCAAGACTTGGACCATCAACGGCAGCAAGATGTGGATCACCAATTCCGCCGAGGCCGACTTCTTTATCGTCTTTGCCCAGGCCGATCCGTCCAAGGGCTACAAGGGCATCAATGCCTTTGCCGTCGAAAAGTCGATGGGCGTCGAAATTGCGAAAAAGGAAAAGAAGCTGGGTATCAAAGCTTCCAGCACCTGCACTTTGAACTTTGACGACGTCGTTGTGCCCGCCGAAAACCTCATTGGCGAACAAGGCAAAGGATACAAGATTGCCATTGAAATCCTCAACGAAGGACGCGTTGGAATCGCCGCTCAGATGATCGGTCTCGCTCAAGGCGCCGTCGATAAGGCTCTTCGTTACGCCGCCGACCGTCAGCAGTTTGGTAAGAAGATCACCCAGTTCCAAGGCATGCAGTTCCAAATCTCGCAGATCATGATGGAGATCGAAGCCGCACGTGTTCTCACCTACAACGCGGCACGTTTGAAGGAGGAAGGTCGACCCTTCACAAAGCAAGCGGCGATGGCCAAGCTCTTTGCATCGCAGGTGGCGCAGCGGGCGAGCGGCAGTGCGATCGAGTGGTGCGGTGGCGTTGGGTTCACGAGGGAGACGGGGATCGAAAAGTATTGGAGGGATAGCAAGATTGGTGCGATTTATGAGGGGACGAGCAATATCATGTTGGAGACCATTTTCAAGTTGGTCGAGCGCGAGATGGGGTTCAAGTAAAGCCGAAGAACGCTTGGCAGAAATGTTTTCAATGGCAAGTGGTTAGATTTGTAAATCTGTGTTTTGGTGTGATGAGGAGATTGTGCGATTGTGATCGAGTGAACAGCTGAGGGGAGGCAGAGAGAGAGAGAGAGAGAGCCCTCGGTACATTTTGCTTGGCTTGGACGGTTCCGAGCGCACTTGACCTTTCCACCGTCTCCAAAGTTGCGATTGCACCCGTTTACACCTTTTCGCATCCCAACATTGCACTCTGAATGAAATCGTTCACCACAACAACCACCCGACCACCCCTTTGCTTCGTATCGCAACCTTGTACTCCAATCGTAATCTCCAAACCTCTTACAACAACCCCAACCAATCCCGCGCTACACACTCCACCCATCCCGACAGAACAAACCCTAAACACACCGCCCGCCATCCACCGGCACCTCGATCCCCGTAATAAACCCGCTCGAATCCTCGGCCAAAAACAGACAGGCGTTGGCAACGTCGCTTCCCTCGCTCAGCCTTCCCATGGGGATGGACGCGTTGAACTGGGCCAACTGGGTATCGCTCATTGCGTCACCGGCTTCTTTGCTGCCTGCAAACTTGCTGAGTCTGTGTTTTGAGAGAAAAATCCGCCAAGCGGGAGTGCGATGCAAGGGCCAGGTACCAAGAATAGGTTAAAAATCGACGAGGGAGAAAAAAAGAGACCAAGGTTGAGCGTAGGTATTTCACAAAGTCGAACAAAAGTGCGTCAAGAAGAATGAGAATGGATGTCGTGTCAGCAAAGATGGAGGTGAAAGAAAACGAAGAAAAGGGAGGGTGTCTCGTTGTGTGTGCGATAGACTGGAGGAGTAAAGGAGGACCATCGACACAGCTAAAAGGAAAAGGACTCACAAAGGCGTATTCCCCGCAACCGGACAAACCGTATTAAACCTCACTTTATACGGAGCATACTCGACAGCGAGCGCCTTAGTCGCGGTGCTGACGGCTCCTTTGGATGCGTTGTCTGTTTTTTTACGTCAAACCGGAGAGGGCATGAAAGGGGGGGATGAATGGGTCAGTACGGTTGTCGTCTCCATCTCTCCTTCTCAGATATCTGCTCCCTCTACTCCTCTTCCGTCCTTCGCTGTCTCTTTTTAGGAATCCGGTCCCCTCCTGCGTCTCTCCCTGTTACCCTCTTCCCGCATTCTTCCCTCCTCTTCTTTCTTGTCGTCGTTCAGATCGTGGCCTCTTCTTCGCTCTCCCATCCCCCAACAACCCCCATCCGAATGCATCTTCGGAAACCCTCATCTCCCCTTCCACCCGAGAATGTGAATCACGATACTCACACCAAACCAACCCAGGCCTCGGCCGAATCGCCGCGGTACTACTAACGTTCACCCAACTTCCACCTTTCTCTTCCCTCACCACCTCCTCCAACAGCACATCTACACTCCAAAATACACTCTTGACATTGACGTCAAACACCTTTTCAAACTCTTGCTCGGTCACTTCGAGCGTCGGTTTGTTACTGTACGTCCACCCTGCATTATTGACCACTATGGTGGGGGCTGAGCCGAAGATTCGTTTGCAGGTGGTGAGAGCTTCGCACCAGGATTGACGTTGAGTGATGTCGGATTGGAGTGCGTAGCATGTATTGGCTGTAGCGGAAGGATTGGTGGTGGAAAGGGAAGAGAGGGTGTAAGGGTCGTAGAAACCGGTAGAGGCTAATAGGTCCATAACGAGTACCCGAGCTCCTTGAGAGACAAAGAGCGAAACGATGGCTGCTCCAAATCCACGCGTTCCGCCGGTGACGATGCAGATCTTGCCGGTTAGTCGGCCCGCTGAGGTGGCGGTGCTGGGAGTGGTGGGAGTAGGTGAGGTCGACATTTTTTTTTGTGCCAAGCAAAATTTCTCGCTGAGAGTAGAACGTCGTCTTTGATCGCAGAAGGCAGGGGGTGTCTTTGGGAGGGCTTGAGAGAATCGTTCCCGTCAAGTTTCTTCGTTTTCGTCGAGATCTTACCGCAAAAGACGAGATCGGTCGGGAGCGCTTTGTTTTGTCGCCAAACGATCTTGCAGTATCGTCAAGCCCCAGAGCGGAAATCGACCGAACGAAATTGCACTCCAGCGGAGAAATTGCGAACCGACAACAATCGAACCGTCAACGATGGGCACGTTGTGGTGGGTTTGACGAGAGAAAAAAAAAAAAAGAAAAAAAAAAAAAAAAAAAAAAGAAGAAAAAAACATCGACAAGTGTGTGGGGGGCGAACTCGTAAAAGGGAAAGCTTGATATATCCTAGCCCTAAACCGCGCGCGGTGGACCGTGCGTGGAAGAAAAGCTTTAAAATTTCGAGCGACGTCTAACTTATTACGCTGCCTCTCTCTCTCGCCCGTTCCTTCTTGGCACACTGTTTCCCAAAGCTTTGTCCAAACAGGTGCTGCCTTACTCTGTCAATGAAAAAGGGTTGGTGAGGATGTGCTCCTCGCTTCGGGGAAAAAAAAAAAAAAAAAAAAGTCGGGATAACTTAGAGCCCAACTCCGACGCGCGAAGTGTCCAAATCCGCGCGCTGTCCAAAAAGCCAAGGTAAGCATTCGGGTTTATACACCCCTTAATCCCTCTCTCAACATCTTCTGTCTCCATATACTCACATGGCAACCCAACTCTAAAGCACTCACACCAAGCCATCAAACGCAGCATCCACCCCCACACCCCCCACACACTTTTTTGTCACTGTGAAATTCAAACGTAATTCCCACTACCAAAAAATCCCTCGCTAAGCAACATCCAACCCAGCCTCACCCGTACTACTCCTTCTCCTCCTAACACCTGCTGAAGCTTTGCCGTTCAACGCCGAGACTTTCCTCTGCACCGCCGCTCCCGTTGCTGCTACTCTCGGCGCTACCACCGCCGGACGCTTCACCGCCGCCGCCCTCGCAGCACTCGCCGCAGTCGGAGCGGTCAACCTGCTCCCCGGCCTTCCACTCGTCACCGTAGCAGTCGTACTGCTGGTACTCGATCCATTCACCGTCCTAGCGGCTCGGAGATCAGCGACGCTCTTTTGTGCCCTGACCACCGTCGTGCGCGCTGTTGGTGCTATAGCTAGTTTAGCGGAAACCGATCTTTGAGCAGCCGCCGTAGGGCGAGCAGAAATCGGCTTTCTAACCGTAGCCACCCTCGCACCAGCAGTGACGGATTTCGGCCTCGCTCCGTGTGTGATTGTCGCTCGTATAGGTTGTGCGTTTTCAGCTTCCGTTTTTTCCACCACCACCTTGGACGCGAGTTTTACCGGCGACACCAAAGTCCTAGTCGATACCCTCTGCGGCGACTCTTGAGGTATCACATCAATGACACCCAACACTTCGGCATCGGTCATCTTACCTCCTACCACCACCGCCGCCGCCGCCGAGGACGCAGCTTTGATCGGCGAAACACTCCTCGAAATCCCACCTACTTTGGCCGGGGTAGCAGCAGCAGCAGCAGCAGCAGGAGATTGACTGGAATCCTTCAACCCGTACCTGTCTCGGATGTTGGGCGAAGCTCGAAACACTTCCGGTTTGGAACTGTCGCGTCGACTCGAACTGCGGGGTGGAGTAGCCACCGTTGCTGTAGTGATGCTGTTCGATCGTGTCCGTTTGTAGCCCCTAACCCTGACGGGACTCGGCGTGACATTGACCATCACCGCTTTGGCCGACGCTCTAGGCGTACTAGGTGCGATATTCACCCGCGACTCGATCAACACCCCAGCAGCTGCCGCTCCCGTTGCACCTTCCACCGCAACTGTACGCCCACTACCTTCATTCTCGTCCACTTCATCCACCACCGAAACAGCAGACGTCGACGCCATCGCATCCACATGCACCTGACTCGAAAGCATCAGATGATGGTTAAACGACCGAGTGGTGGGCATCGGATAGCGTTTCGAGTTGAGCTCCAACCGTGCCACTGTCGCGGGCGCCTGGATGGCAGGCCTCTTGCGTGTGGGCGAAGGAGACTTGCGAGGCTGTCCAACACACGGTGCGGGTTTGACTCCCGGTGCGGCTGACGCAGGCACCATTCGCGAAGCTCCACGTTGCGCTTTCGGTGTCACAGGTCCGGACGGGTGGAGGTCGACGTAGCTCGCCGAGGCGGCAGTGGGGTCCGATTTCTGCTTTTGTCGAGGTCGTTGCGATTCTTGGTCGTCATCCTCGTCGTCGTTGGTTTGCTCCTCGATCAGCTTTTGCTTTTGCACATGGGCATGCTTGACTTCCTCCTGATCCTCCTCATCATCATTAGGTCCACCATCGGCCTCAAAGCTATCATCCTGTACACCCTTTGCAGCGTCCGAACCAGCAGCACGACGCTTCACCGAAGCCCTGGTGGTCCGAACCGCAGCACTCGTACCACCGACATTCGTAGCAGCCGCAGCCTCCGCGGCCGCCCTGGCAGCAGCTTCGATCTTGGCCCTCTCCTCGGCAATCAGCTGCTTGGCCTCCTTCACCGCATGATCCCTTATACCCCACTTGATCCACTCGACAAAGTTCTGATACATGAAATGCTGCTGTGGACCCACGACACAACCCGGTCGCATGAATCGCATAAACCCAATCGCCTCCCCGGCACTGAAACCGTGCTTCCACACCAAATACGCTCCGATCAACACCCCGGTTCGTCCCAGACCGGCTTTGCAGTGGACCGCCACGACGCCGCCCTGTGCGATCACTTTGTCGGCCTTTGCGATGAACTCGGTCAAGATCTCGTCGGTCGGGTTGGACCCGTCGTCAAAGTACATATCTGCATGGTCGATGCCGGCATGCAAGAACGCCTCGCGGTCGTACAGAGGATTGTTGAGACGTACGACGAGTTTTACGCCTCGATCTTTAAAGTATCGAATCGTCTTGCCGAACAGCTTGTCTTCACTAGGTGGACAGAACGGGTACGACGCAGGCAATCGACCTCCACCTACACGAAGTGCTTCGACGTAGTTGCGGTCGTTTGGGGATGCGAAGGCGATAAAGTGGGGCGTGATCCAGTTCCAATCGCCGTTGGATACCTGTTCGTACTTTTCGTACTCGTCCAGGTTGAACGTGGTCAAATCCAACAGGCCTTCGTTGATGGCTCGATGAACGCCGTACAAAACATCCTGAATCGACAGGTTGTAATCCGCCCGACCATACCCCGCATCGCGGAAGGGCTTGAACTCGACCTCTGAAATCGGATAGAACGCATCCGCCGGCGTAACTTTGCCGATGATCATGGCATAAAGCGTCACCAGCAACGCCGCATTGGCCTTCTGTGCCGGAGTATCGGTCGTGTAGAGCACCAACGTCGCATCTTGCATCTCTGGATCGGTGAGCATGTGATGGACATGCAGACAGAACCGATAGAACATGCCCACGTTGAGCGGGCCCCAATCGAACCAGAAGCTCAGATACACGAGATCGTGGTCGATATTGAACCAATGCAACCGTGAAGGGTTCGTTTCGCTTGGATCGATGTACTTTTTAATCTCTTCGTTGTGGAAGTTTTTACGTGCTGCTGATTGACCGTTGTTCTCGTTCAACTCGTCTTCCAGAGGCAACTCGCCGTTGAACCAGGTGAACCAGAGCCGTTTGTGGATGCGGATGAGCGGATGCGCGGGCCAGAGCTTGTGTGGGCTGGTGCTGCGAGTGTGTCGGGAGGACGCATGTGGTGTGGTGGGGATATCTTCGAGAACGGCGGATTCGATGAGGTGATCGTCCGGGTGCGGTGTGCCGTCGTTGCTCTCTGCGTCGGAATCGAGGAAATCCGAGTCGTCGGGAGCGATAATGTGCTCTTGCCTCTCTTCGAGGACGAAGGCGGAGGTGGAAGCCATGCTGACTTGGGAGTGGGGATGCAATGAAGCGAAAGAAACTGGGAATGCAAATGCTTTGATGCTATCGTTATGTTTGGGATGTATTGATGCGGTAGTTGCTTGCGATCGAATGTTAGAGATGATGTAGTGAGATGACGGGCCGGAATGATTGCGGTCGTAGAGCGGAGTAAGAGTTTTGGACCGCCTGCTTTTCAGCTTTGTTCTTCGCACGGGATGAGAATGAGAATGGCGATCGATGGATGAAAAGCGGAAGAGAGAGAAAGAAGAGAGAAGCAGAGAAGCAGAGATAACTTAGATGAGAAAGCGGACTCGGATATCGGAGTGGTCTCTCTCTTTCAAAACAACACCGACTCGATTTGCGCCCACAAACCAGCGTTTGTCAGCCTTTGCAGCCCAAAGAAAGACTCTCTCTGTGCAGAGGCGCGTCTTGGCCACTGCGCGTGACTCTGTCTTGTTTTTCTGCAGCCCAAAAGCATTTTTTAACACATGTCAGCCTCTTCACCCTAACAAATCGCGTATTTTCGGCTCGTGCTCGCTATCAACTATGACAAACGATTCACCGACAAGACAACAACCGACTCTCCTCTCTCAAGACAGCACTCTCAGCAAAAGGAAACCCAAGACTTTCTTTTGCATTCAATCAAAATCAAAACAGGTACACTGACATCTCTAGCCGACATCCATCACTTGACCTTGACAACCACAAACGGCACCTCAACATCCTCGCCCTCCAAATCATCCGCCATGATCTCCACAATCACCCACTGCGCATGCGGAGGAATCGGCTTCTTGGATACCGTCTCGATCAACGTGCTCATCTTCATCTTGAGCCTCTCCTCCCTCTTCTTTGCCGGCAGGAAGGCCGAAAACAGCATCGAAACACCCGAACTCAGCATCGACACCTCCAATCCGTGCTTCTCTTTGAACAGATCCAAAAACTCTTGCAGAGTCACGTCCGACTCCACTTTAAAGCGAGACCACAGCGTCCACTCGGTGTCGTTGTACTTGAGCTTCTGCGCTGCGATCGGGTCACTGAACGCGATGAAGGGTAGCGCAAGATTCACAAACGCGTTCGAGTACGCCTCGAGCTCCTTCTTCTCGTCCAACAACTTGTACAGCTCCAGGTTGACCAAACCGGTTGCCAGCGCAGTGGTCGTGGCGATGGCAGGAATGATCTTACCCGCAATACCCTTGGTCTGGTGCTTGTCCGCTGGCGAGATGCCATAGTTGGTAGCACGCAGGTTGGATGCGGCTGTGATAAAGTCCATGTGGTGGTTCGTGTCGTCGTCCTTCTCCATCTCGATCGGCTGCAGACGCACGCCCGCCAACGACGAAGCCTCGGGCAAGCTGCTGGTCAAGTCGGTCAAGTCGCCTCCATCAGCAGCAGCAGCAGAGTTGCTGTTGCCCGCCGCCGCCGCCTCGTTCTCGTTGACCTGGATCTTGACGTTGTCCTTGGGCACAAACTCGGGCACCTGCATCGTAGACAGCACCTTGCGGAACAGCGCCGGATCCGCCTCGCCCTTCAAACCGTAGTTTTCGGCGTGAAGCAGCGCAGCGCTCATCACGTACTCGAGGTGCATCGGATCATTGGCGTCAAACGTCAACGGCTTGGGCGCACGCTTGGGTCCCGACCAGAATGGCTGACCGCTCGACGTGACCGCATCGGCGGGCAGCGAGTGAAGCAGCTGTCGAATGTTGTTGCTGTAGTTCTCCTCGAAACGCATGCGTGCCCAGTAGATGCACTGCTCAAATGACTTGGGTCGCTCATCCACCAAGTACTGCTTGATCTGGTCCAGCTGCTCCTTGGCGCCCGAACCGGACTTGAGCGTCGTTTCGATGTAGTCCGGCTGTGTGAGGTACTGGTTGACATTCTCGGCAGGTTTGAGGAAGTACTCGTCAAACTGCTCGCGCGCCCACTGGATCGTGTGCTCGATGGCGTTGGGGAAGTTCTTGAGCGTGCAAACCGGGATCGACTTTTCGGGAGGATCTTGAGAGGAAGAGTACGACTCGGTGAGGTGAGGCACCACCACCTGCGTGTTGGCCTTGGTGCCCAGCGTGCCCGACTCTAACAACGGCTTCTCGTAATAGACACAACGACGGTCCATGTACTGACGTGCCTGCACATTGTCGAGTGCATTCGTGACACCGGTCAGCGAGGCGAAGAACTCGTCGCCGTACACGTCCTCGGTCTCGGGTCCCACACGGTTCTGGTGGCTGTGGATCTTGCCCTGGAGGTCCGGGTTCATCTCGGCCACGGCGGCAGCTGCCGTGTCGGCCTTGAAGTGACCCACATCCTTGGAGCGGAAGAGGAACTGTCGGTTGAGATTCGACTTTTCGATCGTGTCCATATCCGTGACGTGGATGATACCTTCGGGACCACTGCCGAGACCCATCATACTCCAGTTTTTGAGCATCTCGCATCCAATGGCACCCGAACCGACGAGGAACTGACGTGCGTTGGCGATCTTTTGCTGGAACGTGCGACCAAACACGGCAATCTGGCCGTCGTATCTCGAGTTGACGGGCGCAAACTCGCTCTCGGGAAGGCTTGCAATAGAGTCGGGCAACGACTCGAGCGAGTCGACGTAGAGATGCTGAACAAGAGGGTGAAACTTGCCAGAGCACGCCTTGAGCACTTCCTGCGCCACGAATCCACCGACGTAGGCAACCATGGGCGAAAGATCCCCCTGCGCCTGGAAAGCGAGCTCGCGGATCACCTTTTCAGGCAAGTCGGCAGCATCCTGACCGGAAGCCTGGACGATCTGCTTGGTGAGTTCAAGCACCTGATCGGCGTCTTGGGCATTCCTTGGCGCGGGCAAGCGGCCATGCTTCTGTTGAAATTGCGAAAGAGCCTGGAAGCCGGCGTGGAGAGCAGCAGGGCGGTCGAACTTGGCGAAATCTGCGATGAGGAACTCGGGCTGCTTGTCGCTCTCTCGCAACGACTTGAAGGCGATCTGCTTTGGCATCTTGACCTGCTTGAAGATGCCACCACGCTTGTATTCGCCGAGGCCCTTTGTGCTGCCGATGGTGAACGTGTAGGGGCCCTTGACGGTGACTTTGCGAGGCTGGCTGTTGTTGAGCGCCTCCATACCCTGAACCTCGGTGAAGGCAACGTAGTCGCCATCCTCGAGACCGTGGCGTGTCTCGTCGAGCGTGGTGACGAGACCCTCGTCATCCTCGCTGGCGATGGACACGATCATGCCCGACAGTGGCTGCTCGCCGGTGGGGTCATTGCAGACGAAGTTGGGGCCAAAGTCGTTGAACACGGAGCCAAACAGACCGCGTACCTCTGCCGAGATGAAGTGGGTGGAAGAGCCGTGGGCCATGTCGTTGATGCGGAGTTGCTCGGCGTAGAGCGAGTCAGTCATGACGACGACCTGGAAGCGCGAGAGGACCTCCCTGTTGAGCTCGGTCTCTTCGAGCACACGGATGGGAACGTAGGTGTTGAGCTCGGCGAGACGAGGCTGGGTAGCGTGATCCCTGCGAGTGCCCGAGGAGACATCCTCTGGACGAAGGAAGAACTGTGTGCTGAGGTCGGAGATGGAGACAGGGGTTGGGTCGAAGATGGTGATGCTCTTGACACCGGCCAGAGCGACGTTTTTGGCGATCTCGGCGCCGAGACCACGGAGACCGATGACGAGCACATTGCTAGCAGCCATGCGCTTCATGGCATCGTGACCAAGCACATAGAGCTGACGACTGTAGAGACCCTCATCGATGGTCTGCTCGGGCTGATCGACCTTCATATCGTCTGTGGCCGCCATCTTGATGCTGTTGTACAATAGAGAGGCTTTGGATGCAGCCGTTCCGATCTGAGTAAAGGGGTTCTGGAGAAGCGGCCGGGAAGTGTTTCGTTGTATTGATGATGAAGCAGTTGTGTATGCGGTGATCACTGCCTCTGCTGGTGCTTCTGTGTGTTCTGAATGGAGATGGTGGTGGTGGTGACGAGCAAGGATGCGAAGTGTGCGAGTGTGACTTTGGGCTGGAAGATGTCAAGCAAGAAACAAGCGCTTAAGCAAACTTGAGACTGCTCAGCTGCCCTTTCTCATCGTGAATTGCTGAGTCGGACGTGGAGGCCAAAAGAGAAAGAGAAGCGCAGCTCATCCGCACAATCCTTTCAAATTTGGTGACCGTGCGCTGCTGCTGCCGCTTCAGCATGACGCACCAAATCGTAAAATCCGAGAATCGATCACGAACGAAAGCGCCTGAAAAAAAAAAAAAAACACAGCACAGCACAGCACAGCGCACAAGCACCAAAAAGGGCTCGGTTTTGGTGTTAATTTCAGCGTCAATTTTCGACCATCATTTCTTTTGTCCCCCTTTTTTTTTTTTTTTTTTTTTTTCTTCCTCATCGTTGGTCGAGGCGGCATTGCTACACCTTCATGACACCACATCGTGACAGTCATCGTGGAACAGCAAATGCATACATTGAGATTGTATGGATAAGGGGTAGAGACACAGGCGACAGAAAGGCATGTATGAAAGTTTACATTGAATGCGAGCAAATGCTATATCCATCTTTCCATCATCTATCCTTCGTTCTACTGCTGATCCTGGTCAGGAGCACGCAACATCCCCCTCGAATCATCATTCGACACCACCGAAGCGGCTTTCGAATGCGGTCTTGACTGCGCTGAGAACTGCTCCCACATGTTGACCAGATTCGGCGCTGGACCATTGCCACCACCGGCTGCAAATTCGGACGCCTCGTGTGCACTTCCATAGTTGGACGCTGGAGCCGAATTGGTGCTTGTTGCACGTCCACCGTCGATCCTCTTTGCGGTTCGTTCGCGGAATTTGGCGCTCGAGTCGGGTGGCAAGTCGGCAGATCGACGCGATTCGCCGGCGCTACCAGAAGCAGCAGCGCCGGTGGCGGAAGCAAAGTGTTGCGCTAAGTTGTCGGTCGACATGGCTCGGGAAGAGGCGATCGAGTGAGAGCCCACCAACGATCGTGCGCGCGATCGCGTGCCTGTGATAGTGCCGCCCGAACGATGGTCTCCGCCGTGCCCATCACCACTGAATCGGAAGCGAGTAGGAGAAGGCGCTCTGGACCTCGAGATGGTCTGGAACTCGCGACCGGGTGTTCGTCCAAATGCGGGATGGTGGTGCAGATGCGGATGCGTCAACATGGACTCGGCCTCGTGCTGGCTGATTTGATACCCAGCGCCTCCTCCTGATGACGAAGAGTGCGACTCTAGCTCATTCGACGAGGTGCCTCCAGGGATAGCTTTGCGCAACAACGCCGACGAGATCTTGAACCCTTTGGCGATCGCCCACGATACAAGGAAGCCGACCAACCTGCGCTTGATCGAGTAGATCAGCGACGCAAAAGGAATCACACCCTCGATCGTCTCCCTCAACCCCCACGTGTCTTCATGTCGCACGATCAGACCGGCATCGTTGAACTCGAGCCGACTCATCACTCGCAGTTGAATACTGCACAGCGACTTGAGCACCGCTCTCGGATGGAAGAGCGACCAAAGCAGAGTACGCAACGTCTGTCGACCCAAGCCTTTGCTCGTCCAGTGCGGCGTCAAGGCATCGGCAGGGATAGCGGGACGCGATGCGAGCTGCTGTTGCACCGTCTCGGCATCGACATAGTGATGTGCGTTGCTGCCGTTGGTCAAGCTGTTGAGGATGGCGTTCGAAGTGGGTAGGCCAGCCGAGGTGTCAAAGTCTTGTCCGTTGACGCTGGGTGGAGTGTTGGTCGGGTGTGCGCTGGTGCCCGAAAGTGGACGAATGCCACTGGCGCCGGCAGAAGGAGTATGGCCGGGCGTGTGCGGTCTGGAGCCGCCCCAGATGCTCGAGATGCTGAAGGGCGTGGTGGGGCTGTGAGGATGGCTTGCGACGCGCGAGTAGGCGCTGTTGGCGCCGTAATCGATGAAGGGATGCGGCGTCATGGGATACGCTGAGGCGGACATGGGGTAGGATGCTCTAGGAGTGCGGTTGACGTCGCTCGCATTCGGATCCACCGCAGGTTTGGAGGGCGAGGAGCCGAAGAGCGAAGGGAAGAGCGTGACGGTGATGGTGTGGTCGATGATGCCGGCTCGTGTGCCGTCAAACTCGAAATCGGAGCAAATGACATCGCGCAGTTCGGACTGCACATCCATGCCAGGCAGCGCGAACGCCATGATGAACTGGTTGGCGATCTGATTCCTTCCATGGGCCGAGAGGAGGGGAGATTCGAAGACAGCGCCCCTCTCGTAATAGCGCGAGACCATCTCTTTGACCTCTTCCGGTTTGCGTTTGCACGAGTAGAAGGTGCTGTGCAGGCCAAGGATGACATCGGTGAGCGTGCTGGGACTGGGTGGACCTGCACTGTAGCCGGCGACATCCATGGCGAGACTCTGCATGGCAGGATGATGGGAGAGGCTGAGGTTGCTGTGCGAACCGTGGTGTGCCGAGCCGAAAGCAGACTGGAGCGAGCCGCCGTCGACGTTGGGTGGGGCAGCACCGATGTTGAGATGCATTGGGTAGGCTGAAAACGGACCGCCGGAGCTGCTCGGTGTTCGACCGTGACTACGCATGGAGAGACTGCTGGGAGTCTTTGGTGCTGCTGAGGAGCCTCCAGGGAAGTATGACTCGGAGTGTGGACCGGGTTGTCGAGGATGGTATTGCCACCCAGCAGGAGCTGTGGAAGGTTTTTCTGATGCTTGGAATGAGTTTTGGCGGCGATGCAGAGATCCTGACGCTGTTGTTGTTGGGCCATTTGTGGTAGAGGCTGCAGCGTCCTCCTTTGCTGATGTGGTGGCGTTGCGAGGCAGGTCGATCTTTAGGTCAGCTGCAAAGTCGCCAGCCTGATTGGACTGACCGGGGAAGGGAACGGAGGCCGACATGCTGATGTAGAGTGATGGCTCTTGCGCTATATTGTCAGAAAGGTTTATGTTGGCTGTTGCAGAATGCAAACGAGGAGTTTGCGACGTCTAAGGAACTTGGAGCGGGTGTCATATAAAGACTGTTGGCCTATCTATTGTCGCTGTGGTGGTACAAGGTGATGAAGATGATAGGCAGAGTGATTGTGATGGTGGGAGGGAGAGCGTGGCGGGGAGGCAATGATACTGATAAGGCAGACCAATGGAGACGAGATGCATTCGAAATGTGAATGAGCACAAAAGGTTTTCGGTGTGTCTGTATGAGTCTGTGTTTGGTGGATGATGTTGGTTGGTGGTGACCGTGATTCTCTCAATTGCGCCGTCAGCTGCTGCTGCAAAAACTGACAGCCAAAAGAGCGTGTGACGCATCCTTTCTCTCTTTAAAATTTCACGCTGCCAAAATGTCTGAGTGTCGCTGCTGAATCTGCATTTCAAAATCGCACTCGAGACAAAAACAGGCAACGATGATCGCCGTCTGGCTCGTCATGGATCGTCATCGATCCTTGGCATGTTTGTGAAGCTCTATATTCCCCACAGTTTCACAACGGCATCTGCAGCGCCCCCCACAGCCTCTCTCTCTCTCTCTCTCTCCATATATTCATGGCAAAGTCTCCTTGCCATTACAAAAGCCCGCCAGTTGGTTTGACGCAGACCGCCTTCGTATTGCTTTTCAGTGTCTGACTTCGGATGGCATTTGAGGAAAGAAAGAGACCCCGGCTGCAGGTCGGCAAACTCGATCTTCGGTGCGCTGGTCGATTGTTGCGAGGCA
Source organism: Anthracocystis panici-leucophaei (assembly GCA_014826065.1). Taxonomy (NCBI): domain Eukaryota; kingdom Fungi; phylum Basidiomycota; class Ustilaginomycetes; order Ustilaginales; family Ustilaginaceae; genus Anthracocystis; species Anthracocystis panici-leucophaei. Next base: position 266,798 of record CP060319.1, on the reverse strand, counting down.
AGAGCCTGTAGAGAATCATTCCTTGCCACCTGCCCCGCCTGGTAAAGCTCGCTCGCTTCCACGTTACGCTGCGTCGAACCACTTCGATCCGGCGATTCGCGCCTTCAATTTGCTCTTGAGAAGGCCTCTACACATTGAATATCGACACATGATCATTGCTGGTGCGTATGCGTCGCTCGACAATGTTTTCACAAGAGTTTCACTTGGTGGCAAACAAAGAGCAGCCATGTCGGTCGAGGCAAGGCCAAGCTGCAATATCGTGTTTGTGAGGCAGAGTCGGCTTTCCGCGTGAAAGGAAGCGAGAAATTGCAAAATTTGAACATGTTACACCGCAACAATACACAACTTTTGAGAGGAAAAGCGACGTCATCATCGGCCATCTCAAGCCCGATCTTCTACCAGCATGGGTCCTGTCAAGCAGCGCCGACTTCCTCCCAACCTTCCCTTTGTCTTTACACACCTTTCTTCGTTTCCTTTGTTGTGCCCTCATTTGCCATCTCTTCCGCCGCCCTTTTCATGTGCAGCTTTCTGCACGCCTGTCACACCGACCTGTGCAGCGCTGGTCATATTCGACACTCTCTTCCGCCGCCTCTCACGTTGCGTACGAATTTCATTCGAGACGATAAAATGACATGTCGCTTTCTACAGTCGGGGCGAATTTTCTTCTGTCCACGCAAAGGTGGCTTTGCTTCATAGCTTAGCGCCGAGATTCTTGAACAGCCACTGTAGAGTGGTGCTGTTCAACTTCTAACACCTTGTGCTGCGCCGAAGGACTGCGTGCAAAAACAGCCGTGCCGAGTGTATGTTCGCGTCTAACTTTAGGTCATTGCCTGAAAAGGTTGGCTCTGACGACGACATGTTTGCGCCACGCAGTCATCGTGAAAGGACGCCGGAGAACCGTTTTCTTCACCGCTGGTGTGGTGGATTGACAAGCAACAAGCGGCGCAAGAAAGTCCTTGAGCTTGTTTTTCTTTTCCCGTCCAAGAGCGGCGACTAAGCGCACACAGCCTCGTTCGCAGTGCCTGCCCCCTTTTTTTTGGTCCCCAGCTATGCGTTGTACAGCAGACTGAGCGTCAAAGGGAGCTCTCTACACCCCTTGTCGATGATTCTTTTCACTCCTTCCTTCTCTTCATCCATCTCCAATCGTCACCTTCCGTCCCTCAAACAGACAATCGTAGTTGTCGACTTGGGTCTGGTCACCCTCTTTTTTCTTTTCTTTCCCCCTTTCATCTTCGCTATCTCAAACTGTTGATCGGTTTTCCTTTTCACTCTACGAGATCTCAGCACAGGCTTTGATTGCTTGACTGAAGGAAAGCTCTGAACGCAGAAACAGGTCTTTCGAAGCTCGGTTCTTTCCACCCTCACATCGTCGATCGATTGCAAGGGTTCTCATTTATCATCAACACACTCTTTTAGACCACTTTTGTTTTGGACTCGGCTGGTGCAGGACACCGATTTTACATTCTTTTTCACAGTCACACAAGGGATTCTCCGCACAAGGATGAAGCTTTTACCATTGGGAGTGCTGGCGTTGGCTAGCTTGCTGATGAACTCGGCTGCAGCGTTGGAGGATGGTACGCAAAGTCATGTCGGTCGATCGTGGAGCGGTCCATCGAATGGTCGAGACGAAAGTTTGAGGCTTACACCCGATCGATCCTCTGCCTCATCAAGCCGTCTGGAAATCCAGCGTCGTTCAATATGGCAGGTCCTGTTCGGAGGAAAACAACAGAAGAGGAGGGCAGTCCCTTCTGCGCGTTTTCTTCCACGCTCGCGACGCTCCACCTCCAACAAGCGAAGTAAAGGATCGTGTAAAGCACCTTCTTCCTCCGCCTCCTCTTCGGCTCCAACCTCAACTTCCACCTCCTTATCACCCTCTCCCACAGGTAGCGGCAACGAAACCCGAACATCCACCAACAAAATCATGGCCGGATACTGGGCCGATTGGACCGCTTCCACCCTTCCACCTTCATCCATTGACTTTAGCAAATTCGACATTGTCAATTACGCTTTTGCGCTTCCCACTGCCGACTTTGACCTGTCCATCCCCACCGATCCGTCCGGCAACACCCTCAAGAGCTTCGTCAAGGCGTGTAAGGCGGGCAACACTTCGGCCGTCCTCTCGCTCGGTGGATGGGGTGGATCGACTTACTTCTCCCCCGCTGTACGAACCGCTTCGTCTCGCGCTACGTTTGTCGGCAACATTGTCAAAGCGTACTACCAGTACAATTTGGACGGGATCGATGTGGATTGGGAGTATCCCAACCAAGCGGGTGCTGGGAACCAGTTGGATCCCTCGGATACGGCCAATTTCCAGACGTTCCTGACCGCGTTGAGAGCAGCGTTGCCGCAGGGGGCATTGCTTACGGCTGCGGTCGGGTTTACACCGTGGACAGCGAGTAACGGTCAACCGGTAAGCAGCGTTGCTAGGGCTGCCGAGGTGATGGATTACATCATGATTATGAACTACGATGTTTGGGGAAGTTCGAGCAATCCCGGTCCAAATGCGCCGTTAGCGAATCTGTGTGGCAACTCGACGCAGCCGGGAGCGAATGCGGCGAGTGGTGTCAAGAGTTGGTCGGCTGCTGGTATGCCGCGTGACAAGATCCTCCTCGGAATCCCAGCGTATGGATACATTAGCACGTCGACAAAGCAAACTCTTCGCACACGGACCGAAAAACGAGCCGTCAAGTTAACCTCTTCAGACGGCTCCTCCGGATCCGGCCAGATCAACTTTTCCTCTTTGGTCTCCCAAGGAGCACTCAAACTCGGCTCCGACGGTCTGTACGACGGCGCCGGTGGATTCACCAAGTACTGGGACGACTGTTCTGACACCCCTTATCTCAGCGACGGTTCCAGAGTCGTAACCTACGACGATACAAGTTCGATCTTTGATAAAGGAGCATTTGCTAGTGCGGCGGGGATTGGAGGCATCAGCATGTGGAGTTTGGATGGCGATACGAAGGGTTGGACGTTGACGAATAGTGCGATTGCTGGGATGAGTAGTACGGGAATTGTGTCTTAAGATGTCGGTTTAGGAATTCGACACCGCAGAGAAAAGAACCTTCTCCAGTGTGGATTGTAACAGCCTTCGGGCCTTCGGGAAATTGCAACTCTTGTGAAGTTGATTGGTCCATGAAAATTGGTGTGAGACTGTGTGCTTATGAGGGCTGTGTGTCAACTGCAGCTGCTGCGTGACGATGAAGTGGTGTCAACTGCTGCGCGTTGATGAATCGATGCCAACTGTCTGCTGCCGGCTGATGAAGGCGTGTCAAGAGCAACTGGCTGCTGCTGCTGATGAAATGGGCGTGAGACTGCTGATGAAATCGATGTGTGAGATGTGTGATAATGATGAACTGCGCTTTGAACGTGGGATTGACCGTGCGAACGAGCAAATAGCGCTACGGAGCAGTCTCGGACCGCCAACCACCGTTCAGCGGTCGCCGATGGATTTCCCCCACACACACGCATCCCTTCCAACGGGAACGATATGAAGGAGAGGATGGTCTTCTGCCCTCCCTGCTTCCCTACAGCAGCGGCGGCAACCTTCGGCTTCGGAGTGACACGTCTGTTGTGGACGAAAAGGTTGGTACAGCAATCGGTCCGCAACACCGCAAATGCCGCCATCTATCTCTCTCTCTCTCTCCCCTAGTCTTCGTGTTTGAGCGATATATACCACCCCTTCCTCTCCCTTTCTCCCTCTCTATCGTCTCCAACATCACCGCCATCCCAACCGCCCTTCCATCTACACCATGCTCAACCTATGCATCCTACCCACCGACCCCTCCTCCCTCTGTCTTTCCATCCCTGACTTCCTCCACACCCTCCCCACCGACCTCCTCTCCTCCCTGATCATCCAACCAACGCCTTCAGCTTCCACAACCGCCCTACTGTGGCTGCCGAACATCGCTCAGGGGGACACGTCTTCGGCTCTCCGCGACGTTTTGCGAGAGTGTCCAGGCATACGGTTTGTGCAGTTGCCGATGACGGGTGTGGACCATTTTTTGGCGTTGATGCGGGAGAGGGGGGATGTTGTGTGGTGTTGTGGGAAAGGGTGTTATTCGGAGGTGGTTGCGGAGCATGGGTTGGCGATGGCGCTTACGTTGCTGAGGGGTTTACACAGGTTGGGTGGTGAAAGTGGTGAAAGTGGTGAATCTGGAGGAAACGACACCTTAATAGGCAAGAAAGTCCTAATCGTCGGCAGTGGATCTATCGCCTGCTCGCTCACTGCGCTACTAGCACCATTCAACTGCACTATCACCACCACCAACTCAGCCACACCCATCACCACTCTCCACAGCTCGCTTTCAACCACCGACCTCCTCTTCCTCACCTGTCCCCTAACCCCCCACACACACCACCTTTTCTCCTCCCCCCTCCTCTCCCTTCTTCCCCCCCACTCGCTCATCATCAACATCGCACGCGCCGAACTCATCCACACACGTTCCCTCCTCTCCCTCCTCTCCTCAACCCGCACAAGAGCGGCGCTCGACGTCATAGATACCTCCGACATAGACCCCAGCAACGTCGACCGATTAATCAGGCAGGGAAAATTGCTGATCACCGACCATCAAGCTGTACCGAACAGGCTGATTCCGGGGTTACTGGGCGAAAGGCTGCTATGGAATCTGCAAGTGCTGGTGGGCAAGAAGAAAGGATGGAAGGGAAGGGTTGATCTTGAAAAAGGCTATTAAGATGACAAAGCTCACACAAGACTTTTCCGCACTACACACTCAGATCCATCCCAAATGTTATCTATTGCCAATGCTTATTTTCCTAAAATCCGCTTTTCACATCGTGTCTTACACCGCTACATCTCCTCACCACCCGCCACTGAAGACCGACGCCTAGCAATCAACCCCACCGTCTTGACTCTGGGCCCTCGAAAAGCCGCAAACGCACCCAGCTGCTTCTTGCTCCCACCGACCTCGCCGTACTCGTTGTGCAGCATCTTCGGAACGTCATCCCCGGGCGTATACGATGCTGCAATGGAGCAGTGAGCCAAGATCCAGCGATAACCCACCGGAATGTCAAGGTTCAAAGCTTGCATATCCAGCAGAATGCGGACGAGGAACGGGTGTGGTGGGACAGACGTGTATCGCCCGCGCGAGTTCCAGTTAATTCGAGCGACGACAGCGTTGAGCAGCTGATTTGTCGAGAGTGTATGCACCTGGTCGATGGGGATGGCTTGCACAGGCGGGACCGATCTGCTCTCCTTCAGCGAGTCTTCGGCCGGCTTTGCTCCTTGGACCTCTCCCGCTTCTACACTGGTTTCCTTGTCCACAGCCTGCGCATACCCACGACGAAGCTGAGACAGAACCTCAGAACGAGACCTATACCTCCTGCTGCGCTGAACCATCCCTGCTCTGCGACCAAACACGTCCAGCAACGCATCGTAGAATCGCGAGTCGGGCCGCAAGCTTGTGTCCTCCTCCTCGATATCCGCAATTCTACCCTTTGCTCCTCTTTCCAGCTTGCGACTCTGACCCGTTTGCAGCCACTTGTCCAACTGCTGGCGACGCGAGCTGGTCAACCTCTGCGATAGCTGCCAGTGATGAACAAGGAAGGCATACTCTCGCTTGGCGAGAAGCTGCGCTGCTCTCCATCGAAGCCCTTCACCAAATTCGCCAGTGCGATCGTACGTGTGTCCAGTATATCTTGACCCAGTGGCAGACGCACGGCCACGCTGCGAAGCAAGGATGTTCCATCCTCTAGCGTACTCCCGACGTGCGGCGAGTCTTGGCGACCTTCGTGCTGCAATGCGTGACGCACCGAGCGACGAACGCTGGCGCTGCGATCTCAGAGGATGTCTCGCCTTGGGCGCCTTGGCAGCTTCGCTAGCCAGCACCGACATCAAGATGGTAGCAGCCTCGACGGGAATCTTCCACGGTGTCTTGGCAACATCAGCATGTGGCGATTGCAAGGCGCTCTGCAGGCTTGTACGCTTAATGAGACGCCAAATGCGTAAAGCCAGACCGGTCTTGCCAGCTTTGGCCGCAAGATTTTGCGTGGCGGTCAAGACGTGCGGATTGAGGATGGCGTGTCTTGAGGCCTGGTTTGCTTTCGGGCGGAGCGGTGTGCTTGCGTTTTGGTGTGCAGGCGACGGCTGGAAAGCGAGAGAGTCGGCGATGCGAGGCTGCTTGAAGCGCTGTTTGTTGAGTGCAGGATAGATGCGCATGACCATTTCCTTGACGCCGATATGGCCGGGCTCGTGTCGATAGCGACGCAAGAATAGTCCCGAAGCGGTTACGTACTGAAGCAGCGACACCAGTCTGTAGGAGTCGGCCTGTACGACAGCATCGTCGATTTGCTGGATCATCAGCCTGATCGGTCGCAATTCAACTTCGGCCGATGCACTCTCTGAACCTGGCGTGACGGTTGACGATGATGCTGTAGTCGCGACTGCGGCGTTCTTGCTTGAGCGCGATTGTCCAGCAACTGTAGCGTGCTGCTCGGACATGGAGTCCGTCTGCGAGTGCTCGGGACGCTTTGTGGTAAGCACGGCTTGTGCCAATGAATTGTAGCGTTGAGTGGTAGCCTGTCGCAAGATGGTGTTGAACGTGACGGCGTCCGGCTCCAAGGGTGGCTGGCGAAGCTCGGTCATGTGCTGAAAGACGTCTTTGCAAATCGAAGGCGACTTGAGTACGGACAGGGCGTAGTGGATGAGCTGGTTGTAGACGGCCGTACCTAGAGCTGGTCGAATCACGGGCTCGCCTCGTATGAGCAAGTTGCGGGATGAGCGCGTTTGTCCATCAGGGAGGGATTGCATGTACTCGACAAGATAGTATCGGATGATCTGAGCTGCATGTTGCAACTTGCGACTCTGTGCAATGCTGTTTGATGGAGGCATGGGTTTGACAACCTCGTTGAGCAGCACGGTGGTCTCGAAGCGGCAGCACGCGGAGAGGATCCAAGCAATCTCTGGAGCGCTAGGTGTGGGTGGCAGAGGCAGGCGTCCTCCACGTACGAGGCGGATGAGTTCGACAAGAGAATCGGCGTATTCGGCGCGTTTTGCATGTAGCGCCTGCTGTTCGCGCTCGGGCAGCTGCGACAAGAGGTCGGGACGGACGCGGGACAAAAGCTGTTCGAGGTTCTGAAGAGCACGTGTTATCTCTCGAAGAGCTTGTGAACTGGGTTTCCCTATCTCGGCCACGAGCGCAGCTTGACGTCGAAGAAATGCACGAGGGCGCTTTGCTTGCTTGTGAGCAGACCACCAAGCTCGGACTTCGGCTGTAAATGTCTGAACAGCCAGTCGCGGCTGACCGGAAGCGATCATGGCTCGAATGAGAGCCGTCTGCGATGCTGTTGATCTTGCCATTTGGGTGAGGTGCATGGCAGAGACGAGCGAGGTGGCGGCATCGAAATGGTGGTGTGATTCGAAACGTCGAACAGGACGAGGACTGAAGGAGCAAGGAGCGAGCGTGAGCTGAGAGATGAGTTGCTGCGTAATGAACCAAAGTCTAGCTGCTGGAGTCGATGTGGTTGCGCTGGTGGATGATGATGATGTTGATGATGATGATGATGCAGACAATGCTGAGCTGTCAAAGGTGTTTAAAGTAGCGCAGTACTCGGACAAAGATGACAGATCGAGGTGAGATATGGACCGAGGATTCCAACCAAGCTTGACCAAGAGATGACGAAGGACGCTGGCGGCTGCGACTGGCTGAGCTGCGGCGGCCAGATAGACAGCGCAGTCGGAGGCGGTTTCGCATGCAATAGCACAAGCAGTTGGAGCATGGAATGGGGAGCTGATGCGATACGACTGCAGCACGAGACGGCGACATTGTTTGATGATGGTATCTGGATCTTTGATCTGGCCATGTTGCAAGGATTGTCGGAGGGAGCCACTCTTTCGACGCAGGGAGTGCAAAGCAGCCGCCGCCGCCGAGGAGGCGTTGCGGTGGTCTTGTGTTTGTGTTGATGGTGGAATGATTTGCTGCTGATTGAGCTGATTAGACAAGTGCTCGTGATCGAGATGGCTGTCTGCGTCCTGCTGAAGGAGAGCATGAGAGGGTGGGTGATCGATGAGATGGTGTGGTGGATCGTAGTGATGCTGCAAGAGGGTAAAGTCTGGCTCGAGCTGCGAAGAAAGATGGTGATCGTGGTGATGGTCATCGTGAGCTGTCGCAAGCTGTTGTACAGGAGCGGCTGCTGCTGCTGCTGCTACGGAGGCGGTGGGTGCCAAAGAAGACTTTGGTCGTATTGGTGCTGAGCGAGTGAGCTCGAGGCACGATGGTGGGTAGAGGAATGGCAGGTGTTGTGAGAGTATGGACTGCCTAGAGACGCCGTGACGCTTGTTGGATGAGGTTTGGGTAATACCCGCCACAGTAGGGACAGATGTTGATGGTAGTGGTGCTGCTGAGGATGTTGATAATGGTGTTGGTATTGTGGATGACGAGGGTGTCGCTATTGGTGGTGGTGGAGGAGATGGCAAACACGATGGTGCGAGCGCTGGGAGTGGAACCCTGGAAGGACCAGCAACAGCAACATTGTGTTGTGCTAGATGTGAGGGCCCAGCGCGGAGGCGACACGCATCGGTTGCGCTGTTGAGGAGGCGCTTATGACGCATGGGCGTATCATCTGCCGAGGACCAAGAGCAGGCAGTGCGCTCCCAAGTGTCTCGGTCAGAATGATGATGCGGATTAGAGAGAGAATGAGTCGGCTACCTTACGAGCTGCATAGGTGTGGTGCTAGGAGCAATGCGGGCCTGATAGTAACAGGTAACCGCAGCGAGGGCTGTTAGGATAGTGTCGAAGGTGTGCTTGACATGGACGAATGTTTGATGAGCTTAGCGACGCCAAGTTGAATATGGTGGTGGTCGCAATGATGGCTTTGACTGCAGATGACCCGTTCGTAGGGATGCTCAAAGCTGTGATTGTTGAAGAGGAATGGTTGTGATGATTGCCATGCTAAGTTACAGAGCTCTTCTCGCCTTTTTGCTCTTTCTTCTCAAAAGTCACACTTCAAAGCCTGATTTTATTATAGGTGTTGAGCTTTCCTTTGCGACCCTGTCTGTGTCCACACCAGACGAGTTGCGCTTTCTCCAAGCTTAGCAAAATATGGCCGAATTCCGTCTCTTGCGCTGCGTCATTGAGAAAAAAAGATTTGTTCGATTATATATACACATGTGGCACTAGAGAACATGCACCGGGGGTTTAGCTCAGTTGGTAGAGCGTTCGCTTAGCATCTTTGTGCCTACCTTGCGAAAGGTCGCGTGTTCGACTCATGCAGTCTCCACGGCTTTCTTTTTTTTTTTGCTCTTTTCTTTTTTGGTGTCCCCGATGAGAGAGACGCGGTTGTCTCAACGTTGGAGGTGCTGCGCCATAAAATTTTGAAAAGAAAAATGAAATTTTCCCTCGGTCGCTCGGTCGCCACAAGGGTCCTCCTTGCTCTTCTAAGTCTCTCTGTGTGTGTGTGTGTGTGTGTGTGTGTGTCCAACTCCACTCATGCACCTCAACCTTGAACAAAATTTGCGTCAACAACTTTTTTAACTTTTTTTTTTTCTTTTTTTCTTTTTTTTCTTGCCCGTTTTGCACTTTTTCTTCTCGTCGAGTGAGCGCAGAAGGAGAAGAAAACTCAAACAAACCTATCCTTCGTCTGCGTCCGTCCTTCTTCCTTCCTTCCTCTCTTCTCTTCATCTATCCAACGATCATCCATATTCCCCCCCTTCTCTCTTCCCCCCTCACACACGCTATCATCAAGATGCCTAAGAAAGAGAGGAAGGCAGCCAGGGCAGCCGCAAAGGCCGCCGCTCCCCCCGTCGAGGTCAAGCCCAAGAACAAGGACAAGTACAACAACAAGAAGAACGCCGAAGAGCCCAAGATAAACGGTGTCGACAAGAAGGCAAAGAAGGACAAGAAGCTTCCCACCCCTGAACCAGAGTCTGACTCTGCATCCAGCAGCGACGACTCGAGCGACTCTGACTCTGATTCGAGCGACGACGAGGAGGAGGCTGCTCCCAAGGCCAACGGCAAGCCCGCTGTTGAGGCTGCCAAGGAAGACGCCAGCTCGTCGTCTTCCGACTCGTCTGACTCTGACTCTGACTCGGATTCCTCCTCTTCATCTTCTTCCTCCGACTCGGACTCGGACTCGGACTCGGACTCCTCTGACTCTTCCGACGACGAGGAGGACGACAAGCCCGCTGCCGCTGACTCCAAGAAGCGCAAGGCTGATGCGGACGCTCCCGTTGCCAAGAAGGTCAAGACCGAGTCTGGCGCCGCTGCCCCCGCCACGGCTGCTGCTGAGTCCGCCCCTGCCGAGCTCGCCGAGGGCGAGACCAACCAGATCTGGGTTGGTCAGCTTTCGTGGAACGTCGACAACGACTGGCTCAAGTCCGAGATGGAGGTCTTTGGTCAAGTCACCAGCGCACGTGTACAGCTCGACCGCACCTCGGGCAAGAGCCGTGGTTTCGGTTACGTAGACTTTGCCACCGCCGCTGCCGCCAAGAAGGCCTTCGAAGAGGGTCAGGGCAAACAAGTCGACGGCCGTGCTATCCGCATCGACCTCTCTACTCCCAAGGGCGATGTCACCGAGAACCGAGCCAAGAAGTTCAACGACCAGCGATCCGCTCCCTCCTCCACTCTCTTCATCGGCAACCTCTCATTCGACATTACCGAGGACCATGTCTGGAACGCCTTCTCCGAGCACGGTGAAGTTTCCGGTGTCCGTCTTCCCAAGGATCCCGATTCGGGACGTCCCAAGGGTTTCGGTTACGTCGAGTTTGCCGCTCAGGAGAGCGCACAGGCTGCCATCGACGCCATGACCGGTCAGGAGCTGGCCGGTCGTCCTTTGCGTCTCGACTTCTCCACACCGAGGGACCGTGATGGTGGTTCCGGCGGTCGTGGTGGCGGACGCGGTGGCGGTCGTGGCGGTGGATTCGGTGGTGGACGTGGTGGAGGACGTGGTGGAGGACGTGGTGGAGGACGTGGTGGTCGTGGTGGTGCTTCGGACGGCTCGTTCCGTGGCATGCCTAGGGGAGGTGGATGGGGTGCCCGAGGTGGCAGCGCACGAACTGGTGGCGCTGCCGACTTCTCGGGCAAGAAGATGACTTTCGATGATTAGATGTCCCCTCTCTCACCCATCACTTTGTACGCTTCTTGAAAGAGATATACAACACCCAAAAGCGCTCATCCTTCAAAGGATGCCCCCTTCCCTCGCATCGTCGAATACTGCTTCAGCGTCGTAATCCAGGTTCTTTGTTTGCATCTCTCTCTCGATCTTTGTAAACTTTTGTTCCCGTCGTGCACACTCACTGTCTTTGATAGCCTTTGACGCCTCCTGTTTTCCTCATCTTGGCGCAATGGGGGTTTCGGAATACGATTTTGCACATGTTCTTTCTTGCACATCTTGTTTGCAATGATCGTTTGATGTCGGAGGAGAAGCCGATTTTTGAATTTGGCAGGCGAGAGTTGACTGCGGCGTAACATGGTGAAAAGGTGCGGCCCAAAAAAAAAAAAGCCGTGCGGAGTCGTGAGTGACGTCGTACCTCGAAAAGATTCAAGCCGGCAAAAAGTCAGTCAGCAAACAGGTAATCCCACTGTGTGTATTGCCGATAACGAATGGGTTTCCTGTGTGGACAGTCTCTCGCTTCTCTTGCTTGCTTCCTGACCAAGTCTTCACACGACATCTTTGCGTTTCCCCCACCATCCCGCAGACAAGCTCGTTCTGCATGACTCTTCTCACCTCTTTGACTAGTCAAGCCGTACGATCAATCCATCGTCAACCAGTAGCAACGCTTTCAACCAGACGATTCCGCTCCTCTCTCTTGGCCGTATCACAACCACCCCCTCAACCTCATCGTCTGTTCACTCGCGTCAAGATGTCCAACACCGTAGTTCAGGCGCGAAGCTTTCCATCCTTCAGTACGGTCAACTTTTACGCCGGATCCAAGCTCAATCGTCTTTCGTGGTTGCGCACCTCGACCGAGTTTTTAAACTCTACCATTGCTTCTCCTCACACTCGGTTCGTGGTCATGAAGAACAACAATCCGCTGTGTCATGCTGAGGCAGCGGGAGAAGAGAAGAAGGGCTTGTTGGCTACGTTGTCGTGGGACAAAGTGAAGCCGTATGTGCTTGATAATGTCAAGAAGTCGGGTGGAGTCAAGACGCAGGAGGAGGAAGTGATGGTTTTCGGACCCCAGGCGTATGGGTTGGAAAAGGAGGGTGGAGAAAAGGAGTTTACGAGATCGACGGATGGTGTCGGTCCTAATCGGTTGGCTTTGGTGTTTCTCGGTATTGATGAGAGCAACTTGACTCAAACATCGCTTCCGGGGCAAATGGCAAAGGATTCGATAAAACAAAGTGACGCAGCGAACGATCAATCTCCTCCCGCTGGTGTTCCGTACTTTGCTCTTTCACTCACCTACAAACCTCCTTTCCTCGACGCATCCGAAAAGTCACCCATGCAAGATCTCTTAGACGCACTCGAATCCAGCGAAAAGTACGAATTCATCGACCTCCGCGCCTCCTCCCAAGCGTCGATCTGGCCTGCCTCGGACGCAGCCATCGTCGCCCAATCCAAAAGCCTCATCGACTGGAACGAACGTCACACTTACTGTCCCGGCTGTTCCCGACCACAGTACTCGCTTTGGGCAGGATACAAACGCGGATGTTCTTCTTCGCTCTCCAACGCTTCCACCGCCTCCTTTACCCGTTCATTCTTACCTTCCTCCTCCTCGTTTTCGGATGACGGCAAAGGCATCTGTCCATCCACCCAAACCCTGTCCAATTTCCACTACCCGCGCACCGATCCCGTGATCATCATGGCCATCATTTCGCCCGACGGTGAAAAAGTCCTCCTCGGACGTCAGAAGAAATGGCCTTCCGGTTTCTACTCGTGCCTTGCCGGCTTTTGCGAACCTGGAGAGTCGTTTGAAGAAGCCGTTCGACGAGAAGTGTTGGAAGAGTCGGGTGTAAAAGTTGACAAAGTTGTGTATCACTCGAGTCAGCCCTGGCCGTATCCGACGAATCTCATGGCTGGGTTCTACGGCGTAGCGGAGAGCGACGACGAAGCGCAGATCAGGTTGGACCTGGACAACGAGTTGGAACATGCACGATGGTACACCAGAAGCGAGATTTTAGACGTGGTGGAGGCAAAGAAGAATGTACAGTTTACAAGAGCGGAATTGGAAAAGTTGGACAAAGAGCATGCTAACGATGAGGCAAAGGAGGAGAGGAAAAAGGGTGAGAAGGTGAGGTTGCCGTCAAAGACGGCGATCGCAAGGGTGCTGGTCGAGGCTTGGGCGAGAGGGTGGGCTGTGCTGCCGGGGCAGGTCGGGGAAGGACAAGCGGGGCAGAGGACGAGGATGTAGAGCAAAACATGTTCGGATAGAAGTTGTGAACGGTGGTAAAAACGCAATACGATGGTCGAAGCAAAGGAGAGCAAAGCGTGCAACTTGGAACGGATGAATGACAGACCGACACAGGCAATAGAACTTCTGCGGTGAGCTTTTTTGAAATGCAAACAAACAGTAAACTGGACAACAAGTAGCATGGTAAAACCTCTACACAACCCCCCAGAAATCCTCCAGTGCACAACAAAACTTTCCACAAGCCACGGAAGCACTCAACGAGTACTCGGAAATCGAGATCTTTTCGTCGACCACGCCATCGGCAAAGTTGTCCTTACCGTGAGCCATGGCACCGACAAACACGGCGATGCTGTGGTTCTCGGGAATAGTCGGCAGATAGTTGCTCAACCGTTGGACGGGCGAGTCGAACGACAGCGTGATCTTGTGCGTATTCGTCGGGAAGTGGTCTGTCACGGGATTCTTGATCACTCGCAACAACTTTTCCGACCCACCCATCGAACGGATGCTCAACTTGTGCAAAAGTTGAACCATCAATCCGGAAAACCTCTTGAACGTTCTCGGAATCCGCACGTGCGGATTGACCTCGATCAACACGCCCTTGGCGGTGTGGATGTAGACCTGGAGCAGACCGGCCTTGTTGAGCGGCGAATCGAGCAACGTCAAGAGGCACTGGTGGGTGATATCCGGACGGGCTTCTGCGATATCACGACCCATCTTGGCAAGTACACGCTGATGATCATCGCAGTTGAGAAGAGCGTACTTGTCACCTCCGTCCTTGTTGTTTCGACCGCCCCCTCCCGAGGGACCACGGCTGGCGGAACCGGTGGAAACCTTGTACGTCTCCAAACACGCTTGTTCGAGCACGACGATGAGTCGAGGAGTGTTTTCCTTTTCGGTTGCGGTTTTGGGCACCTTTGGAACCTGGGGTACGAGCGACGAATCGACTCTCGACCTCTTTGCGCTGTTGGCTTTTGCCGCCGCTGCAGCCGAAGATGTCGACGCACCAACACCGTTCATGTTTGACGTTGACGATGAAGATCCAGCGACAACAGTGACAGGTTTGGGTGGCAGCGCATGTCGCATAGCCGGAGCTGCTTTGACTTTGGATGCGTCGCCGCCGTTGTGCTGTTCTAGCCGTGCTTCGATCGACAATTCGTGAGCGTGAAGACTGCTCGACTCTCCCCCTGCTGTAGAATGTGATGAAGGGGAAGTGGCACGCGGTGAGTGTGGAAGCGGCGCAATGGGTCGATAGGTGGTTGCGGGCGCTGAGCGGGTGGTCATTCGGTCATCTTCGAAATCTGAACCAACAGATGAGGCGGATGACATTGTGACAAAAGGCAGAACGGTGGGGGGGGGGGACCTGGAACGAAAAGGTGGCGTGGGAACTGTTGTCGTTGCTGCTGGCAATCCCCTTTGTTTCTACAGTAAGGAAAGGTGGTGATATAGGGTTTGCTTGTTTCCGAGAGGCGTCTACGTGAATCGTGTGACAGATGAAAGCATTACATCAAAGCTTTGTTTCGAATCACATTTCTGAGATTGCCTTGGTCTCCATATCCATCCATCACTGCAAAAGTTATGTTCAACCAAAGTCGACCCTGAAAAGTCCAATTTTTCTTCTCGCCTTTGTTTTTGTTTTTGTTTTTGTTTTTGTTTTTGTTTTTGTTTTTGTTTTTTTTTTTTTTTTTTTTTTTTTTTTTTTTTTTGCTGCTGCGCTGAAAAAAATTGCAGTTCAGCCGAGCTCGCCGTTGCTGCAGTGTTGTGCTCGTGTGAGCGCGATAGCATCAATTTATATCGGCCGACTTGAGATTAAATTTGATCAGAGTGTTAGTTTACGCAGACGCGAAACGGAAAGCGCTCAAAGAAACCAACACTCGGCCGCTAAGCCAGTCGCGTCACGAAAAGCTCAAAAGCGAGTCAAAAGTCATTTAACACCACGGACACTCACCAGACTGTGACTTGTCAGGGCGCAGTCGAAGAGAGACAGAGAAAGACAGAGAGAGAGAGAGAGGGAGAGTCGATCGACCCGTTCAGCCAGCCACTTGTCACTCTCTCCGCTCAGGGTGAAATCCAACACTTGCGCTTCTACCATTCACCATTCGCAGAAGGAAAGAAGGGGTCTTGCTTTGCTCACCATCACCGCCGCCCAATCGCATCGACTCACAATTCAGCTGAAGCGCACTCGCACCCATAGTGGCCTCAGCCGCAGCACCCTTCATCACCCTCGTCCTCGAATAGCTGCAAGTCGATACTCACAGCCCGTTCTGACCACTTGGAATCGACCCAACGTCAGACGCCCACCATCATGAGCGCCGACAAGACCATCTTCAAGGTAAGCACCAACGCCGTCCAGCAGTGGAATCGTCGCAGCCAAACTGATACCTTTCTCTATCCCTTATGCTCCGGCAGGCCACCTACTCGGGCGTGCCCGTCTACGAGTGCATCATCAACAATGTCGCCGTCATGAGGAGAAGATCCGACAGCTGGCTCAATGCAACTCAGATCCTCAAGGTCGTCGGTCTCGACAAGCCGCAGCGCACGCGTGTCCTCGAGCGAGAGATTCAAAAGGGCGTCCACGAAAAGGTGCAGGGAGGCTACGGCAAGTATCAGGGAACTTGGATCCCGCTCGACGTTGCCATCGAGCTCGCAGAACGCTACAACATCCTAGGCCTTCTCCAGCCCATCACCTCTTACGTTCCCTCTGCGGCCGATTCACCGCCTCCCGCTCCCAAGCACACCATCTCCACCTCGAACCGCACCAAAAAGGTCATCCCAGCCGATGCAGGCGCTCTTGGCCGCTCTCGACGTGCAACCAGTATCGAGACCGAATCCGAGGCGGTCGGTGCCACGCAGAACAACGCTTCCGAGGGCAGTATGAGCCCTTCCCCTAGCGACATTAGCAGCTCCTCCCGCACTCCCAGTCCCTTGCCCGCAGACCGTACCAATGCACCTTACGCCAACCAAGCCGCTGCTGGTTTCAACGGCAGAGAAGCTACCAACCAGGCCAGATACGCCGACATCATCCTCGACTACTTTGTCACTGAGAACACCACCGTTCCCTCGCTCCTCATCAACCCGCCTCCCGATTTCAACCCAGACATGAGCATCGACGACGACGAACACACTGCTCTCCACTGGGCTTGTGCCATGGGTCGCATTCGCGTCGTCAAGCTGCTCCTCTCTGCCGGCGCAGACATCTTCCGCGTCAACACCAATCAGCAGACCGCCCTCATGCGCGCCACCATGTTTTCCAACAACTACGACCTCCGCAAGTTCCCCGAGCTCTTTGAGCTGCTTCACAGATCCATTCTCAACATCGACCGGAACGACCGCACCGTTTTCCATCATGTCGTCGACCTTGCACTCAGCAGAGGCAAGCCACATGCTGCGCGATACTACATGGAGACCATGATCAACCGTCTCGCCGACTATGGTGATCAGCTAGCCGACATTCTCAACTTCCAGGATGATGAGGGCGAGACGCCGCTCACCATGGCCGCACGCGCCCGATCCAAGAGGCTCGTCAGGCTCTTGCTCGAGCACGGCGCCGATCCCAAGATTCGCAACAAGGAGGGCAAGAACGCCGAAGACTATATCATTGAGGATGAGCGCTTCCGTTCGTCACCTTCGCGCACCGGTCCTGCAGGTATCGAGCTTGGTGCCGACGGCTTACCTGTGCTGCACACTTCTTCCCTCCACACGTCCGAGGCGGGTCAGCGCACAGCAGGTCGTGCCGTAACGCTGATGAGCAACTTGCTCCACAACTTGGCCGACAGCTACGACAGCGAGATTCACACTGCCGAGAAGAAGCTCACACAGGCACATGGCTTGCTCAAGCAGATTCAGACCGAAATCCAAGACAGTGCCAAGATCGCTGAAGGTCTTTACCACGAGGCAAAGGGTGTCGAGGAGGAGCGCAAGCGTGTCGACTCGTTGCAGTTGGCGCTCAAGCATGGTATCAACAAGCGTGCACGAGACGACCTCGAGCGTCGATGGGCTGAGGGTAAGGAAGCGATCAAGCGAGCTAGACTGCAAGCTGGTCTCGAGCCTGGTGCTCTCTCTGCCAGCAATGCGGCCAATGCTCCTGCTTCCGGCGAAACCGGTAAAGATGATGATGGCAAGAAGCTCATCGAGGCATTGCCTGCCGGTACCGATGTCAAGACCGCCATCGCTGAGCTCAAGAAGCAACTAGAGGCAGTGCGGGGCAACAAGACCGAGTTGGTGGACAAATTTGTCTCTCGTGCAAGGGAGCAGGGTACAGGCAAGACCATGGCTGCGTACAGGAGGCTCATCGCAGCCGGGTGTGGTGGGATTGCACCGGACGAGGTGGATGCTGTAGTGGGTGTGCTGTGCGAGCTGTTGCAGGAGGGTCATGCGGGTGCGGGAGCGGCTGCGGGTGGTGAAGGTGCAAATGGAGATGATCGAGCTAGGGATGTAGCTATGATGCTCAAGGGCGCTGGTGCTGCTGCGCTTGCTGCTAATAGCGCGGCTTGATTGAAGCCGAGTTTGCAATGCTTGGTTCTTTATGGGTTTTTTTTTTAGTTCGGATATTTGTACTGTAGTGATTTGTGGTTGAATACGATACTTTGATCTTAAGTTGCGGAGTGGGTGAGGTGTGGTATGAGCAAGATGACGAGGAGTATGAGGGGAAAGAGCTGGGTTGTTGGTGGCACGTGATGATTCCGAATTTTTGGACATGTTAGACTTTTCGGCTCATCCCTCTGTGCCTTTGCGAGATTTTTTGAGATTGAACTGCGAATCTTCTCGACACCATCTCTCACTTCCATCATCACCACAATTGGATTCGATTGGATTCGGTCAAGCAATGTTCCGCCGAACACTCGCACTCTTCTCCGAAGCATCGCGCTCGAGCGCATCTTCATCCGCCGACATTCTCACCTCGCATCTGTCTAAAGCGCACCTTCCACCAGCGCTCGCACGAACCGCCAAACCGCACAAAAACCTGTACCAGCTTCTCTCATCCCTACCCAACGATGGTGTCGGCACACGGGTAAGGCAGCGCAGATGGGCTGCAAAGGGACTGGATGTGGGTAGTGAGGTGAATCTGAAACAGCATTTGACAAAGTTGCACCAGCAAGGTGGACAGGGGAAGGAGAAGGACGAAGGTCATGTTTGTTATTGGGAGGTGACCAAGGTGAGGTTGAAGGATGGTGGGAATCATGGAAAGGTGTGGGGGAGGTTTGTTTGGAGAGGTAAGTACCGAATCAAGGAAAGACCAGCATGGCTTGTGTGAGAAATACTGACAATAGAGAGTAACGTTTGCTTTCGTTTTGTGCTTTGATACAGGCAAACCCATCACACAAGTAGAGTCGGGAGAACGTATCCCCGGTGCTCTCAAGTATTGCTGGGATCTGGCACGCTAGAAAGAGTGTACGATACCGAAGTAGCAGATAGGTCGCTCGAACAAGGCGTACCTTTCTAATCGACCACAAAATGTACTATAGACTTTCCCGCTGCTCTTCGTTCGGCAGTGTGAGCAGCTCACAGCTGCACTTTAAAGGCCGTCATTGACATCTGTCTGCGGTGCATCTCTGGTACCACGATCGTGTCGAAAAGCTATCGAGTTTGAGGGTGATCCCGTCAATACAACCTAAGCTGCACGTTTGAGAGAAGATCATCAGGAAAGCGCAAGATAGGTGTGTTTTTTTTTGGCATGAGCCGACGAAAAGTCAACGCTCTAACACCTCATCAAAAAATCCCTGCCGCCTCCACACGGCTCAAAAATCACGAACGAACGCGCGACACGCCCGCCAAAAAAAGAAGCTCAGCTTTGGTGTCGATGCATCCCCTTGCCTTTGCTTCTGTAACACCATCCCTTCATCAATCGCACAAAGAGACACACACTCTCATCAACAGAGTCATGCAACACATCCAACAATAGCATGGTATCCAGGCAGACGGCGGCTGGTCATGCCGCCAACACAACACCTTCTGCTTCGTCTACGAGCTCGATCAAACCGACAGGATGGATTCGGTCTAGTTCTGCCGTGTCCAACAGACCTGCGCTTGGTGATCGTACCAACTTGCCTTCCGCTTTTAAGGGTACTCCGTTGCGCTCGTTGTCGAAGCCGGCGGTGCAGAGCGCTGGAAGACGGAGCATTACTCCGGTGGCGAACGGGAATGGTGGAGGGAAACAGCAAAAGTTGTCGAGCTTCTTTGCGCCCAATACTGCTCCTCCCGCTGTGACTAAGTTGGCGGGTGCGGGGCCGTCGGTTGTAAGGGCAAGGGCTAGTGCGAGTGCTGTTTTTCAGGATTCTCCGAGTGTAGTACGTGCTCGAGCGAGGAGTGCAAATGTCGAAGAGGGTTTGAACAAGAAACCGAAGCAAGAAGGGTTGGAGGATGACGATCTGGAAGCGCGGGCCGCATCGCTGCTGAGGGGAAGGTTTGGTAGCGTTTCCCGCTTGCTCAACACTAGTCGATCGTTGACTCCTACTCGGGCCCCTTCTCCACCTCCATCACCACCACGCGTAGAATCGAACGCTTCTCGTTCAGTACACACAACAGCACCTCGTCGCGCAATGCCACCACCATCACCACAAGCGCAACTGCAACAACCACAACCAAAACCAAGCACCTCCCGACTCCCCTCCAACCAGGTCACACCACCGCGGCTTGCACAACAACCACAACAACCATCATCGTCACCACCCTTCGAACCAACACTCATGCAAGAGTCCCTATCCAACTTCACCCCTCTGGCATGGGAGAAAACATCCAGCTCCAAATGGGCACTTTTCCAACGTCTCGCTGGTATACCCCAGGACGAGATTCTGCAAGCGCAAAAGGCAAAGATGGAGCAAGAGGTGGCAAAAGCACACGCGAGAATGATGGGTTCGCCAACTCGGAACAAGAGAGGTGTGGAGGAGGACAAGTCGCCGAATAAGAAGTGTAGGATGAAGCAGGCTGCGGCGTTGCCGAGTTCGCCGTCGAAAGCGGGGAAGAGACCCGAGGCCAAGATGTGGTCGCCAAGGAGTCGGAGGAGGATCTATGCGTTGGAGACGCAGGTTGGTGGTGAGAGAGGATTGCAGCCGATGAGGGAATTTCAGCAGTCTCGTGTAATGACAGGGGCGAGAGGTGGTGATGTGGGAGCGTCGGAGTCTAGTTACGTTGGGCTTGGAGAGACGATGCAGGGAACAGCGGTGGAAGTAGAAGAGGAAGAGTCAGAAACAGTACCGTTACCATGGCCAGATGACGAGGTTGAAGCAGTACGAGCCGACGAAGCAGACGAAACCCAACCGTTGCCCTGGGACGAGGAGGAAGATCCTCCTGCCCATCGACCTTCGACACAATTTCAAGACGTTGTAGAAGTACCACCATCAGACGACGAAGATCTTCTCCTTCAAAATGTCCTTTCTTCATCACCATCTTCGTCGTCCCCATCCCCTTCTTCATCGCCTTCTCCTTCCGCACCACGTCTCAAATCAACACCACAGACGAGTAGACCAGAAGCAACACCTCCGCCCGCTAAACGTGTTAAGCAAGAATCACCCCAACCTGCCATCACCTCCCCCACGCCTTCTCGACACCGCCTCACACGTACACCACTGCAAAAGCTGCCAAGAGTCAGCCCGATCACCCTCACTTTGCGCACACCGGGCGCTGGTGACAATTCACGCTTCGACCGCGTCGTTTCCGCCCTCAAACGGGAAGACCGACGTCAGCACAAAGGAACGCAACTCAACCTCAGCTCTTTCGTCACCACCTCTCGCGCGCTCGATCCCGACGAAGTCGAAAGGCGCAAGGGGTTGAGTGAAGACCTGCAAGACGTGCTTTCCGATGACGAAGGTGGCGATGAGGCGGATGATACGCAACCGCTGCCGTGGAGCAGTCCGCGGCCGACAATTGAGCCGGTGCAGGGTGGGATGTGTCCGCCGCTGCACAGCTCGCAGCGATCGAGTACGTCAGTGAGGAGCAACAGTAGTGTTAGTTTGCCGAGTGAGAGCAACTTGGATGCGGAGGGGAATACGCAGTTGAGGAGCTTTTTTCGAGGGTTGTAGAGTTGTTGTTTTTTCCCCTCAGAAATGTAAGCATGGTTTGTTGCATTTCGCCAAGGGTGGATTTGAGGAGATCGCATTTCGGTTTGTCAAGCAATGAAGTGTGAAATGGGTTCCATTGGCTGCGTCGACAGTGTTTGAGGTCAAGCGATGGAGTTCAAACGATGGCTCCGAGCAAAATCGCCTCGGCCGTCGCCCCCTTTGGCACCACTCTTTCGCCCCCCGGTTGCAGCGCGGGGAGAGCGATGAGGGCGTTTGCTGTGGACATGCTGTGCATTCCTCTGGGTTTTCCACCATGTTGCGATACGTTAAGAAAAAAAGCGTCAGTAAGACCAATTCTTTCTCCCATATCATAGCGATACTCGGGTGATAGTGGTGGTGGTTGTAAAACTTACGAACTTCTCTGAGCACCCGTACTACTCGCCACCAACCGACCGTCCACCGCCCTCACCACAACCCGATGAAACTCGGGCCGACTATCCAACTTCATCTCATGTCCCACTTGCACTCTCACCTTCCTCATCGACCACGGATTTCCTTCCCGCTCTCCCTCCTCTCTTACCCCTCCCTTCGGTACCCCAGACAACTTCCGCAAACACGGCAGCACAAACACGTAAAACGTCACCAGCGCTGACGCAGGATTACCCGGTAGCGCAAACACCACTTTGTCGTTCAACGTTGCAAAAGTCGTCGGCTTACCTGGCTTCATTGCTACTCTTCCAAAGTGAATCGTTGCGTGTAACTCACGTTCAAGTAGAGGTTTGAGTAGGTCGGATTCGCCCATACTCGTGCCTCCGGTGGTGAGTAGGACGTCTGCTTCCGAGATTCCTCGACGGAGAGCGGAAAGGGTAGAGCCGATGTTGTCCGAGACAATTCCAAGATCCACCACTTCAAACCCTAACCCGGTGATGGCAGCGGTGAGACCGGGACGGTTCGAGTCGAACACGGAGAACCCCCAATCGGTCGTGGTTGCGGAAGACGAGGGGTCGACGAGCTCGTTCCCCGTACTGAGGATCGCAATTTTGGGCTTACGGTAGACCGAAACGCTCGATCGACCCAGGAAAGCCAGCGTTCCAATCTCGCCACCGAGCGCGCTGATCGTCGTACCGCGGTGCAAAACCACCTGACCGGAGCGAACATCGCTACTTTTGGAACGAACGTTTTCGCCCACATCGACCTGGGCTAAGATTTTCACCGTGATCTCTTCTCCCGTACTCGAATTGTGCGAAAGCAGCTCGGTGTCTTCCACCATAACCACTGCGTCTGTGCCGTCGGGTAAGCCTTGGCCGGTGTTGATCCGGAAGATTTCGCCCGGCTGTAAGCCAGAAGAACGCGTTTGAAGCGCACCCAGCGTGACCACAGAGTAGTCTCCCGCTAGAGTGGAGCTCGCTTTGACAGCGTACCCATCGACATTGGTAGTCGGGCCGGGCGGGAGGTCGGATACGGCACGTACGTCTTCGGCTAGCACGTGGCCGATGAGCTTGGTGTTGATCGGAAGCGTTTCGACTGTTGTCGGCGAAGGAGTGTGTTGTGCGATAAGCGACAGGGCGTGGTCCAGATCGAGTAGAGGGTAAGGAGAAGTACGATGGCGAAGCGACGGTCCGAGCTAGGATTGACCGTGCGGAATTCCGAATGGTCGGCCGGCGTAGTACGTGGTTTAGGTGCTCGATGGGAGTGCAGCCCTCCTCCTCCTCCCTGGTGATGATGAGCGCAACCAGTATCGGTGGCAATTTCCATAGCACTGCTTCGATGCATCCCACCTTGCATCTGTTTATGCTTGTTCTCACCCGAACCACCGCTCAGCAGTTCCAGCGCGTGCTTGAGCAATCCACTACTGACCAGCAGCACCTCCAGGCACTCTTTGACCGCCTTTGGTGACCCAGGTAGAGCAACAATCAGCGCTTCTTTGCCATCTTTGCCTCTACACGTACCAGTGATGCTCCTGGACAACGCCGCCAGAGGAGTCTTTGTCAGCGAATGCGCGGTCAAGGCATGCGTCAGAGCCGGCGTTTTACGTGTGATCAGTGGTTCGATTGCTTCCGGAGTAACGTCGCGCAGTCCGAACCCGGTTCCGCCGGTAGTAATGACGAGGTTGAGCTGCTGATCGTCGATCATACGTTTGATTTGGGATTGAATGGCGTCGACATCATCGGAACAGATGCTGCGGGTTACATGGTTGAATCCAGAGGTGAGGAGGTGCTCGGAGAGAACGGGACCGGATCGATCGAGAGAGGCGTCGTTGGAGGCGGTGTCGGAGACGGTGAGGATTCCGACTCGGTATGAAGCCATGTTGGCGGGCGACGGTGAGAAGGAAAGCGATGATGTGAAGAATGAAGGTGAAGGGAGAAAGTCAAGACGATACAGTAAACGGCGCACAAACCATCCCCAAAATCGATTCCAGATTTGCAATTCTCAGGGTCCACTCTTATTTTTTCTCTCGGCCAACACGGAGATCCCTCGGACGCTATCTCATCACCCTCGATGGACCACTCAGAAGGCACACACTCTTCGATGCTTGACATCGCAGATGGGACTCAGCAAGACAATGCCCAGCGTGTTTGCGCGTGCGTTAGATATGGTAGATAGATACGTAGTACAAGGGCCGATCGAAAATCTCGGCGCTCAGAAATACAAAAGATGCAAGAGATAAGCCAGCTAGCAGGGGTATAATGGTGCGCTGCCTCCAACATCACTCGGGCAGCGGAGCAGACCATTCGAGATAGGTAGCAGGAACGAGACCTTTGACACTCTCATCACCGTCCTTAACAGCGATAGCCCATCCACCTTCGAGCGAGCCAACGACATGAACCACATCGCCGGGTACAACAGCCAACTCGTGTTCCGAAACAGGATCGAACTGGTATAGCACGTTGTAGACCCCTTCTGGCACGTTGGCATTGTCACCTTCATCGCCGTCAAACTCATTCTCGTCTTCTGCACCTTCGATGTAGAATTCGTGCTCTTCTGCGTCGGCGTCTTGACCGTGCTCGTCAGCGTAGTGATCCGAATCTGTGGCTTGCTGAGGCTCGGGAAGCGGTTGGCCATGATGACGGGGATCGTCTGCTGGATAGGCAAAGTCGCGTATTGTTACAGAGGAGACAATGTCGTCCTTGGCGTCATCGTTGCGCGCCGTCTGAAAGCTGGCGGTCGAGTTGGGCCGTGTCGACTTTGAGCTGCGATACGAGCTGGCATCACGACCGGATTGCGATGCGATCGAGTTTCGAGAAGATGCTTGGACAGCGCTTGTTTTGGAGGTGGACTCGAGTGGTGAGATGGCTGTGCTTAGACGGTGACGCGAACTTGATGAGCTCGAGGTTGGACGCAATCGAGGCGATGCGACCGAATTGGAGGCCTGCGAGCTGCGTCTTGATGCAGAGCTAGAAGAGGCATTGGCGATCTTGGATGCAGTCTCGGGACAGGATGGTAGAGAGGGCGGACGTGTTGGTGTGGAAGAAGTCGAAGGGAGCGTGGGACTGAGGCTGGATGTTGAAGGCTGGATGGTGGCCTCTTTCACAGTAGGAAGTGTGAGAGGGGCTGAATTGGGTGAAGATGCGGATGCTGGTGTTGAAATGGAGAGCGATGATGTTGAACCAAGTGATGCATCTTTGTTGGTGCGTCCAGGTGGAGGAGGTTTGAGTCTCCAATCCTGACCTTCTTCTGGGGATGGCACGAAGCCGCCGGATGGACTGGGATATAGGGTGTCTGCCGGACCTGGTTTTGGTGGAGCCATGGTCAATGGAGAAGGCTCATTGAGTGGATCCTGTGGAATTGACGAGGAGGAAGGGGAAGGTGGCAGACCGAGAGCCGCCATGTTTTCAGAGGAGAGAGGAGTGGAGTTGACGCGGCTGAGTTCGGATGTGAGGTTGGCAGTCGAGAGATAGATGGCGTCTGCTGATTTGCGATCTGTTCTGGACGGGGTAGCGTCAGTGTCGGCGTCGGCATTGGCGTTTGCAGCTGTATTTGCGAAAGATGATGTAGCACGAGGTCAAGGTGAGCAGAACAGTCGACGCGATGTAAGGATGCGAGTGCAATAAGACATACCCTTGAGCCTAGCATCTATTGACGGCATAGGTTGGATGTGACGGACGATAGAAGCAAACGACGCTGTTGATTCGATCGATGAAGAGCGTTTGCAGTTGAGATGGGGCCAAGGCAAGGCCGGTTTAAGCAGCGAAATAGAACTGTGAAGAGGATGCGGCGTTGGAGTAGAGCGAGTCGAAGCGACGACTGTCCTCTATACGATGACTGTCGCTTGTCAATGTGAGTTGGTTGTGAGGATGATATGATAAGAGATGGTATGATAGTTTGTGTGAAAACGCGCGGTCGTGTCGAAAAGGCGTCGACATTTCCAAACTGCAATATATTATAAGCGTCGACCCAAAAAAAAGCAAAAGAAAGGCGGCTCTCCTCAATAGAAAAGAGTTCGACCTCGTCCATGTGACCGCGTCCGTAGATCCACATTGCTGCTAGGAGTGTTCAATGCACCAGCAGACTGGAACAAAGCATCCATATGAACCGAATCTGCGCCTTCTATACTGCCACTTTAAGTTTGACGAAAGAGAGAGAGAGAGAAAGCAACAAGAAAGAAACAAGGAAAAGCCCTGCGAAATATTCACGGCCGAAAAGAGTTTACTGTGCAACGGCTGTTAAATCGATTCATCGACGCTTGGGTTGGATCGGGCGCTGAGAAGAAGAAAAGATTTTGAGAAAGACAAGCGACAAGCCTTTGTGCCCGCCATCACCATCACCATCATCATCATCATCACCGCATTCAACACGATCCTCATAGACGGCCACCGTCGACCACATCACCACCATGTCTAGGGCCAGCACCACCGGCGGTGTTATGCGCTCCCTGCGTCATCTCAACCCTCCCACAAAAGGTGAAAAGTTCGCCATCAGAGCTCCTTCTCACGCCGCTCATCGTCCCAAATTCGTTCTGCCCAAGGATCGCATCCCCTTCTGGAACATTGTTCCTGGCGATCACGTAAAGCTCAGATGTGGCAGAGTTGGCCAAAAAGAAGGTCTCGATTTCAGCGACAAGGTTCGAGGTGAAGGTATCGTTGTCAGCATCGACAGGGAAAAGAACTGGCTCTGGCTCAGAGATGTCGACGACAACAACAAACTTACTCCAAAAGCCATTCGACACATTGTCCCTCGTCTCGTAGACCCTCTCCAGCCCGAAAAAGGTTACGGTCCCAACACCACCGAAGTGCCTCGTCCCGTCCACTACTCCAACGTCATGCTCAAGATTCCAGGCTCGGATCAATTCGCAGTTCGTCTCTCCCGTTCAGCAGCAAAGTACGACAAGCGCAAGGGCATGTACGTCTGGAAGCGCTACGCTACCCTCAAGGTCTCGGACGAAAAGCTTCTCGAGACTGGCAAGCCATTCGAAAAGGTCGAAGTTCCCTGGCCATCGCTGCCTGGCAAGCGTAGACACAGCGATCACACCATGAGCGACCGCAACGTCGTCGAAGCTGAATCTTGGGCTCCATGGAGACCCGAAGACCCCGTCTTGCTTCCCGAGCGCAAGCGTACCACCTCGCCCCAGTCCGAACGTCGAGCAGCGCTTCTCACTCTGGAGCGCTTAAAAAGAGACGCCGCAAAGCTTTCCCAAGCCGGTCCTTCCGCAGCGCCCTTGCACGCTCACGGCACCTACGCCGGCTTCAACCAAGCGCCTCGTGCCAAACCTCCTCCCATCGCTCAGCCTCCTACTCCAGCAGAGATCGTTCGACTTGGCACCGACGCCGCCTCCCAATGGGCCAGTGGAGACGCCATCGAAGCACATCGTCAAGAAGGCGGTCTCTCGTTCCTCTGGCGAGACTATCTCGACGTCGCTCCACGACACGGTCCTGCAAGCGGTGGTGACTGGAGCGAGCTGCCCCCTAGCACACCCAAGGGTGGTCTCGATGCACCCAGAAGCCCGCGCGACGGCCGTCTGACCGACGGTGTCAGCCGCAACGACGTGGACCGCATGCCCATCGAATTGCTCATGTCGCGCGATCTTACCAACGAACGTGGTCTCAAGTGGAGAATGAGGAGGTGGAAGGATAAGCAGGCTGAAAAGCAACAAGAGGCCATCGAAGCGCAACGATCAAGGTCCGAATTGCTCAAGGAACTCGATGCGCTCAAAATCTAGCTTTTTTCCCCCAACTCTCTTCTCTGCTTGCAATCACAAGACACTCATCTCACAGCCAAACACTTGTGCAAATTCTTGTCCGTGCGTCGCTTTCAGTTGTTGTAAAGGAGTGCATTCGTTTATTCAAAGTGAGATCATACACCAACCTCGGCAACAAGCTGCTTTGCTGCAGGCGACCTTCTGAGCACCGCCTGCTGCAATCTCTTGAGGAGTCGGATCATTAGGAGTGGATCACCACGCCCAGTGATTCGCTTGAATGCGTACAAGGAAAAGCTCGAGACAAGCACGAGGCTGATGACATCGAGTGCCAACCTTGCGCTGAGGTTGACCAAGGCGACCAGAATGCGAACAGGCGAGGTCAACAGATTCAAAGCGGCATTGCTGCGATCGCTCGAGCCGCCACCTCCCTGAACCAAGAAGCTAGGTGCTAGTGCCTCGGAACGTTGACCACGTGCGACAGTGTTAAGACCTAGCAGCTGCTTGACGTCGTCGACTATGTTGATGATGGCGTTGTACAGGTAGGTGCTGCTGGATTGAGCTGAGGCTGGACGTGAGCGTCGAGGATCGTCTGCGCCACCCGCCGAGGAACGACTCTCGACCCGGTTGAGACGTTCGTGAAGCGCGGCGAGCGATGCTTGAATCGACTGAAGCGCAGATTCCATCTCGGCGCGTGAGTGATGTTGCGCCGTGCCAGCGTTGGAGGCTGGACGCGGTGGGTACATGGGTGGTGGGCCGGTTCTTGTACCTACAGAACGCCCACCTACCGAAGAAGCGGCGTACGTGCTGCGCTGATAGTGGCTTTGTTCGGGTTGACGAGGATAGCTGGAGCCAGCCACGGAAGCGGCTGTAGATTGCGGTGCATACTGAGGGCGTGAGTAGCCTCCCTGAAGTGAAGGTGGCCCTCTGGAGCGAAGGCCCTGGGGGTTTTCATATTGAGCTGATGTGGAGATGTGTGAGCGCGAAGGTGGACCTTGGCCGCCTCTGTTGTAGCCCTCGGTACCTGAAACCGAACCTGGACGAGGTTGTGGGCGGTATAGTTGGACAGTGGGTGGGGCTTGTGAAGAGGCATAGCGACTGACGCTTCGGAAGGGACCTGGCTGAGAACCAAGACGATCGTCGTCGGTAGAGTCGTCTTCAGATTCTGATGCGATGGGGGTTCTTGCAGAAGATACGACGGAAGCATCGGCGCCACCGCCACGAGTAGCAGCAGTACTTGTGCCCGCTACGGAAGGAGCATTGGGAGCAAGATGGTGTGGCACATTTGGTGGGAGGGGATGAGAGGAGGCCGAAGGTTGTTGCTGATGGAGCGCAGTGGGATCGAGTCGCTGCTGATCGTCCGTGTCGGTGCCGGTCAATGATTCTTCGTCTGAGTCTACCTGAGCGAGGGACCCGTCCATTACACGCTGTGCGACTTGACCGGAAAAGTTTTCGAGCTCTTGGATGAGCGAGGCTGCCTGAGGACGATCGCTAAAACGTCGAAGAATCCTGAGCATCGATTCGACATACATCTGTTTTGCATCTCTTGGAGGCAGACCGCTGACTTTGGACCAAGCATCCCACTTTGCACGACCGAGCATATCGAGCATACCGGGGCGCTTTGACGAAACATCTCCTTCTGTTGCTTGCTTGTAGAGACTGTAGAGAGCGAGTTTCTCCTCGTATGAAGTTTGAATGGGACCGGATTTGGGCAGCGACTGAACCATGTCGACCGTCTTTACAAAGAGGGCATCTATGACGTCTGCGCTGCTCATGATGGGCGACAGTGCAGCGGTGGCGAGGGTGGTGGTGATGATGATGGGGTGAGCAGTCTAGAGTGTGGAGAGGGTGACCACACACAATTAATTCAAACTCGATTTAAAACTAACAAAAATGCGCTTTTCGCTCAAACTGCTGCTGCGCCTGGCGAGACGCGTCGTAACGAATCGCTTTCAACCGCTCTCTTCTCCAACCGGTTAACCGAAGCACCACAATTGCCGTACGAAACAGAATAGCAAAAGTGGAGATAGAGAGAGAGAAGAGAGCCTTTGGAGCAAAGCACAGACGATTCAAGCTTCTTCCATTCCACACACCACCCATTTGCATCCAATAGCAGACAGCAGCGATCTCTCAAGATGACGAGCTGGTGGCGCAAGACATCTCGCTACCTCTCGTCCCATTCCAACTTTTTCATCGTCACAGGCGGCATCGTGGGTGGAGCCTATTTGGTATCGCAATATGCTATCTCCAAGTTTCAGCAAATACAGGAAAAGCTGGTCAACGATAAGAATGCAAAAGAAAAGTAAGCTCATCTCGTCGCCAACCCCATTTGTAATACGAGTAGCTCACCCTCTAACCTTCCTCCTCTAATGCTCTTCATTGCAGTCTCCGTCGAAGATTCGCTCAGAATCAGGAGGATTGCACCTTCACCGTCCTCGCTCTACTACCCACACTAGGCGATCAACTCTTCTCAAAACACAATGTTGAGCAACTCACAGAGAGCCTCCGATCTCAAGCCGCACCACCACAACCACCTCTTCCTGCCGCCGAGCCAGCCAATACCGAACCCCCAGCAGATGCGCAAACGTCTCAACCCTCAGAAACGCCGGAAGAAGTCACGCAAGATGCTCAAGGACCAACCCCAATTGTCGATACCGCGGGATCGGTTCCCGAAGCCTCGAGCCAATCGGATGCAGCGTCTCTGCATTTGAACCCTCTCGCAAAGTCTTTTGTTCCCGGTAACTTTGCTGCTTCACCTAATGGCACTGACACCACGACGCATCCGGAAGCTCAACCCGTAGCAGAGACGACGTCCGCTAACCCTACCACAGAATCCGACACTGCCGCATCATCAGAGGACAGCGCAACGCCAAAAGACGCAGCAGAGCCTGATACTAAATCCGCACAACCTCTCGTCCAGCACAGCGATGCTAACCACGAATCACTGGATCGGCTCAAATCGGAAAGCTCGCATGTAGACGCACAAGAGCAACGCAGCAAGATCCTGGCAGACAGACAGGCAAAGCTTCGTCTTTGGAACGACCTCAAGTTGACTGCCTTCACTCGCACAATCACCTCGCTCTACTGCGTCGTCCTCTTGACCCTCCAGACACACATCCAACTCAACCTTATCGGAAGATTCGCCTATCTCGCTTCCGTCGAGGCCTTGGCGCGCGAATCCGATGAGGCCAATGATTCGCAAGCATCCTTGTCTGACCTATCTCGCGGCCTCGATCACGACACTGAACGCCTCTACCTCACTTTCAGCTGGTGGTTCCTCCATCACGGCTGGGATCGTCTCTCAGATCGCGTATCGACCGCCATCGAGAAAGCGTTTTCACCACTCTCGGTTAAAGCACAGCTCTCCATGGCTGATCTCAAAGCTCTCATCAATGATGCACGCTATCTCATCGAGCATGAGCCTCCCGCTCAACCACAATCTATTCATCAAGCCGCTTGGAAGCGATCCACTTTCTTGGACGTTCTCTTCCCCAACTCTATCGATCAAGAGGTCGACGTACTCGTGGGTGCAGGCGCCCTCGAAGCAGACGGTGCGCACTACGCTCTCGCTACCAACCACAAGCTGCGTGCTCTCCTCGACGAGACAAAGGATATCATCGAATCTCAAGACTTTGGCACTGTCCTGTCTCTCTGCATCGATCGCGTCTTTGACACCTTCTTCGACAGTCTCAACCCCACCTTCGGCATCCAGAAGACGGGCAAGCTCGACTCTTCCATCCAGGTCGAGCCTCTCTCGGCGCTCGAATCGCGCTTCCAGGAAATCACTGAAGAGATGCAACATGGCAAGCGTGTTCGTTTGGCTTCTCTCTTCCCTCTGGTCTCGCGACAGAGTCAACTTGCTATCCGTGGTGTACCCAACGAGTACATCGAGACCCTCGCTGACTCCAAGGAGCTTCGCGCCTTTTCCGCTATTCTTTACGCCGCCTGGTCGTCTTTGTAAAAGTATCTTCACTTGTTTTGTAATCTCATCTCTGCACATCGTGCATCTCGCGCTCTCTTCGGAGTCTTTGTGCCGCGCTGCCTTGTTGCGGTCAGATTGAGTGGAATTTTGACATTTCTACAAGTACATTTGGTTGAGCTTTCAAAAGTTTTACACGCTTAGGATGTCTCCATTGGCACGGCTTCGGTGGCCTCGCACATGGACATGAGCACCTTGGCCGAACGACGGGCATCCATGAACAACTCGTTGGCTTCGGCGATGTCCTTGGTCGTGATTTCGGAGCGTCCCGCAGTCTTGGCGAGAATCGACGATGGGCTCAAGAGCTGCAAGGCGAATCGGAGCGAGCTTCGCACGCCTTCTCCTGTCAGCTTCTCCAGTGCATCCTCTGCGATCAGATGACCTTCGACCTTGGTTCGTAGTCGCAGCACTTCCCGGATTTCGTCCTTCTCGTATGGCATGGTGCGCACGATCATGCATCGGTCCAACAGATCCAAAGGAATGCCGTGGGGAGCAACAATGCCGGTGCCGGACGCTGGTCCCTCGTATTCGGTACCACGCACCATGCATTGTCCGCGGTTGGTTGCGAGGATCACATGAGGGCTGATGGTCGACTCGAGTGCTCGGTTGAGGTAGGTGAAGCACTCCATGTCGAGCATGTGCACTTCGTCGATGAACAGCACACCAGGTACAAGCTCGGCAATGCCTTGCTCGATGTACTTGTCCACAACCCGGTTGATCTCGCCTCGTAGCTTGTCGGTGATCTCTGTCCTTCGTCCCTTGACAAGCTGGCCCACGACGCTCATGATGTCCTGTCCACCTTGAGGCTTGGCGTTGGCCATGTCGAGATCATGAAGCGTGACATCTTGCACCACCTCCTTGCGCTTGTGCACCTCTCCCTTCGGCAGCGGCACGTACTCTTCGGCTTCCAGGTCGAATTCGGTTGCGTATGCGTCGCTCCTTCCTACACGCTTGACGGCGCCTGTGTTTGCTTCGATGTAGATCACGTCTCCGACGCTGATGCGCTCCTTCATGATGCTCTCGTAGATGCTGGGGTCGAGTCGCAGCTGTTTGGTGCCTTTGACGGTCTTGAGCGCAATGACGACGTGTGCGATCGTCTTGCCGTAGCCAGATAGTGGATTCTCGGCCTCAGTTGGCGTCAGCTCCGTGATCTCTCCCTCGTACACTTCTTTGGTCTCGCGCACTCGCAACCCGATCGCCCTGCGGAAGTTTTCCATGAGAACTTCGGTCTTCTTGACTTCGGAGCTGTAGACCTCGGATCCGACCATCGGACAGAAAGGAACCTTGTGGCCGAGCTCTTGCGACACGGCAAGGGCGAGAGCAGTCTTTCCTGTGCCTGGACCGCCAGCGAGCAGCAGGGCTTTGCCTGCAAACTTTTTCATTCGGATGAGGTCGAGGACGAGACCGCACGCCTGTTCTCGCATTTCAAGAAAGACAAAGGGGCAGGAAATGGATCAGTATACGTCGAGACCGTTTGTCTACGTATCATCGAGCCTCTC
This sequence comes from Anthracocystis panici-leucophaei, assembly GCA_014826065.1. NCBI lineage: Eukaryota > Fungi > Basidiomycota > Ustilaginomycetes > Ustilaginales > Ustilaginaceae > Anthracocystis > Anthracocystis panici-leucophaei. Next base: position 233,887 of record CP060319.1, on the reverse strand, counting down.
ACGATCTTTGAAGACTTACCTCTCGTGCTGCCTTTTGCCCCACAAAGCCTTGCGCACTTGCTAGAGCATTACCGTCGTCGCTGAGGCCAAGACCTTTGATATGTGAGTGTGTGGCGATGCGTGCTTCGCGGGAAGCGCTGGATGTGGAGCCATCCATTGTGACGGGGCCACCTCCAGGCACCGCAGCGGCGGAAACGTTCGCAGTCGCCATGCTTGCAGATCACTGCTTTTGCTGATTCTCTTTGAGCTTTTTGTCGGTAATCCAGCGATGCAGTCGGCGAGAGTTCTCCAGCTAGCGATCGAAGACTCGTGGATGTGTCTGTGCTGATGGTGAAGAGGATGAAGGTGGAGATACACGAAGAACGAAAAGGATAGAATTCTCGAAACGCACAGTTCAAGATTTGCGCCGTGTCTTCTCGGCACGTGACGCACCCGACAGTTCAAACATGTTAGGTCCCAGTATCCTCGCGCTCTCTGCGAATTTCTGCCGATGGTCCTGCTTTTGACGTCTCCGTGCTCGTCATAATGGCAACTCTATCATGTTCTGTGAAGGATGATCGTTTGCTGAAGGATGATCGTAAGCAAAGACAAAGGCTTCTTTGCTGTTGAGTGTGTCTGCGATGCCGGACCTCAATGTCGTATGACCACCTGTCTTCCCCCTTTGCAGATCGTGATGAGCGTTTTAAGGCGCAGGTTCCGGATTGTGTTTGACCTTTCACTTGCCCTCATCTAGGCCTGATACCTAAGTCCTTTGTGATGCTATGGCGGACCTTTGTCTCATCATGCAGGTTAAGCGAGCGATTGCTCGGTTTAGCTTCAAGAGCTTCCTCACGACTCTACGGTGCCTCGGAAGCAAGGCGCACACCATCCCTTCGGCCTCTCACGAGCAAGTACTGAGGTCCACCAGCTTCTGACATTCTGAGCTGCGGATCTTGACCTGAATCACGCCGAGTCGAGTCAGCCATATGTGGCAGGACTGCATCCTTTTTGTCCGAAATAGCTGCTGTTTCGCAGCGACTTGGTGAAGCAACTTGTTCTCAGCGAAGTTTCTAGCAAGGACGTAAATCTTGACGTCGAAATCGCGAGTTTGTTGGCAAAATGGCCAGTTTTGCTGCTCATCGTCGCCCGTGAATTCACGAGTTGTCAGATGTGGCTACAAGGGATAATGCAGGCCTGTTATAATTTATTTTCAACGTTCAACGTCTCGTTTTCATTCTATAATGAATGATTCTTCTTGTGCCTTTTTTGACACAGCTAAGGATCCTCCGCCATAATTGTCACGAATTTCACGAATGTCTTGCGACAATTGATCGGCTCTCTGGGCGAAAAGCGTTAGAAGAGCGAAAAAATGACAAACTCCCAATTGTCTTCCACCCGTGATTTCATGATAAGCACAAACAAAAGCTTCGATGTTCCGCGAGAGCCTTTCCAGAAACACCAATCAAAAGTTGTTTGCAATTTGGGGTCGCAAAAATAGAAAGTCCATACTTGCACGCTGAAAAATGGCGCTTTGAGCGCTTGCTCAGTCCAAATCGTCAAGCTCCGCTTTGCAAGATCGGTGATGTTGCAGATCTGGTGTTTTCAGCGAGTGACATTTTAAGCGAAATGGTCACCCGAGTCGCCTATTCGGGTCCAAATCATACGTCTACAAATACATCTTTCGATCTTCGATGTTCATTGACAAGGTCAGCCGGCTGTTGAGCATGACCCACTGAAGATGGGTCGAAGTGAGTCCAAAGGACAAGTTTGAACGCATCGCTGTTTTGCGTGGAACGATGAGCAGATCATCCTCATCTGCGTCGCAAATCACCTTTCTGCTGCCTGCCAGAGCTCCGGATGCGATGCTGAGCAAAAAGTGACGAGCCGCAGAGCTGCTCAGATGGTCCTTTTGTCCGTGACTTGTCATGCTGCTCGAGCAAGGATCGGGTCCGACAGCCTCATGAACTCATCAAGACCTTCACGATCTCTCCTCCAGCCGGACAAGAGGAGCGGCCCAACAAACTTGACCGTCATGATCTCAAGCTTGACACGAACAGCTCACCCACCAATCTCACGCTCGTCTCATCCCGAACGTTCCATGACAACCACAGTCAGACCTCACACAAGCAAGCACAGCAGAATTCACAAGCATCAAGAAGCCATGTTGCAATGACAGTTGTTCAATATCAGCTGCTACGAAGCACAACACCCCCATCATACTCTCAGAAAAGCCCCCAGCTGAGCCTGCAAGACAATCGGCAGATACGCCAAGCACACTATCGGTACAGTTGCCGCATTGAACAGCTTCCAGTGCACGACTAGCGCCTCGATCTCGCTGTGCGCCTTTGCGCCGAACGAAGTGTGCAGAATTGCCGCCCAAAAGATGGGACTAAAGAGGACGGCTGCTGCGCCTCGTATTGAGCTAGACCGGGAGACTGCGTTGGCGGACGATGCGGATGGCGATGGCCTGCCAGAGGCGATTCTCAGAGTGGCGTATAACAGAAGGGCAAGGAACGCTGCCAAGGCGAAATTGAGTACGCTCAAGACCGCCGTGAGCATGCCTGCTTGTAGGTAGGCAAAGGCGATCAGAAGCGAGCCGATGCGGCGTGCTCGGCCGACACCATGAGTGTAGCGAAGAAGCAAAGCTGCAGCCGCTGGTAGGACCATGATTGCGGATCTGACTAGCGTGTGCTGCGTTGATGCTGCTTCTGACAATCCTGCAAAGAGCACATCACTCTGAGAGAGCACCCCGAGACCAATCAGTACGGCCGCACCAACGCAAGCAAGTGTAGCCGCGATCGGTCGCATCGACTCTCTCAACGCGTCAGCATGCACGTCCATCTTGCCAGCCACTCCCTGCTCACCGTCAAGCAACGCAAGGTATTTGCGCGTAAGCTGCTCGCGGTACCAGCTGAGCGTCGGTGTCTCCGGCTGAACATCGCCCTGATTGCTCCCAACCTGCCCGAGGCTCGTGAGAACATTCTCGCGCTCCTGCTTCGACACCTTTTCCTCAGCAAACCAAAGCGCGAGACCGCGGATGGTGAGAGAGATGGACAAGAAGAGCGGGATCAAGATGGCCGTGCCGATGGGGACGAAGCGACGAGGGTCGAGGAGCAGATAAAAGAATTGCGAGTGGTGCAATCTTTCGAGCAAATTCGACATGGAACGGACGAACGACTCGATGAGTCTACCCATGTGGAAGAATCCGTACGGTCCGGTTGCGGGGACGGCATAGAGCGTGATTGCGTCGACGTGATGTCTCTGGAAGAATCCGTGTGGTCCACTAGCCCGTCCCGTTACACCGAACCCGACCTGCCGCAACGCTGAGCGAACGCCGGTCTCGTAGTTTCCGAGCTCGTACTCGACATCTGCCCGCAGTGGAATTCCATACCGCTGGGCGAATCTCTGCACTGGCTCTTTGAGGAGCGCATTGCTCTTTTTGTGCCCAAAATCAACCGGCATACCGCCCGCAACGCTCTCTGCGACACGCACGATTGTGTTGACGACATCCATGTTGGGCAACTGGCCATCGAAACCCTCGTATTGGACCTCGAGAGCTGAGAAAGAGTCGGAAGGGTAGTCGATGGAGATTGCGTTCCACACTTGTGATCCTCCCGCCGATACAGGGTCCACCTTGAGCCCGTCTGGTGTGCTGCCGAAGTAGGCAGAAGACCAGGCGTGGATTCCTTCGAGATGGCCGTCGGAGATGACAAAGATGAGATCCTTGCTCAGATGAGCCTGTGTAGACAGGTAGCGGGCGAGAGCGAGGATGGAGGCGATGCCGCGGACGTTGATGCGCCCACGGGGATCGATGCCGGATGAGTCAGTCAGATTCTCTGCATACGCAAAGGGATCGTTTTCACCTTGCCAACGGCTTCGCCAGCTTGCAGTGAGGACGACAGCTTCACGGCCATCGATGCGGGGCGTAGCTGACCTGGCATAGACATTGGCTCCAGACAGCGCCGAATCAGGATCTCGCGAGCTGGCTTCGTACTGGTAATGCTGGCGATTGACCTCGAGACCATACGAGTGAAGCTCGGAACAGAAGAAGTCGGCACGCTCTGCACTGCTTGCATCGGACAGAAAGGAGACCTTCTCGGAGAGCATGTCGGCGTAGGTGACGTCGAAGTAGTCCCAGTAGACACGAGCTTGACCAGGTTGCAGGGCATTTTCGTCGACGTAGGTTCCTTTTGACACGGGCGATCGCGGATGTGGCACGACAAAGATGAGCACGAGGCTAAGCAAAGCGAGAAGAGGCCGGAGGAGAAGCGACAGCTTGCCGAGGAGTGCCAACACACGACGACGAGTGGCAATGCGGCGACGGAACGCTTTTCGTACCTTTGCTTCCTTGGCCGCTTTAGCTTCGCGCGCTCGTGCGAGACGTTGTAGGGCATCCTGACGCTCGATCTCGTCGTCTTCCGATACTGATCCTGTGTCTAGAATTGCGTCTGCATCAACTGCCTCATCACGACTCACGCGAAGGTCATCGGTCAAGAGCAAGCTGTCCACCTCATCTTCTTCGTCGTCATGAAGCAATTCCGATGATATAGGCTGCGCTACAGCTGGGCTAGGCACAGTGAAGCAGCCGAGGACGAGCATGACATGGCAAGCCAAGAGTAGCTGTGATGAGACATCGGTTGAGGGAAAGACATTCCAGCACCACTCAAGCGCGAGTGGCAATAGGAACTTGAGAACCACTGGCAGCTTGGAGAACCAAAGAAGCAGCGCGACTTGATGGAAGTACCACGAGTAAAATTGGTAATGCAAGCTTCGCGAGCAGAGAATACCGACGACGTTGGAAGTGAAAGCGCAGCAGAGCAGGGCAATCCTTTCCGATTTGACGAGCTCGTGTGAGCTGTTTGACGAGTTCTGCAAGATCCACTTTGGACCTTGCAAGCCCACAAGTGTCCAACGAAAGAGACCAAAAAGGGCGAGTAAGACGAGGTGAAGTCCGAGCAGACCATTTGCAAATGGCTTGGACAAGAACGTGTCCTCGGGAACGAATCTCCAGTTGACGGTCCATACGTAGAGGAAGGCTCTCGAAAAGTCGAATGCACCAGTGAGATAAGCACGAGGGTCGTGTAAAGTGAAGGGCAAGGAGAGCAGCGCTTGCACCATGACAATCAGTATGATGTACAAGAGGGCGCCCTTGATGCCTGTATAGGTGAAGGCTGCGGCAGCGAGACCCGGGAGAAAAAGGAGGACGTTCATCTTGATGCCTAATCCGAAGCTGAAGAGGAGAGCCGAGATGTTCCATCTTGCCTTGGTAGCTGCAAAGAGGGCCGCGTAGACGAAAAGGATGGCGATAGGATCGTTGAACATGCGAAGCAGGAAGATCGAGTAGATTCGTTTGGACAGTATCAAGGGCAGGACAGCGAGAGGAGGCAAGCCTGCCTGACGGTACAGCAGGGCGACGATCAAGTTGGTTGCGGTCAAGAGACCAGCAAAGACATGCTGGGCAGGCAAGATGTTGCGACCTCCATCTGTGAGACGGTGAAAGAGCGAATAGATGTAGAGATGGGCAGCCGGATAGACGCAAGGTCCGCTACCGTTTGGCGGGTCAAGCTTGGCATAGTCGCGTTCACCATCGAGAAAGAGGGCTGCTTGGGCGAGATAAGTCTGGAAATCGATCTCGGTGAAGTTGATGCGTCTGATGACGGCTTCCGATGCTACTGCTGATGCGATGGCTAAGGCTGGTAGAACAAAGTTGTAGCCATGGTCGTCGAGACAGACGCGGCGCAGCCATGCAATTGTTGAGGAAGATGACATGGTGGTTACCAGCAGACCAGGGTCGGAACAAAGAACGAGGATCGAGGGTAGGGCCTAGGAGCTTGACATGCTGATCTCCGAGCAGGACTACTAGCGGAGGGGTAAAGGCTGCGGAAAGATGATGGAATCAAAGATGTAAGGAGTGGTGGAGGTAACGTCGAAAGAAGAAAGGGTGTTGGTCGTTCTGATCCAAATTAGCCGGTCAGTGCGTCAGAAACGAGCGATTCACGACTTGTTTTTCTTTCTTGACATGTCGTACAAATGATCAGCAAGATTCTACATTCAGCACATTCCATTCATTTCAAGGATGCTATAGTCCAGGAAACACACGGAGAAAGCACAACTAACGAGTGGTCCTGTGAGTGGCTGGAGATGGATCGTATGATTAGCATAGACACGCTTTTTGAAATGTGCAAGTCAGTGGTCTGCTATGCCTCCTTGGCCTTGAGCCACTGTTCTCCACCAGCGCGCATCCTGTATAGAAGAGCCTCTCCGCTTCCATGGCCTACTCCAGCTCTTCTCTCATACTCGAGCGCGAACAAGGCATCGCGCAAGGTGACCTTGAGACGCGCTTGCCTTTCCTCTTCTTCCTTTGCCGCCTGTCGAGCAGCTACGTCACCCCAGGCGCCTGTGGAAGCTGTATTCGATCCAGCACCGCTAGCACCACTGGCTGAGGGTGTGTCACCTGCACCCGCTCCGCTCCAATTGGACACGGATGGTTGAGGCGCGAATTTGGGCTTGGGAAGGCGACTTGGTGTTTTGCCATCTTCTGCACCGCTCGCTTCCGCCTTGCCCTTTTTGGCGCCGAGTGGGCTGAAGGTGCTTGGGAATGTGGATCCACCTGAGAGCCAAGAATACTTTGATGAACCACCGCCCAGATTTCGCATAGCTGTACTATCTGCTAGCCTCTTGCGCACATCTTCCGACATGTTTCTCGCGGCAACACCTGGCCCCATCTTCTTTGGCCTCTTTCTACCGTCTGCTCTGGGTGTGCCTGTGCCATCGTCCATGTCCATGTCGGCATCACCGCCGTAGCCTGCTGCAAGAGCCGAAGACTCTTCATCTCGAGCGAGACGTTGGCGACGCCTGCGTGCTTCTTGGCCCCTCTCTGCCTTTTCGAGGGCAGCAAGTTGCTTGATGGGATCGCTGAGGATCTGTTCGTGATACATTGGCTGCGATGTGGACGGATAGAGCGGTGGAGGATGCTGATGAGAAGACCAGTTGCGATGCCGAGACGATGCAATCATGGTTTCGAGAACGTTTTTCAAACGTGTTCTGGCGGCTAGAGAGAGGTAGTTGAGAACGGCTGCGTCGACGCTCAAGCCATGTTCTTGCGCAAGTGTGTGTACCTTGTATGCGAGCGGATACATTTGCAAAAAGAGGTCGTCGTCGTCGGGCTGTGTACGTTTGTCGCGCGCATTTTGAGACTGCTGCATGAGTTCACGACGCTGGATGGCTTCCTCCTCGGCTTGCAAATCGACGCCGGAAGCGCCCATTACATCGACAAGACTGTCAAAGTTGTCTTTCTGATCCGGCGCAGCAGCTGTCGCAGCTGTCGCAGAATTAGCAGTCGCTGTCCTGGAAGCGGATGGAGCTTGAGCTGTGCCCGCATCGTTTGCACCAGAAGTGCTGTTGATGGACGGAGCAGGTGCGGAAGCATCGTTGTGATCGGCCTTGAACCGTTTGGCTAATGGTACAAACGAATTGGAACGCTCCCTGACGCCATTTGATTTGGAGGGCGGTGCTGTGAATGATGCATCGTTGGAAGGTGTGCGGAGTGTGTGGAGTGCTGGCAGCAGGCGACGATGCCATTGTGTGAGCTGCCTTGGTAACGATGAGGCTGATGTGCGCAGAGAAAGATGGAGCCCAGATCGAAGCGGCAAGTTGGTGATCGATGGCGGATGTGCCTGAAAAAGGGGCTACTGATGAAGGCGCAACGTCAATGAAAGTGCATGTGGATGTGATGCAGCCTTGTGTTTTGGTCGTTGTTGATGGTGAGAATGGCGATGCGTGATGTTGAGAGGGACAATGAAGGAAGGATGAATAACGAACCAAATTTCGGAATTCGGTTTTAGGATTTCACGTCGATACGCGCTCTGTTGCGCTGTCGAGACGCGTTGAACCAAGTCGATTTCTCATTTCACTCGAGTCACAGCAAACTCAAAGAGATCATCAACTCAGCCGTGGCTCTGCGCAGCGAGCATCATTCAAAGAGAGCCTCTCCTCTGCTCGACTGCGAGGTCAAGCAGCAAGCAAGCTGTCTTGTAAAGGTCACTTTCACTCTACTCTCGATAGGATCCGGCACGCGTTTCTTATGTGTTGTGCTTTTTGTTTGTTTCCTTTCGGCTTGCTGAATGCAACGCATGCTAGAGTGTCGTGGAATGGCCGACTGGCTGAGACCTCGAGAGCGAAATTCATCTTGAACCGCCCTATACCGTAGTTGGGCGCTGGTAAGCAAAGCAGAGAGCTCGCCTAGACGGCTGACTGACGAGTTCCTGCGATTTTGTCGAGCACCTATTGTTGTCCAAGTCAATGAGAGAACCATGATAATCGGGTCAGTCATCCTCGTGATACAGTGTGATGTGATGCATCTTGCTCTTGCGAGAGGTTTGTTACTTACGTTGGCCACGCCTGGCGCAGATAGCACGTTGCCGATGATGGGAAGTTGCCGCAAGAAGCTGAGAATGACTGGGAAGAAGTCGCTGTTGCAATCGAATCCAGACGAAAACAAGAACAACACAGGTCAGTCCGCTATCGAGTCTACGAGAGTCGCCCGCTTGTAGGTGTACGCACCCAAATAAATTGAGGAATCCAAATGCTTCGACAAGCATCCCGATGACGGCCCATTTGCAAAACACGAGGAACATGCCTGCGAAGAAGCAAATGGTTCCTCGAATCTTTTGTTTCCTCGCGAAAAAGTAGAAAGTCTTTTGAGGTCCGATGAGGAGTGCGATACCAGCGGTGAAGAGAACATTGCCAAGTGCGAGTAATGCGGCATCGAAAAAGAGCAAGATGCCCACAAAGATGAAGAATGTCCCAAACGACACCAGCCCGGCACCGATCTCTGGTTTGTGTCGAAAATGAGGAGGAAAGGATGCGTGCTTGGTTAGTCAGTTTTGAAGCAAGCAAGCAAGCAAGCTGATGTCAAACTTACTCTGCTGATCTGTGAGCCACATGCTTGTTTGTGTGTATGGTTGATAGATAGATGTAACCAACTCAAACGTCGAGAAACTTGTTGTCTTGCAGCGCGTCTCAAGCACACGAGCGGGACTCGGACTTATTTTCTCAGCTCAAGCTTTGTCGCCCCAAGCTCGTTTGCAGCAAGACCGCCAGTGAGAATCACTTGCACGTTTCAAGATTGCTTCCACTTTGACACTCGCATACTGTATGTCTTTCGACACTGCGCACTCGTCAAACGTATGCCAAAAAGTACAATGTCGCGACGGATAGATGCAAAGTTACAATCAAACAATAATATGCGCGTCTCATGCCCCCTTTGTTTCATCGCTGCCTCTTTGCTGGGTTGTTGGTGCTTGCCAGCTTGGGACTGGGGCTAGGCGCCGTCTTGCCCTTGCGTTTGATGCCAGACACTCCGTTGGCTACACTCGGTGATGCGTGGTTGGAGTTGGTCCCGTTTTCGGTGGGCCCACCTTGGGCACTCGGTGGTCGACCAGGCATTTGCGATGATGGTGTGGTTGCATTCTTGTTGGCTCGTGGTGCCTGTTGATTCGTGCCATTGACATCTGCTGAGCCAGTCTGGGACATGGGGCGACCCGACTGCATGTCTCTGTACTGGGTAGCAAACTTGCGCAGAGAGTCGATGGGGCCCAACTTGTCGCGCATGCTCAAGTCGATCAGGTCGCGCAATTGACAGACGCTCTCAGTGATCTCGAGGCAACGCATGGCGCGCAAGCTGATGCCGTATTCGTTGACCGGATAGTCGGGCAAATACGTCTTCTCGACCGACACTGTGTAGCCGCTCTGGCTGTTGACATCGTCTTGGCCCGAACCGGAGCCCTCTTCGGTCTTGATGACCGTGTCGCCATTCTCGTCTCGTTTGGCGTCGTCGGCTTCGTCCTTGCGAGCACCTCTTGCTTGAGTCTTGTTGGTTCCGTTCTGACTCGACGCATTGGAATCAGCTGTGCTGACGATCTTGGCTATCAAGCTGTTGGGCAGAGGATGGTCCACTTTGGACTTTTGAATGGCTACACGCGGGATGTAGCCCGAATGGGCATGCACGGTAAAGTCGAGTGATTCGAGGCGCAACTGAACGTCCATCTTTGCTGGCTCGCCCGGCTGTGCTGCAGCCCAAGGGACAAAGCAGGCACGCAAGAGACCGGTCATCTGAACCTGCCAGCCGCTGTCAAAGCTAGAGAGGAATGTTGCTTTGGAGACGTCGACCTGATGTGTTACATTGGTGGATGGAAAGCTGTTGAGGTATTTGTGCGATGGGGGAGGCGGTGGGAGAGGGTTGACGGGTGGCCAGCCGGTGCGATACTCTCTTGGATTCTCGAGCTGCAGTTGTGTTGACCGTAATCCCGAGACGTAGTTGGTGAGCAGATAGCGTGGCAAGACACAGGTGGGTACTTCGAAGCCCTTTTGCTCGCGCGAGGTGGCGTTCCAGAGGATCAGACGGAATACGCCGGTTGGGATGAAGAACTCGTCGACAAACGAACGCCAGTAGTCAATGTCGCCACGGTTGTTGCCCGAGCCAAGGCCTTCAGAGTATTGGAGTAGGCGGAGAACGGCTGAGCCGCTGGAAAAGTGGGACTGAAGCTGAGGATTGGGACCTGGAGCTGGTACCATGGTTTCTACAGAGGCAAGAGCGGATGGCATGGCACCATTGACGGTGGGAGTTGGACCAGGACTTGGACCCGCCAGATTTTGAGGAAGCTGAGCCGAAGTTGGCGAGGCAGTGGTTGGCCGAGCTATGGACAAGGAAGGTGGTGGTGCGGTTGCTGGTTGGAGGGAGGGAGTGGGCGCGGCTGATGGTGGCCTGTTGTGATTGGGGGTGGAGGGAGCTTGATTCAAGGGGACGGATGCCTGACGGATTGGCATGGGACCATTGACCTGTGGGCTTGAAGCGGATGAAGCTTGTGGAGCGGGAACCGAACCAGCGGAACCAGCGGAACCAGCGGAACCCGAGTTTTGCATGGGAGTAGGGGTACGATGCGGACCAGGTTGAGCGGGACGTTGGGCGAGGGAGTTTGGCATTGGACTGTTGTGCGCTGTATTGGGCTGCGAGTTGGAAGGATTGTGCAAGCCAGGCGCCGATGGGGGTTGCGGGTGCTGTGGATGGGAGCAAGGAGGAGCCGAAGAGGACTGAGGTTGATGCGATTGCTGAGCTTGCGGATGCGAGTGTAGATTGACCTGTGATGGAGGTGCCTGGATATGCTGCTGTTGCTGCGATTGCTGTTGCTGCTGCAACAAGACTTGATGCTGCTGTTGCGGGGTATGCGGCGGCGCATGAGGATTGGACTGTTGCTGTTGCTGCAAGAGATGCAACTGTTGCTGTTGTTGCTGGTGGTGGTGCTGTAGCTGCTGCTGCTGCTGTTGTTGTTGTTGTTGTTGTTGTTGTTGCTGCTGTTGTTGCTGCTGAGTCAAGGCGAGGTTGGCATGCATGGGAGGACGCTGCTGTTGACCATTGACCATGTGAGGCTGATTTGCCTGTGCGATGCGTGCCATCTGTGCCTGATGCTGTTGCATTGTGGGGTGATAGGCTGAGGAAGCCATGGCGGGATTTGGCATGTGGACGGGCTGGTTGAGCGAGGGATTGGAGGCGGCACCACCATAGACGACGGGCTGCTGGTGCTGCTGCTGTGGAGGATGTTGAGGATGCAATTGCGGGTGTTGTTGTTGTTGCAACTGGGGTGTTGATGGTTGTGATTGCTGCTGATGAGCGGGATGTTGGGCGTAGACCGAGGGCTGCATCATGTAAGCGGCATTCTGTGGCATGGGAGCGGGATGCTGTTGCTGTTGCATGTGGAAGGCATTATTGGGCATCATGGTAGTGAATGTGGTGATGAGCGCGCCTCAGCCTCGCGATCGACGGATGATGACAATACGGACAAGATGGTGGCGAGAGGAATCCTAGCAAGAGGCGCGAAAAGTGGACTGCATCGACTCGTTGTCAACGACAATGATGCGTTCAGAGATGGTCCATACGGGATCAATCTAAGACTTGAGAGGATCGGCGGCATTAACGAGTCTGACAATGCTTGACGCTTTCTTTCCCACCACGCTCGGCCATTCTGTGATTCTCGCAAACTCAAATCATCATCGTCATGGTCATCTCCCACCCTAAACTCATCTCATCAACACAGCCTCAACGCTGTAAAGTGACTGCAACTCACACGCCACATTGAATGCTCTGCATTCACCCATTTCGTCGTCAAGATGTGAGATCGGTGAGATCGGCCGATATCCAGTCCCCTGTCCCCGATCTGGCTGCGATCACAGTGACCCAATTCAGTTGGAATGGCGCGCGACTGCGAAACGCTTTTTGAGAAGCAAAGAAGATTTGGATTCTCTCTCTCTCTCTGCTTCTCGGCTTCCAACATGCCCACCAACCTCATACAAGCCATCAATCGCTCACACCTCGCCTTACCTCAGAGCGTCCACTGCATCTAGCTAAACCCCAAATGGATTACAGCAAATCCTCTTCCTATCGTCAATATGACCGTTCGGGTCCACACCACGACTCGTATCCTCCACCTCCATCCGACTACAACAACAATCCCATAGACGACCCTTACGATCGTCCCAGAAAGCGCGGTCGTTCTCCCTCTCCTTCCTACTACCGCGATCAGAGGCGTACAAGTGACTATCTTCCTCCAGACCCATGGGATCGTCCTTCACGAGACTATCGCGATCCACCACCTTATGCTTCTCATGCTTCTGCCTACGACTCTTATCGCTCCACCGACCCTTACGACGACCGGAACGAACGCAGCCGTGCTCTAGAATGGCACCGTTACTATCGTGACCGAGAACGCGACCCCCGCGATCACGACTACCGTTCCTCTGCCTACGATGAGCGTGATCGATACGATGCTCGCTCCAGATACGACGATCCACCTCCTCCCAACGACACAGACGATCGTCCTCGTCACCGCCAACGTCAACGTGAACGCAACTATCCTCCTCCTCCTCACGACTCTCACTACCGCAGAGATGAGCCGCCTCACGCTTCCGATTCCCTCTCCCAACCTCCCTTCGACCCACAGTCAGCGCCCGATCCCATGCAGTCCGACACCCTCTTGCAATTTCGTCAATATGCTCAGATGATCAAAGCTGCCCATCCATCCGCACGCGACAGATCCATCGATCAGCCTTCCACTCAGGAAATCTACGATGGATATCAAGCCTACAAAACCGCTTTCAACAAGAAAGCCCTCGTCCTCTTCTTTGAACAACGCAACCACGAAGCTTGGTTCAAAGAAAAGTATTCTCCTGCTCAACCATGGCTCCATGCCCGCAATCAGCGTAAGCGAGCGGCTCGTGCCGGCAAGAAGCAGTCTTGGCTCCAAGAGCTCAACCAAGGCAAGCTCGACAAGATCAACTACGACATTCAAAACGAAGATGGCGCCTCCTCCTACGACGCTGACGACCATCACCGCGGTCGATCCGAGCCCGTCGACGTCACCCTTCTTTCGCGATACGGTGAACCCGAGGTCTTGTATGCTGAACAGGCCATCATCCCTGCCTGCCACCATCAGATCCTCGTCAAGACGTTCCCTGCTGACGTCCCCAGAGAAAAGCTCGAGGAGGTCCTCAACACCAAACCAGGTTTCCGCTACTTGGCTCTCGGCGAGCCACACGTCGCGAAACGATGGCATCGTGTCGGCTGGGCCATGTACGAGCCCGACATTGATATGGAAGACACTCTCAACGCGCTTCAGGGTAAAGACGTCGACGGCTTCACCCTCAACCTCGCTCCTTGCTCCAAGCCTACTTCCAGCAAGCTTCGCACCGTCCCCGAATACGCAAACTCATTCCAGCGTCTGCTTACCGACCTCAAGCACTGCAAGCAATTGCTCCAGCGTTTCGAGTCCGAAGATCGCGACGTACTCTTCCGCGACCTCCTCGACACCGATGCATCGACCCAAACCAACGCCTGGCTCGAGACCAGCGGTTCCGAGGCCATCCTGCAGCGTCTCGCACAGATCCAGTCCGAGTTCGTCGAACAAGATCTGGACCGCGGCTACGAAGCCGACGAAGACGCCGACAAGCGCGAACAGCGTCGTAGCTGGATCAAGAAGCTGCTCGATCTGCATCTCGATCTGCTACGCACCGTGTACCACTGCGACTACTACATTTCGCTTGTTTGCGAGTTTGAAGAGGAGCTGCTGCGTAGGAGTCCACGTCACGGACGCAAACAGCCGCCTCCCGGTGTGCTGGTGGAAGAGCCACGCGAAAACACCAACGACGAGTCGTGGGCGCGTAGCGTCGATCAAAAAACGAGTTTGCTGTTGGCCGACGAAACGACCGACCTCACCGAAGTGGGAGGTAAGAGTATCGATGCCGAGCTCATGGCGGCTGCTCTACCTTTCATCAAGGAGGAGGAGAAGGAAAAACATCGTTGCACCGTTTCGATCAACGATGCGGGCCAATGTGGTAAACTCTTCAAAGCGGCGATTTTCGTTCAGAAGCATATACTGAACAAGCATCGTGCCTTTATCGAAAACGAAGCGGCAGCGACGTTGGAAGAGACGCGATACTTCAACAACTATGTACGCGATCCGTGCCGTGCTACCAGTCAGCTGGGGAAGGCGTCGGAGGGTGCAGCGTTGGCGCAGCGGTTGGAAGGGAATGGGAGTGCAAATGGTGGTGGTGGTGGTGGGATGTTCAACAGTGGTGGAAGGATGGGTATGATTCGATTTGGGAATGCGAGTGCGGTGGATTCGCCGAGGAGGGGTGCGAATGCTGGAGCTGGAGCTGGTGGAGGGTCTTTGGGGATGCGATTGGGAGGGTGGTGTCGTCAGCTGTCGAGGTAGCGGGTACACCGGTCAAGTTGGATCCGCTACCACCGGCGCCCAAGCCTTTGGATCGAGAGCCCAACGTTCTGCGCCCAAGAGTTACCAGGATCTGGATGGGGCTGCGGAGGGCGATGTGGATCTGGCGTATTAGAGAATGCGCGCTGTTTTCGATGGGGTCGTGTGTGACGAAGGGTTTTGACAACATCACATCACACCATGACACCTTCCGAATTGATGAAATTGCCGCTGCTGAAATTGACCAAATCGAAATTGTTGTTTTGCTCTGAACGATTAAGTGCGTTTGCGTTTTGCGTGCTGCTGAAAAAAAAAAAAAAAAAAAAAAAAAAACTGAGGCTCAAGTGTTTGGTCTGCGTCGACGAATCTCAGCCATGGCCCAGAGAGGTAGATGATGGTCAACGGAAAGAAGAAAAAACAGCGAGCTGCGGCTGCAGCACCCCGTGTCACACAATCAACAAGCATTCAGAGCATCACACGCTCACACCATCGGAAACAGCAGCGAAAACCAAGTCAATCATTGACAATCTGTGCACGACCAAAACAGAATTCTACTAAGCAAACCTCGTCTCTCCTTCACTCGGAAAGCAAATCCACCGCACGCTCAAGCATCTCACGCAAACTCTCCCCCAACTCTCCCTTCACCCCGGCAAAGCTATTCTCTAAAACCAACTGCCTATTCTGCATCAGCTGCGCGTTGAAACACCTTACCAGCTGCTTGTACCATCCCAGACACCACCAGTGATGCCATCCTTGGTCGGCGTCAAGTTTCGCAGGTGCAAAGTGAAGCCGTTGACGGCTCCGATGAGGACTTTGCGCTGTTCGGTTTGATCGCGTCGAGGCTGGCGAGGGCTTCGGTGGAGGAGACTTCGGTGGAAGCGGCGACGGTGGTGGAGGAGGCGGAGGAGAGTTCGGAAGGTCGAATGGGCAGTGTGGCCGAGGTCGGGAAGAGCGGTTGCTTTTCCTCTTCGGTAGGTAAAGAAGCGTCGTCAAAAGGTAAACCTGCAGCAGCGGCTGCATCCTTTCTCTCCTGCTCTTCCGCTTCTTTACGCGAAATCTCCTCCAACCGCTTTTTCAGCTGATCCACCCGTCCATTCACCTTCTCCAACGTCAACTTGAGCAACGTCCACGTATTAAACCCTACCCAACCCTCTCCCTCCTCTCCACGTGCAATCGTCACCGGCTCGTCCTCCGGCGGGTTGAAGATAAACTCTACAACGTCCGCCGGCTCTACAATACGATACTGCAACAACTTATCAACCACAATGTGGACCCACTGCTGAGATCGTCTCCAAAACTTGACTGCTCCGCTGAGGATCGCGGCTCGCATACGTGCGCTCCTCGACAGCTGTCGGAGCAAAGAGTGGTAGCGTTCGACAATGTTGAGAAAGTGCGAAAAGGATCGTGAACCGACTTGGAGTACGCATTGAATGGTCAAGTCTCGAACCACCACATCTGCCTGCAGTGCATCTTTGACCGTTCCCTCGCTTGCTTCCGTAGGGATGGTCGAGGCGGTATCAACAATGCTGCTCTTGAACGTTTCGAAATCCGCCAAAATCACCTCTACACTCGCTTTGGCCTTGATCGAATTGATCAACCTCGCCGCCTGCGCACTGTACGGATGCGATTCGTCCTCGTACGTAAAAACAGCCGCCGGTTCCTCTTGCGGCATAGCCACCGCCTGAATCTCCTCGGGCAACGTCTGCTTGACACGATCATAGTAAGCCAAGCGGATCTCGAGCTCCACGATGCGTTTCATGAACACAATCTTGGGATGCGAAGGTTCCAGAGTGGTATCGGGGATCCACTCTTTCCAAGCCCAACCAAAGTTGAAGTTGGAGAGATGGATGACGAACCAGTCGGCGAAACGGTGGACGGTCTCGACGTCGATGGTGGGCGAGGAGAGGGCGTTGTAGAAGGTGCGGATGGTACGGCCGAGCGAAGGGGCTACACTGCCGGGTGTGAGGGTGACGATTTCACGGAGGAGTGAAGTGTAGTAGAGCGGGTTGCGCGGTGGGTTGGGCAGGACGAGGGCGGTGGAGAGAATAGATTCAACGAGCAGATCGTCAAGCGACCAACTGCTTTCTCCCGTGTACTGCTCTTCATCGATCTCGCCGAACAGACCAGCTTCGGTCGAGATCTTGGCACCGACAAACGTTCCTCTGCGGAGCCAGTTGGGCAGGTCGAGGAGCAACTTGGCAGCTTCTTTACGATTGACTTCATACAGGTCAATCATGTCGGCCACGATCGCACGCAACACGACCGAAGCAGGCGAAGCGACAGCGGGCACTGTGTTGGCAAACCACCGCGGCTGAAGGCTGATACGTTCAGGTCCCAGAGCCGCCTTCTTCTCCTCGAGAACGCCTTTGCCCGTGTCGATCTTGCGACGCTTGACCTGATGCTCGCCCAGCTGAGCATAGGCGACATCAAGACCCTGATCCTCTGCATCCTCTTCGGGTGGAACGAGCACATCGGGCAGGAACACCGTTCGCTTCTCGGTGGGAACCTGCGTTGCAGTCGCAGAGATGGCAGCGGGAAGAAGATCCGATGGGACAGGGAGGAAAGCGGGTCGCTTGTAGTCTCTAGCCCTGAGCTCTTCCAAAGCTTTGACGGCGTCAGGGAAGCCTTCGAGCCAGATCGAGTCAATATCGTGCACAGGCTGCGTCAACTCGACCTCGACTTTACGCGCTGCATCGTAAGTGACGACTCTTTGGACCAAGTCGTCGAGTTCGGCTCTTGCAGCTTCACTGTCGGCCAACAAATCCTGACCGGCGCGGCAGAGGGTCTCGATGATGCAAATGGCAACACGATCGGCTCTGGCAGCAGCAACGGCAGGCTCTTCCAAAACAGCTGCGAAGGAGAGCAGTAGTGTTCGTAAGGAGCTAGCTGGGATGATCTGGAGCGGGACGAGAGCGGCAAAGAGGTGCAGACTGAGACGCGTGTTTCTCCAAAGACGCGCATCGAGGTAAGAGCGGAAAGCCTTGACGAGGTCCTTGACGATGATGATGCCCACCGAGTTGGGCTCATCGGCGATGGGAAGGACATCTTGAGACTGATCAGCATCGTCTCCAGACTGAGCGGGAGCGGGAACGGGCTTGGACTGATGCGAAAGGCAGAGGAAGCCAATCAGAGCCGCAATGAGGGAGTTTTGTGAGGTTGCTCGGTGACCATGATCCTGAATGCGGCGGTGATAGGTTCGACACCATCTGCGGATTTGTCCTCTATCCATCTAGCCATTTTGAGAAGATCCGAGGGAGGGTGGAAGTCCTTTTCCTCGCCGAGCTCGAAGAGTTGGGAACGAATGTATCGAATGCGGTTTTCTTCGCGCTGTTCTAGGGATGGTGGTTGTTGGTGGTGATGGTATCCTCCTCCTCCTCCTCCTCCTCCAGAACGATGTGCGCCACGACCTCCACGACGAGGAGAGTTGGACCAGCCCTGATCGCGTGCACCATATGCACCGCCGTTTCCAGCTCCTTGTCCTCCGCCATAGCCATTGTTGTTATGAGACTGGTGGTATTGCTGCTGCGGATAGCCCGAGCCCGAGTTCGAGTTTGCAGGGAATCCCATCCGTCCATTTTGGGGTGAATGTGGTTGGGACAAGAGTGAGGGATAGATTGAGATGGTCAGAAGAAGCAAAGAAGCAAAGTCGAGCACGGATCGCCCAAAATTTTCGATTGGATTCGCGTTTGTCGGAATTCGGACTTTTGAGAATGAAACCATCCAACCAACTCAGCCTCGATTCACCATCACCACCTCCTTCCTCTGCCTCCCACCACGATTCATATCCACCTCACAGCTCCGACAGACACGCTACTCAACCATGTCGGCGAGAAAGGAAAAGCTCCGAGCATGTCTTCGATGTCAATTCGTTCAATCACCACGAGATTTTCACCTCAAAGGATGCCCCAACTGCGAACCTGTTCTCGAGGTATGTTGATGCAAAGCTGCCTGAGCGTGTTGTGCTCATGCTTCAAGATGATGCTGACACCTTTCACCTTCTGAAATCACAGATGCAA
Organism: Anthracocystis panici-leucophaei; assembly: GCA_014826065.1. Lineage (NCBI taxonomy): Eukaryota > Fungi > Basidiomycota > Ustilaginomycetes > Ustilaginales > Ustilaginaceae > Anthracocystis > Anthracocystis panici-leucophaei. Next base: position 215,130 of record CP060319.1, on the reverse strand, counting down.
GGAAGTCAAGACAGAGTAGCCGAATGTACCACATCCAATTTCGACGGGATGATCTCCATGCTCCGTCCCGAAGAGAGTTGGGTGGCCAAGTGGCAACGCATTGGTGAGTTATTTGGACGAGAGCCATTCATCTGTGTCAGCAAGGACGTTGATCACTAAATATGTCTTTCTTCTCCATGTGGCGACCACAGAGAAACGTCTTCCCGGACTGTACGCAGTCAAAGTGGTCGGCAGGCTACCTGAAGGGATTGAAGGGTAGCCCTCTGTCTCTCTCTTCTTCTTCTCTTCTTCTCTTGTCTCGCACGCTCTTCTTCTCCTACGTTCTACATGTATTAATACAACATTCGAATCTCTAGTCATACAAACACCTATCGATGCGGTCTCCTCTTATCCCCCACCAACCCGGCATTCTTCTCTCTCGCTTTCGCCACCAAATCCAACCTCCTACTCTCCCTCATCCTCTCCAACAACTTGACTATCGAAGGTCCATCGTTGACCATCGCACTCACCTCGTGTTGCAAGGTGATCCCGCTGATCATCTGCTGCACTATCTCGCACAGCAGCGGCAATGAGACGTTTAAGCTCGCAAAGAAAGTGAGTGCTTCTTGGCTCGGTGGCATTGCTGTTTCTTGCTGTACGCTTTTCGAGAGGCAAGAAAACTCGGTAGGGTTTGAACAAGGATCGTCGAGCAGCTGTTGGAGTTGTTGGTGGTGGTGCGAGCGTTTCTGCTGCATGGCGTGCATGGATTTGGTGATCTTTTCCGAAGATGGACCGTGCAAGGTGAGACCAAGCCAGATGGAAGCTAGCGCGATCATGTAAGGCGGATACATGAGGGGTAGATCTGTCTTGTACGTATCGTTGAGCACGAACCATGACAGTTGCAGCACCGATTCGTCAAACTCGACCAACTTTGGCTTGCTCGTACCTTCTCCATCTAACAACCCGGACGAAGCCTGTTGTTCTTCAACACTGCTCAACCCTTTAATCACGCCCAACGCTTCCACTTCAATCCCCAACCCCACCGCCATCCCTCCACCACCCTCCTTGCTCGAACTCCCATACACCTCAAACAACCCAACCAACGACCGATACGCATGATACACAATCATGTCAAACTCCATCTCTTCCATCAGATAAAACTCCATCTCTGCCAAACTCGAATTGTTCGTCGGCATCTCCCTAAACCCTGCATCTTGAAACGTGCGTGTAGCTTCTGCAACGGCAGATTTGATGTGGATCGGTGATTCTTCCACTTTGGCTGCTACGTAGACGCATGTTGCGCAGACGAGAAAAGGATCGAGTGCCGAGTACGAGTTTTTGCTGAAAAAGCGTCGGAAGAAGATGTTGGCGGTTGCCACAACTCGTTGACGCAGGTTGAGGCGTTTGCAGATGGTGGAGAGCACTGTTTGAAAGGGGAGCAGGGGTTAGATGGGGAGTTAGTCTGGCGGGTTTTGGGGAAAGGGAGGGGTTGATCAACTTACGGTTGGAGAAGAACACCCCGATAGCAGCACACTCGATTCGTGTGGCATATTGGAGGTCTTCTTTGCGTGCCAGTTCGAGTTGGGGTCTATCGAGTAGCCAGTTGTTGCTGGTGGGTGGGACAAGAAGATACAGTAGACAAAGATGTCAGTCAAGATTGTTTTATGGAAAGACAAGGGAAATTTGCGACAACAAACCATTGTGTAGATGCCCAATAGTTGGCCGACATTTGTGTCACCGCTTCCACATCTGTATACTCTCTGGATCGGCGGCGGTGGTGGTTGCGAAAGAAGATGGTGGTGGTGGTGGTGGTCAGTGTTGAACGTGTCCAAGTGTCGGTGGTTGCTCGGTTGGATCGAGTCTTTGTTCCACCATTCAGGGTCCTCGTTTCGCTCAATTTGACGTTTTGACCATCTTTCTTCCCTTTGTCCTCCTCAAAGCCTCCCTTTCCCTTTCTCTCTCTCTCCCTTCCTTACCACCACCACACCATCACTCGACAATGTCGCTCCTACTCAACCTCCCCAACCCACCATCCTCACCACCAACTCTCTCCCTCGGTTTTGCCGTCGGAGCTTCGACACTGTTCACTTTCACCTACGTCGCCTCGCTCTACCTCCACCCCGCCGGTCGGCTGGTAGCGGGCAAACAGGATGCAAAGGGCAACGTGATGGATCGTGATCATCCGACAGTGATACGGGCTAGGATCAAGACGGCCAGTGCTGCGACTGCGGTTACGATGGTGGCTACGGGTGTGGTGTTGTGGGTTAGAGGTGTTGTTCCAAGAGCGGTAAGTGTTTGCAGAACGTGATATAGATGGGTGTCTGTTGCTGACAATCAATGGTATGTGTGTGTGATGACAGGGCTGGCTGCTAGACACACTTAATATCAGCCGTCTTCTCGGCTTGCCTTTACCCATCCCTTCATTCCTCTCCTCCTCGATCGTCCCCATCCACCCCTCTCTCCCCGCATATATCCGCCTCCTCACCTCACACATCCTCTCCCCGCTCCTCCTCACCTCGCTCCTCTTCCTCGGCCCCCTCTACATCTCCTTTCTCGACGCCAATCTCCCCTTTCAATCCCACTTCTCCTTCCACCGCGACATCATCGCCAAATTCACCTCCCTCTCCGGTCAACGCAACTTTCTCATCGGACCGCTCACCGAAGAACTCGTCTTTCGATCGTCGATTCTCACGCTTCTCTTCTTCTCTGGCGTCTCCCGAACCAAGCTGATCTGGTTGACTCCGGCCTTGTTTGCGATAGCGCATGCGCACCATGCGTACAATGTTTTCTTGGCTGGTGGTAAGACGAGAGCGGCAGCGGTGAGGGCGGTGGTGAGCTCACTGGTTCAGTTGGGTTACACGACCGTGTTCGGGTGGTATGCGAATTTCTTGTTTCTCAGGAGTGCAAGTGTAGCTGCACCGATGACGGCGCATGTGATGTGCAATGTTATGGGTTTGCCTGATCCGGGGGCGGGTGGAGAGAGGCATCCGAGCAGAGGCAAAGGTATGTAACCGAGTCTCGATTGGTGGTATACAAAGTAGAGACGGGGTGTATTGACGACACTTGTTTTGCTTTGTGACTGATGATGATCAGCAATATGGCTAGCCCACGCAGCAGGTGTGCTCTTGTTCGCACGCTTCTTGTTCCCTCTCACCTCGTCGAGCGTTTGGGGTGCTTCGTTGTATTGGTAGTGATAGCATTCCAAAACATCAAAGCACAGACTCAAGCATTCCAGCAAAGAAACAAGATTCCAGCAAATTCAACGCATCTGTCTTCCTCCTGGCCCCTCCTCAAAAGGCCAACTTGGTCAACTGCGCAACCTTGACCTGTTCAGGACCAACACTCCCCAACCACCGCTCATACCCATAATCCGGTGTGCCCGTCAACCAGCTCGTTAGAGCCGCACGCGAGTTTCGTGTCGATCTGCCTACACCGCTCGGTTGTTGCGTCGTGGCCGAGTCGGACTGTTGCTGTTGTTGCAACGAAGCGTGTATCTGAGCTAGATCCTCGTCTACCAAAGCCATCAGGCGGATGATGGGCGCGTAGTCGGTCACTAGCCACGGTGGGAGGTGCGAAGACGAGTAGCGGTACGGCGTTGGAAGCGTATGGACCAGTGTTTGGAGGCGTGATGCTTGTCGGTCTTGTAGACGGCGCAGTAGAGACTGAGTCACCTTGACGCCTCCATATTCTTGGACACCATCGCAATCGAACGACAGTCCACCAACGCCGACGATCGCAGAGTGTAGATCGGCAAACGTCGACCTGTACTCTAGCTGTGCATCCGCTGCTCCAACAACAGCCTGCCTCTGCTGATGCGACGCCAATGGACAAGGAACCAATTGAGTCCACGATCCCCACTGTCGAGAAGACGACGAAGCGTCCACACCTGCAGCACCGAATGCATCTGCTTCTGCCTGCCCGTCGCTGTTCAAACCGCGTTCGAAAACGTCGGCTAAGCTGCTTGATTCCGCTGCTCGAGCGACCGCTTTCATATCGGCTTTTTGCGCTGCGAGCGTCTCCAGCCAATTTCGCTCTTCTACCCCCGAAGAGCAAGCAAGATGTCCAAATTGCATCTGATTGATAGCCTGGCGTAGATCAGCTTCGGCTTCCTCCCCTGCATCCAACGGATCAACACTCGAAGAAAGATTGAGCAGCATCGCTTCAGCTTGATCTGCTTTGACAAATCGACCCATCTGTGCTGCTATTGTTTGCAGCCACGGCACCACCTCACCCGACAAATGCGGTTTGACGTAGTCCAACACCTGCTGTACAGGCAAGTCTTGAACGGGCACCAGCTCTAGATCGTTGCACACCACCACAACGGGACGCTTGCTCTCTGCAACCAGTTCCACCACTGCAGCCCAGAAGCCTTTATCCTCTTCAAACAGCACGTCGGCTTCTTCGATGAGGATGAGCGACTGTCGAACCGTGGTGGCAGAGCTCGTCGCTGCAGACGAAGCTTTCTTGAACGTTGCGCCTCCACCAACACCACCGGAAGAGACCATGTGGTTGCGACCCAGATCGCCAACGGCGGCGAGAAGCTCTTTGCCACTGCGCTTGCCTAGACCGGGGTAGAGCTCAAACACTTCGTAGCCGAGTTCGGCGGCGCAAGCGTAGACCGAGGCTGTTTTGCCGCTGCCACTGGGTCCGGTCAGGACCATGCAGTTAGTGAGCCTATCGAGCGATGCAAAATGCTGTTGTGCTGATCGCTGTTGCTGAGATTCAAGCCATGAATTGGTCTCTTGAAGCTTGAATTCGGCTGTTGCAGGTGCCGATGTGACTGTGTCTTGAGATGATTTCATATCGACACTTTCATCGTCAGTGAGTGTCGTCCTGCGATCGATCTTGGAGAATTTGGAAAACCATTCATCGTCTGCAACCGAATCATCATATTCACCCACCGGATCTTGATCGTCATCATCGTCGACGATAAAGTCGGCCATATCGTCGCTATCGTCATCCTCGTCATCGCTGTAACCTCGTCTTGGCCGTTTCCTCTTCTTGCGATCGACACGACGCTGAATACCGTGCTTGCGCTTGCTGTCGGTCGTTCTTACCGAGCCGGGCGCAGCGACGAGCAAGCGCCGCAACCAGTCAAGCAGATAGGTTGCATTGACCTCATTGCCGAGACAGGCACTTGCGAGGTGCGGGCGGAAGGCATCGACCCAGAGCTGCCCGGTTTTGGGGCAAGAATCGGCCTGCTGGACCGCCGACGCGCAAGCAAGCTGCGAGAGGTTATCGAGTACGACTTGTCCGATGAAATCGTCGGTCGAGCTGAACTCGTCTGAGCCAGCCAATGAGATGCCACCAAGTTGGGATTGAGGCCGGGTACGATTCATCTGCGAGACAAAGTCGGGCGGTGGGCTTGAGTGAGTGGGCTTGGAGGCTGAGCTTGGTGCGCGAGACTGCCAGCGAGATTGGAACGCTGCGAGGTCTGACCGAGATCGAGAGAGGAGTTGACTCTCGCGATCGAGCAATCCGATGACGTGCGCATCCTCTTGAGATGGCCAGGGAGCATAGAGAGGCTTCTTTGGCTTGGACAAAGATGCTCTCTGGGTTGAGAAGAGACTCCATGAAGCAGGTGGGGCATTGAAAGTCGAGCTTGACGAGATTGCGGGTGCTTTGCCCTTTTGGTCGGTCGATTGCAATGATGCTGTACCAGTGTTGTCTTGGTCATGGTTCGAGATGCTGTCCACGTCTATTGGTGGGGCAGGCTGCTGTTTAGGCTTCTTGGTGAAGAATGGATGTGGGTTGGCAGTTGCGGCTGCGCCTGTTCCCTTTACTGCCAAGCTGAGCGGTTTGGGCTCGATGGTTTTAGGAAGCTGGTAAGGCTTGGACGAGGAAGAGGCCGAGGAAGACGATTCGGTAGGTTGGTGTTGAGCCTTGCTTGGAGCCACACGAGTCTCGACGAGCTCAAAATCTTCGGAATCATGTTTGCCGTTGAAGCGAGATTGTCGAGACTTTGCTTTGGTTGATCTGAGCACTTTCTTCTCTGCAGCAGCTTGAAGCTGTGCTTGTCGCTTTTCGTCCTTTAGGCGTGCTGACTCTTGTACCGCATCTGCACGCAAGACAGCCTTGAGATCTTCGCGGTAAGAGACAGGAGCTTTCGCTCGGCTGGAGCGGGAGGGACGCTTGCTTTCGGTGTCGGATTCGTCGGCGGTGTCGGTTGAGTGGGTTGAAGGACGGCCTGGTGTGAAAAATGGATGCAGGGATGGTTTGGGTTTGGGCTCGGGCTCGGCTTGCTTGGTCAATGATGGCTCGCCAGTGACAGCCACTGTGGAAAGGTCGGACACCTGATCAGCTGGTTGTACAGGCTCAGAGGTCATGACTGTGTTTGCTCGGGCACAGATGAAACTTCGGTTTGCTGTGTTGATGTAGAGATGTCGGCGCTTGAAGCAGCCGCAGAAGGGGAGGAGGAAACGACGACGATGATGACGACGAAGCCAAGTCTATTGTCAGGTCGGGTTTGGTGTTTGAAGCGTCGATTTGAGATGGAGCAGTGTTGGCAGCATCTTGCGAGCTTTCAAAAAGGGCCGGATCGAGCTCGAGTTGTGGGTCGATATGTTGGTGCTGCTGTTGTTCATCGAAGGGTGGTGGAGGACTGCTGATCTGATATGGCGGAGTGTCTATGTCGATCAAGATTGGATCGAGCGAGGCAGGTGGCCGAGGATGATGATGCTCTTGGAGATATGGAGGCCTGATGGGCGGTGGAGCAGCCCAAGGCAGAGTGGCCTGTCTCATGACCTTGTCATGTGCTCGTTTATGGTGGTGATGGTGGTGATACCAATCAACTCAGCATCGATTGCCGACCAAAAAGGGTCCTTCCTTGCTTGGGTTGTGCGTCAGTCACACCGGCTTACTGTAACTAACTTAGCGTCAGTCACATCATCTACGCGACGCGTCCGCATAAAAAGGGGTGTAGGTGTTAAGCTTTTGGTTGGTGCACACTTACGACATTTTCGGCTACTTTGCAGCTATGACGTCGTTCAACCTGCCAAAGTCTGCCAAACCTCTTGCGCAGAGAGAGTCATCTTGTGCCCGCGACCTGATTACAGTACTTAGAAACCCGCCATTCGCCTACACTTCGAGTCGGGATCGAGACTCCGGGAGAGCGGATTGTTGCCCATGGATGCCACACTCACACTTGCTGGCTGAGTGGGAGACAGGGTTCAGCGAGCGTGGTGGCACAGCGCAGGGTCCAACAGGTCGCACGGCCTATCATCATATATATATATATATAAAGAGCTCACGACATCTTCGCTTACACTCACATTATCACTCACGTTCTCCAGCCCTTCCATCAAACACAAACATCCTTCGAAACAACAATGAGCGCAGGCGACAAGATCGGCGGTGCCTTGAAAGGGTAAGCTTTCTCTCTTCTTTCTCTCTCTCCGTCTGGACAGCCTTATTCGAACACTAATCATTCTCCCACCCTTGCCGCTCACAGTGCGATCAACACAATTCACGGAGCAGGCGAAGCCATCCGCGGCAACATCAACGACGGTCTCGACTCCGCAGGTGAAGGTCTCAGATCCGCCGACTCGAACAATCCCAACACAACCGCTCAGGATCCATCCACGTTTGGCAGGAGCACCGACTATGACAAGTCCTGCAATCACCAGGGCGTCGCTGCAAAGGGCGCAGACGAGTTCAAGCAGGGTCTCGATCAGTTGACCAACGCTTTCAGCTCCAACAACTCTAGCTCCACCACTCACTCTTCGACGTAGAGAGAAAGCGCTCACTATTGCCTCGGTTTTCTCTTCCCTCAATGTAGATGTTTTTATACCAAGGTCGTGTTGTCCACACATCGGCCTCAGATCCGCTCAGACTGTGTCGCGCTCTGATTTGGAATCGAAAACCCGATCTTCATGGGCCTTGAAGATGCGAAGAGGCTAAAATTACAGCTCCTCAACACCAAATCCAACCACCTTTTTAGCTGGCGCAGCCACGACCTTTTCCGCTTCCATAGCCTCATGTCTTCCACTCCAATGTCCCTTGAGCGTCGAAGAACGGATGTTGCCTCTTCTCGCAGCGCTTGGTGCCGCAGTCCTGCTCATCGCTCTGCCCACCACATGCCCTGGGTGAAGCATCGCCTTCGATTCATCCTGCGAAGTGTTGCTTGCCTCGTCGTCGGACGAAAGATTGCTAGACAGTCCAACCTCGTCTGCATCTGCGTCCGTGTCCGTGTCCTCATCTTCCTCATCATTGTGACCTTCTCCCAAGTTAATTCTTCCATTTCCGCGCCTTGGCATCGCCAATCGCGGCAGTGACGAGTCAGAATCGGGGTCGGAATCCGAATGCGAGGACGAATCGTCGCCCACCAGCGCACTCAGACCAGCCCGCTGTTGTGTCTTGCTGCGACTCTGAATGCCTGCTTGAACGCTCACTGCACTCTGCAGTGCCGTGCCATTTTGTGCCAGAGTCGCGGCATCGCCCACAGACCCGCCTCTCTGCCGGGGCGAGTGCGATCCGTGCTTGCCAACCGCTCGAGACGAAGATCGTCGGCCAGCATGTGCAGTCTTGAGACGTTTGGCTTCAATTAGCCTCTGTCTGCTAGCGCGTATCTCTTGGACCACGTCCTCGTCCAGACTGACGTCGAAAAGCTCCCAAATGTATCGTCGCACCGAGACGCGGTAGTAAAAGTGATCCATCAGCTCCAACGCTCTTGCCAGCACAGACAGGTCCTTGAACGCCGACTTGTGCTTGGCTTTCAGCTTACTAAGCGATCGCGATGCATTGGTGGCCAAGATCGAGTTGCCAAGATTGGCGATCGAAGTGATGATCTTGTTGACCACCAACGTCTCGGGCTCTGCCAGCTCGAGATAGCCCAAGTCTGGCACCTTCTGAACCTCCCAACGCCCAATCGACACGAGCCTGTTGACGTCGTCCGGAATGCAGAGCCCCATCGGTGCTCCCAAAGGCGTGCAGACCGACTGCCATCCGTAGTCTTGCAGCGCCTCGGCGCCCGAGTTGGTCGATGCGACGAGTCCAAGCACAAAGAAGCACGTGCCGCGAATCGACATGACAGGCGATGTTTCGGCAATCTCGACAATTTGGCTGATCAGATCTTCGGCTTCCAAGAACGGCAATCCGAGCTCGTTGGCACCGATGTTGCCGACAGCCCACAGAACGCTCTTGAGCTTGTTGATCAGCTCGCTGTCCGAAGCCTCAGCGCCGTGCTGGCGAATAAAGTGAGCGAACTCGGCAAAGTGACCCTTCTGCTGCAGGATGTGGCAGCCTTCGGGTGTTTTGGCCAACTCTCCGTAGAAGTGCGGCGGAACCACACCGTCTCTTGCTCTGTCCATGCTGCATGTTGAAGGAGGTGCAAAGGCCGATGCTGATTCGGACGAGCCGGTTGCCACGCTCATGGAAGTGCCACCACCGCCGTTGCTTGACGACTTGCGGTAGATGCTGAAAAAGTCGGCAAGCATCACTTCAACTTCAACGACGTAGCGCTGGTTACGCTCATTGAACCACTCGTCCATCTCGCGATCGATGTACTCGCCCTGCCAGAGATAACGAATTCCTATCGACGACGAAAGAAACTTGAGCAGCAGTGGGTGTCCTAGCTCGCCGAGGTGATCCAAAGTGGGCCGCATGGACACCACCTTCTCGAGGATGTGACTCGAAGTGCAGGCCTCTTCGACGACCCTGGTAGCCAGCTGACGCACATGAACAGCAGGGTCGTAGAGCTGCGTGAGTAAAAGACTGATGGTCCAGTCGCCTTGAATGTCCGAGCCATTCTTGGCGTTGGTTGGCAAGGTCTGCTGTCGAATGAGTTCAGCCAAGTGTCTTGTCGCAAACAGACGCACATCGCGGTAGCTCGAAGTGAGGGCCTTGGCAAGGATGATCCTGGCATGTCCATCGATGCTGTAATCGACGTTCTCGATCACCGCCTTGACGATATCGTCTCTGCTTCGCAGCGCGCTGAGATGGTACAGCGGGGTGAAGATCTTGAAGCGCTCGAGCAAGCGGATGCCTTCAGCTCTTTGTGTGAGGACGCCGATCATCTCGAAATAGCCCGAGGTGAGCGTCTCGTCCATGCGCTTGCGTGAGAGCAACGGATCCGAGGTGGACAGGCCTGACAGTGGATCGAGCTGATCGAGACACTCGCGAATTTCGCGGAGCAGGCGATCCTCGATGAGGACGCGTACACCTTCAGGGGTCGCTGCGAGCGTACTGAGCAGCAGGCAGCCGAGTCGAACAAAGCGGCGATTGGCATTGAGTTTGCGTATGCTTGCAAACCGTAGCGCAAAAGGGTGATAGAAGGCCAAGACCCTTTTGAGCAGCTTTGTGCCCTTGACAACGTCGTCAAGCCGTTTGGCGTTGAGCAGAGGACCTTCGAGCATCTCGGTGAGCGTGTCGAGATTCCACTTTGTGTGGTCCTTGGTGACGAGCACTTGGGTGTCGACCATCATGTTGCGGAACTGGACGTCGTCGATTTGCATGCCCATGCGCATCTTGGTTTTTTCGACCTGTCTTTGGCCTCTGCGCATCGACTCTTCGACCGAGTTGGAGCGATCCCTGGCTGTGCTCTGAACAGTACCGCTGAGAGCTGCTGCGCTGCTGATGGCTTCGTGGTGGGCACGATGACGATTGGCGCTGTCGATGGAAGCGAGTGCGCTGGCAGCGGCCTGTCTTTCGTCGCTCTTGTCCAGATTGAAGTTGGCAGCAAGGGAAAACAGCCGCGGGAGCGAATGAATGCTGCCTCCCATCGAAGGAGGGTGAACGCGCTTGGAGACCTGAAGCAATTCTCCCATGAGCATGGTCGCTTTCCTGGCCATGGTTGGGGAATGCTCGATCACATCAATGAGTGCATCCACAAGACCTGATTCAAAGAACACGACGAGGAGGAGGGCGAGGTAGTGATCAACGAGATTGAGCCGGCTTCGTGGTTGGTCGCCCAGTTCTCCCAAAGGCGCAATACCTTTGATGGGTTGAGCAGCCTCTGAATCGGTCTTGGGATCCGAAGAGGGAGCTTTGTGTTTGCTCTCGCGCTTGCTTGCAGGATCTATGCGTCCCGTCGCACCACGCACATTGAAGAGGTCGTAGAGCATGTCGAGGAGAACGGACTTGACCTCAACCGTGTTGACTCGAAGCGCTTGGACGAGCGATTTGATGGCGCGCTTGTTGTCCATACAGAGATAGATGAGGCCTGCCCAGGAACGGAGAAGGACGGTGACGACTGAGGCGGTACATCGCAAGAGTGCGTCGTAGGTGATGGGCTTCTGCACGGGCGTCTCTGTGAAGCCGGACAAGGCAATCTCGAGATCGACACCTGGACGCAGATGCTGACGCGTGCCAGGCATGTCGACGAGGTAGATAAAGACTTGGATGAGCGTGGGCGAGAACTCGGTGGGGCCTTCGGTCAAAGCCTGTAAAGCAGATCTGAGGCCACCTGCCCTGATGAGTAAACGGACATCAAAGACGGCAAGCTCTGCTAGCGTCTCGAGACAGATGTCGTGTAGCTTATCTTCGGGATGCTCTGCCACCGCAGCAAGTGCGCGGACCACGCCAGAGGACAAGAGGTCTTCCAAGTCGAGGGCGAGGCGGTCGGGAGAGGTGCTGATGGAGCGTAGGGCTGCGAGCTCCATGATGGCTCGGATGAGTTTGATCGCTTGGATCTTTTCGAGCTCGAACCGATTGTCGCGAATGAGCGTGCGTGAGAGATAGATGTCAAGGCCTTTACTACGGCAGCGCGAGACAAGCGGCCACAGCGGTTGGACAAGAGCATGGCGGAGAAGGCGGTATGTAGCTGCGCGGATCTCTTTGCCCGCTCCGTCGCAAAGATTGGGCATGGCGGTATCGACCAGATCGTCAAGGGGCAACTCGTAGCGTACACGCGCATGACGTTTGAGAATATCGACCAGGCGATTGATCTGATCGATTTGGTGCTTGGCCTGATCGCCGAGACCAGCGGCATTGCTAGGCGTGCGGGCATGCGCAGAAGCAGCCGAGGCCAAGGCAGCAGCTCGTGAGCGTACGGCAGTTCTGCGAGCCATGCGTGGGAGCGCGAGGGTTTGATTGAGTGGCGAATCCGGATCGGTGGCAGCGGTAGTAGCAACATTGGCGGAGTGCACGGCGGTCTGATCGGCCGGGTGGATGTGGGGAGAGATGGTGCCTGGTGAGGGAGAGTCGGTACTCTCCGAGAGGGTGGGCAGCTTCGCAGGCGGTGGCATTGGAGATGAGGGCCGCAATGAGCGGATGAGCATGATGGCCAGAGATCTGGAAGCTCGAGCATCCTCAACCTCGCGTTCATGGGTATGCACCTGGCTGGAGCCGAGAGGTCGTGTCTGTTGAGCAGAAGCAGGAGAATCGTCATGGGATCCAGCTGAGCGATCAAAGAGCAGGGCAGGAGGAGGGGGCGAGTGCAGAGGCTCTCGTACCGATTGCGTGGCTGAGAAAGGGAGAGGAGCATGACCATCGAGCCCAATGCCGAGGCCACCGAAGGGAGCGGTTGCAGCTGGATGGTGAATTCGCGAGCCGAGATCATTGACATAGTTGGTAGAGGGTGGCGATCCGTTATTTGGGTCGAGGTGGGTTGGCAAGATGTCATAGCTGGTGTTGCGAGCGGAAGGTCGACTTGGTCCAGCTTGAGCATCACCAAAGAGGGGTTGGCCTTCGAAGCCGAGTGCAGACTGTTCGAAGCGAGAAACGGTAGAAGCGAGAATATGCCAAGCTGAGTCCGAGTCCGAGGTGTTTGAAGCCCATGATGGTGGTGAAGTGGTAGACTGGATCTGTCTGCATCGGTCGAGCTCTGCGGTGAGGGAAGCAATCTTGGAGTTGGCCGAGTCGAGTTCGGACTCGATCTGTTTGCGAAGGTCTTGCTTGGTGGTGGAAGCGAGTTTGAGGTCAAAGACGCTCAACAGATTCTCTGCGCCATCTTTGATCTTTGTCTCGATATCGATCTGATTTTGGAGGCGTTGCACCTCGTCCTCTAGACTGAGCGAGTCCATTATGTGATCGATCCTTGAAGCGGATTAACTCGGAGAGAGAGAGGGAGAGAGGGAGAGAGAAGCAAGGTCTCAGTGATCCATCACGATGAGAGCGTTCATGGCCGAGTCGTGAAGCGGGATTGCCGAGCAAGCCATCTCATCTCAGAGCTGATGCAAGAGATCCGAGTGTCGTCACGCTCTGTCCCTTTGCGGGTGGGCGGCTCCGATAATGTACTCAGCAGGCGGATCGACCGCGAGTGATGCTGTGATAGCGATGATGGTGTCCAGACCCAAACACTAGACCCTGAAACTGAGCTTCTGCGAGCAACTCTACCTTTGAAAAAGTGCCAAGATGGGACGTGCGGCACCCGTGAATTAAGGTCACAAAAATCAGAGCCAAAATGATTTTCAGCGGATCAGTGACTTACGCCTTTCAAAAGGTCGCATGTCCCGAATCGTCAACACAGCAGCAATGACTGAGATGGCCAGAATGAAAGTCGGCGCGATTCCGATGCTGTACGTACAGTATCATGGCTGAGCTGAGCTCTGAGTCAGCGAGCTGTGAGCGAGCTGACCCACACACTGTTCCTGTGACTGAGTCAAGTTGCAGCGTGTCAAGATCTGGTCGGCACGCGAAGCCGAATTTCGGAGGACCCTTTTATCCGCTCAGACATTTGCTTCCAACTCAGCCAAGAACCACCAGCGACGGGCAACGCTCTCTCTCTCTCTCTCTACTCGCCAACCACCATTTCGACCACGACCGCGACCACCACCCACACTTTGCTCAGCACCTCTGCCGATCCGCTCATTCAGAGTACTCGCCACTGGCTCCAGCTGTCAAATAGCGATGAGGCTCGCTTCGATATCGACCAGCCTCGTGGCGGGAAGCTGTTTGCTCTGGCTCACGCTGGCAGCCATCCTGCTTCCCGCCTCCGTCCAGTCTGTAGCAGCTTCCTCTGACAAGGCAACACATGATGGCCTTCGCAAACTTACCGCTGCCAACTTCACGCTCACCAACCAAGGTGCATGGCTCATCGAGTTCTTCTCGCCCAACTGTATCCACTGCAAGAGGTTCGGCGCCACCTGGTCAGAGCTCTCCCAGAACAAGGACTACTTGCGCACACAGTATCCTCAAGCACCCTTCACGCTCGCCCAGGTCGATTGCCTCGCTCAGTGGGACCTTTGCAAGCAGCAGGGCGTCACCTTTTTGCCACGCCTCACCGTCTACCAGGACGGCAAGCAGAATCCCGAAGAATACAACAAGGAGCGCAACTATCCGGAAATTGCGGCCTACATTGACAAGATCGCCAAAGAATATCGCGAGAGCAAAGGTGTAGCTGACGTGCCCATCGCAGCATCCACTGACGCCATGGCAGCAGCAGCAGCTACTGTCGATGCAGCCAAACCAGCTCCAGGCGCCTCTGCTGCATCAACATCATCAGCATCGACACCAGCATCATCATCATCATCCACAACCGAGTCGGCAGCGAAAGGCAGCACTGTATCTAGCTCTTCTACCTCTTCGGCTGTCGAGGCGATTGAAGAGATCCTGCCCTCTGGTCCCAATCCCAAAGGCCAACTCATCAGCTATGGATCTGCACCCGTTCAGACCAAAGAGCAGCTGGCAGCATGGCTCGACAAATCATCAGGTCAAGGTCCTACCTTTGTCAAGTTCTTTGCTCCCTGGTGTCCGCACTGCAAGGCGATGGCCAATGCTTTTAAGCAGCTCAGCGAGTCGCTCAAAGGCAGGGTCAATGCCCTCGAGGTGGACTGCGAGGCCAATCGCCAGCTTTGTGCCAGTTACGACATTCGCGGATATCCTGTCCTCCGCCTCTACGATCAGGGCAGTGTCAAGGAGTACCCCGGCGGCAGAAACCACGATGCCATGCTCAAGTGGGTGCTCAAAGCCGTCTCGAGCTCCGGTCTGAAGCCAGTCAGCTCGAGCACAGAACTCGCGGGCCTTGCCAAGGACAACGAGGTCATGTTCCTCTACCTTCACTCTCCCGGCACTCCTGCGGAAGAGGTGCATGCAGTCGAGTCGGCCAGCCAGGTGCTGTTTGGCGGTCGAGCTCCTATCTTTGTCTCATCCGAGCCAGCCTTGCTCGATCGATATGCAAGCTCTCTGGCGCAGGATCGCTCCGTGTCGGTTCCTGCCACATCGGGTCTGCTCGTGTTCAAGGATCACTCGGTCGCACAACCCATCTCGGTGCTTCATCCTACCACCTTGCGCGCCTCCGACCTGGCTTCTGGTCAGGCCGTCTATTCGGAGCAGGCCATCACGCAGATTGCCAGCTTCTTGTCTCGCGAACAGTATGCGCTGGTCACCGAGCTCACTGCCGCCAACTTTGAAGAGATTGTGCGCAACAAGGAGGATGCGCTGGTTGTACTTGCCGCGCTTTCGGATACGTATCACGGCACGCAGCAAGCTGATAACTCTGCTGAAGGCATCGTGCTCAAGGAAGCCGAGGTCTCCGCCTTGCGATCCACTGCGCTCGAATGGAGGTTGAAGAAGGCCGCAAAGTCGGAGAGGCAGGTTCTTTTTGCATGGATCGATGCAGACCGATGGAAGTCGGCTCTCAAGAAGCTGTACGGTATCGATGCTACCAAGGTGCCTGCCGCTGTCTTGGTTGATGGCAACAAGTTGCAGTATTACGACTTGCCGTACACTTCTATCCCAGACTCTTCGCCGACGCATGCTCTGCAATGGATCTCTCAGGATGTCTTTGTTGGTATTGACAACGCGATTCAGGGCAGGATCCCGCCCAAATCATCCAGGAGTCTGTTCCAAAAGTCGGTTCGAGGGGCAGGCAACTACCTCAACGCCTTTGTTGAGACATGCGTTGCCCATCCCATTGTTGCTTTCGGCTTTGTCTTTACTGTTCTGGGAGGGTTGTTCTTCTATCTCAAACGTGCCACGTCGGGCTCAGCGTCGGCGCTGCCCATGTATTCGAAGGTGTCGACGGTCAAAGCTGACTGAAAAGGGGCGCAGCTTGTGGGTTGCACTTGTCGTTTTCGTCTTTTCATCTGTATCATATGTCCGTTTGCATGTTCTTTCTCTGCATGTTCGCTTTCGCAATTGAATGATTCCAAACGCATGTTTCGATGACGCTATGCTCTGACGAGACGGTGGTCTGAGAAGGATGCGGCGTTGAGGCGGGGCCTTTCCTTTTGATACTCACGCCGCACCTTGGGAACTTTTTCGCGAACTCGGATCGCGGACAACTCTAAAAAAAAACAGCGTCTGTGCTCCACACACGTCAGATAGGGCGAGACAACTTTTCCAACTTTCTTTTGTCTTCCTGCTCAATCTTTCTGCTCCTCCTCTAGACGACACGTTGGGCGAGATGAGTGGCACAAACGCTCCCACAAGCTCTACGAGCTCATCCGGGCTCGTACTGCACCATCTCGAACTAAGCCGATCCAACCGCATCCTATTCTTGCTGGAAGAGCTTCAAGTACCTTACCAAGTCAAACACTACAAGCGCGATCCAGTCACCCGACTTGCCGGCGACGATCTCAAGCAAGTCCATCCTCTTGGTCGGTCTCCCGTACTCACCGACGGAAATCTGACCATTATCGAAACCAATGCGATCATCCAACATCTCCTGCTGCACTATTACGATCCGAAGCGAGTCAACCTGGGTCCCAAGTTAGGTGAGATGACGCAAGAAAGTATAGACCTGTCTGCGTGGATTCAATTCGCGGAAGCGTCGATCATGCTGCATGGTATACCGCTGTTCTATGCGATCAAGGGTGGGGTGGTGAGTGAGGATGGTTCGGCAGCAGTGGAGAAGGTTTGTGCGAGAGGTATTAGAGTGGATCTGGAGTATGTGGAGGAGACGTTGGTCAAGAATTCAGGCCGGTTGGTGAAGGGGTATGAGTTTACAGCTGCAGATTGTGCGTTGTTGTACAGTGTGGATGTGATTTGGCACATTGTAGCGAGTAGGTCAGAGGAGTGGAGGAAGAATCTGGGTTTGAGGTTGGGACCCGAGACGAAAGCGTGGATGGAGAGGTGTTTCCAACGACCTGCTTTCCAAGCTGCTGTTCGCAAAGAAAGCATTCCGGAGGGCCAGACCGACTGGTTGGCAAACTTCTTTGGAACTGCCTCTAGCTCAGCTTTGAAAAGAACGAGAAAAAGCCTCTTCCGTCCCTGCATCGACCTTCACGAAGGCGTAGTCAAACAGATCGTCGGCGGTACATTAACGGATACGGATTCGACGCTCAAGACCAATTTCGTGGCTACACACAGTCCGGCTCACTTTGCCTCGCTCTATCGTCAACACAAGCTGACCGGTGGACACGTGATCAAGCTCGGACCGCGAAACGACGAGGCTGCTACTGCTGCTGTCTCTGCCTGGCCCCAAGGATTGCATGTGGGAGGAGGGATCAACGGTGACAACGCTCTCGAGTGGATTGAGAAAGGAGCCCAAAAGGTAATTGTCACGTCCTACCTTTTCCCCTCGTGCAAGTTCAGCCTGGAACGACTGCAGTCACTCAGCGCCAAAGTAGGCAAGCAGAACCTCGTAGTCGACGTCAGTTGTCGCAAAAAAGCAGACAAGTGGATCGTAGCCATGAACCGATGGCAAGATATGACGGATATGGAAGTGAACAAGCAGTCGTTGGATTTGTTAGCAGAGCACTGTAGCGAGTTTCTGATCCATGCAGCTGATGTCGAAGGGTTGTGTCAGGGGATTGACCAGGAGTTGGTCAAGAAGTTGGGCGAGTGGGTGACGATTCCGACGACGTATGCGGGCGGGGCGAGACATTTGGGCGATTTGAAGTTGGTCGATAGGCTATCGGAGGGCAAAGTGGATCTGACGTTTGGTAGCGCTTTGGACATTTTTGGTGGGAAAGGGGTGACTCTGGATGAACTGGTGCGGTGGAATGACTCGGCCAATGGTGAGGCTTAGAACAGTAGAACATGCATCGTAATCGCATCATAACATCTCATTTGTATTCTTGCCGCTTCAGTATGTGTCCCTTTGTGTCAAGTCGATGTGAAGAGAGGTGGTGAGCAAGGGCTTGGATGCAAAAAAGCGGAAGATGTTAAATTGCGAAAAAGGACCCTGTGGCGGTGATCGGCAACTCCCATCCCGACTCGTTTGGCGCCACTTGTCTTGCACCGCTTTCCTCTCTCTCTCTCTCTCTCTCTCTCTCTCTCCAATCTCCGCGGGGTTTCCTGGAGGCTTGGCGGGCAAGTCATCTTCGGAGCACAGCACAGTCAAACGTCAAGTTGATGGATTGAAAAGCCGTAGAGAGGAGAACACAACCGTCGGGGGATGTCTCGGCGTCGATGGTCATAGGACAGGGTTCAAGAGATCGTGTGTGCTACAGCATTACCGTCGGACCCTGGATACAGTCCAGCACGCTGTTCTGCATCTCGTGGTTGTCGTCGTCGAGCCAAGTTGGACTTGAGAGCGGGATGTCAATTTGTGTTCAAAGAAGGCCATGCTCAAGCGTGATGCCATCGAATGGCTATGCTCTCCGAAACCTGATGGCGCAGTAGAAGACGGGCCCGGTGGAAAGCGACCTTTTCTCGATCCTCAGCTTCAAACAGAAGCGCACAGGCCACAATTTAGAAGAAACCGGAACACAGGCCAACGGCGCAACGACACACGCACACACAAAAGGGGGCAAAGCACTCGAAATTTCAAACTCCTTGCGCGCTTCTCTCTCAACTCTCCCAAGTCACACTACAGGACGAGTTTGAATTTGTGGCTATAATCCAAAAAAGGAGGTGGTCTGAGCTTTTTGAATATGGGAAATGCCACCATTTGAAATTGATGAGTTCAAGATGCAGCTCCGACTCAACATGCCTGTGCAAATTTGAATTCAAAAAGTGTCAGCGCCTAGTTCAAATTCGAGTTTTTGATGGATCGATCTCGACAGTCTGACCTTGGCTCACTTTGAATTTCTACCTCTCATCAGCAGGCTGGACCAGCAACTCCATGTTGAAAGGATTGGTGGTAGATACGAAGATGCATCGAGGTTCATGGCAGTGCGCGCAAGTGATGGTGTGTGAGGCAAGGCTCCGAGGTGAATAGGATTCGAATGTCGAAAAGGAAGCGAATGATTTGAGCCACACGCAAAGCACACACGCTCACACGCGCAACACGCACAGCCCGAAACCAACAAACTGGCAAAAAAAAGAAGCCCCGCTTTGCTGAGACAGACAGACAGAGCCGCACAGCCCAACTCGACACGCAGACACGCACGCATTCAAGAAAAGGTCTTCTCGATTTTAACTAACTTGGCCTGAGCCCAGTTTGCCTTTTCGCCGATTGACTTGGCTTGACTGACTGGCTGGCTGGCAAGCACTACTGTACAGTACAGTAAGCACAGCCGACGATTCGACGTCTCTCTAGGTCTCTCGGTTTCTGCGCCTGTTCAGCTTTGGCTGCGTTGCCCCTTTCTCTGGCTGTCCGTCTCTCCTATCAGCGAGTGAGAGCTCCTCCAGTCAGTCCGTCGTCCACTTTGCCGACATCACACCTGTCTGTCAGCTTGCTCTCTTTCCTTTAGCTTTTCCCCCCACCACTTGGTTCTTGAACGTTTTCCGTTGTCCTCTTCCTCTTCTCTTCATCAACCTCGCCTCAGTACCACCACCACCAACGACCTAAAAACAACAGTCATCATGGAGGGTGAGTCTCTTCCTTTGTAATTGCAAGCCATCCATCCGCCAGTGGATGGTCCATCTGCCGCCATGCTTCTGCTCCACCTCGGCACTAGCCTGCTTGCATCCAAACATAGCTCTCCAACAAACACACCTCTCGTTCGCTCATGCAACCAGGGAGCAGCTTGCAATTTGGTCCACGATCGGTCCGGATCCGTTGGCGAATCAGGGTCGCAGGTCCGATAGCAGACTCGGTATCCTGCGCTGGCTGATCGGCGGATGCGTTCGAATCGGGGCAGTTGCTTGCGCTACATCCTCAACGGATAAACTTGCTTCCTCAGCGTTGTGGTCAGGCAATCTTGATCGATGCGCTTGATTGCAATCCGCTTATTGTGGATATCGATACAGCGAAAGCATCCGGTAGCGCTCGGATGCAAGCAGGAAAAGGCGGCATGACTTGCTCGATCAATTGCGCACTTTCTGAAACAGAGAGCTGACCACTTTCATTCTTCGCATCCTTCTTTGTACACCCCCAATGCTTTTTGAAACGCAACAGACGAAGTCGCTGCTGTAAGTAGCTTAAAATCGCACTTTTGTGCGCCGAATACGGGCTGCAAATCAAGATTGCACCCTTTGCGAAGCAGTTCAAGCAATTAGCTGCTGATGAACGTTGAGAGAAACTGACTTTTGTATGCTCTTACCCACTTTCTGCCTTTCATTCCACTATTCCGGTTTTCGAATCGCTCTCTTTGATCAAATCTTCGCCTTATTGCTCAACAGCTCGTTATCGACAATGGTACGGGAATGTGCAAAGGTACGTTTTCTATCCCTCGAGGCATTGTCACAAGGAATGCAATGGTCGAGAGTCCCGCAGCACTTGTTTGCTGCAAAGGCCCGCTTCTTCCTATTCTTGCCACAATTACAGCTTGCTGACTTGCTTTCTACCGCATTCCCTTTCTCGCTCTTCTGTCTTTACTGCAACACAGCCGGTTTCGCCGGTGATGACGCTCCCGAGCTGTCTTCCCTTCGGTCGTCGGTCGTCCCCGTCACCAGGGTGTCATGGTCGGCATGGGTCAGAAGGACTCGTACGTCGGTGACGAGGCCCAGTCCAAGCGTGGTATCTTGACGCTCAAGTACCCCATCGAGCACGGTATCGTCACCAACTGGGACGACATGGAAAAAATCTGGCACCACACTTTCTACAACGAGCTTCGTGTCGCCCCCGAGGAGCACCCCGTCTTGCTCACCGAGGCCCCCTTGAACCCCAAGGCCAACCGTGAGAAGATGACCCAGATCCTCTTCGAGACCTTCAATGCCCCCGCCTTCTACGTCGCCATCCAGGCCGTTCTGTCGCTCTACGCTTCCGGTCGTACCACCGGTATCGTCCTCGACTCGGGTGACGGTGTTACCCACACTGTGCCCATTTACGAAGGTTACTCGCTCCCTCACTCGATCCTGCGTCTCGACCTTGCCGGTCGCGACTTGACCGAGTACCTTGCACGTATCCTGACCGAGCGTGGCTACCCCTTCACCACCACTGCCGAGCGTGAAATTGTTCGTGACATCAAGGAGAAGCTCTGCTACGTCGCCCTCGACTTTGAGCAGGAGATGCTCACCGCCACCCAGTCTTCGGCACTCGAGAAGTCGTACGAGCTTCCCGACGGCCAGGTGATCACCATTGGCAACGAGCGATTCCGTACCCCCGAGGTGCTGTTCCAGCCCGCCTTCCTCGGCCTCGAGGCTGCCGGTATCCACGAGACCACGTACAACTCGATCATGAAGTGTGACTTGGACATCCGAAAGGACCTGTACGGAAACATTGTCATGTCGGGTGGTACGACCATGTACGCCGGTATCTCGGACCGTATGCAGAAGGAGATTACTGCGCTCGCGCCCAGCTCGATGAAGGTCAAGATTGTTGCGCCCCCCGAGCGAAAGTACTCGGTCTGGATTGGTGGATCCATTCTTGCCTCGCTCTCTACTTTCCAGCAGATGTGGATCTCGAAGCAGGAGTACGACGAGAGTGGACCTTCGATTGTGCACCGCAAGTGCTTCTAAGCGCTGGTCGCGTCGTGCTCGTCTGGGGAGAGCGGCAGCGCGGTGTCCGAAGCCGATCCTGGGTGTTGGACGCCACGAGGTCATGCTTGTTGCTCCTCCCCGTGCGAAATTCTATGATCATTGACACGTCAAGGCGGCAGGTGGACGCTTCTGCCGGAAACAGACAAGGGCCACAAGGAAGGCTCTTTGTCGGTTTTTTGATCGGCTCGAGTCGGCAGGCAGGATGCATCAAGACTTGTCTCGCCCTTGCGTGTCATCTCCTTTTCCCCCTCAACTCCCACTCCCCCCAACCGTAAATGTAGGCTCAAGAGCAGCCGCGCAAAGAAATGAAAGATATGATAACGAATGTATGAACTTGCCTTTGCATTAACTTTTATGTGTGTGGCAGAGCAAATGTGACGGACGCCGTTTGAGGAAGGGTGTCAGGCTCTGTGAGGATGGACAGGACCGTGTGCGGCGTAAGAAGGGTCAAGGTTTGGCTATGCGGCGATACGCTCGATGTTGCCAACGCCCGCACGGTGTAGAGCGGGAACCAGAGGCTGGACAAAGTTTGAGACGAGGAGGGTTTTAGGAGAGCCAACTCACACTTTGCGACATGCTCGTCTAACATCGGGAGCGGGACGCACGCATCGGGGAGAACGACGATAATCGGAGCGACGAATTGTCACGTTTTCTCCGACCAGCGATCGAAAGCGCATGCGCAGGCGAGCATCCTCGCTGGCAAAGGACTCTCTGAGAGCGGAGGATGAAATTCGAAAAAAAAAAAAAAAAAGTTGACAGCAGCTTTCTTGTTTCTTGTGAGAAAAAGGCAAGTGCGCACAATAGAGAGAAAGCGAGTGGGCTTCTTGACCCTCTCGTCTAGCGTTCTTAACCCTATATCTGCTGCAGAACTACAGAGAAGCGATACTCTTTGTCACAAAGTGTGACTTCTGTAAAATCACCACAATCGAAAACGAATGCAGGGGTGTGTCCCCACTTCTCTCTCACACCCTCTCTGCCGGTTACACAATGAAGAATCCGGCAGCTCCATCCCCCAAATGCAATCTGCAAGAGTGCCAAGCGGTGTGTGGGTCAAGTTGATTGTGCAAACGCATTCGCAGACGACGACCGCTGTAGGAACAGTGATGAAAGCAAATGCCTGCCAAGTCTGTGAGCTTGCAGGGAGGGAGAAATGTGTCGAGAGAGAAAAGGAGCTGTCCATTTTCCTTGGCATCAGAGCACAGAAGGGGATGTGCCTCGGTGAAACCAAGATTCAACGCCGCAAATTCAAAAATCTTTTTCGCTCGGCCACTACGCCAGAGTCTAAAAACTTTCAAATTCCTTTCTGGAAACGCAGTGACCTGCTTGGTGCGTTTCGCTTCTTTCGACTGCGCATTCCATGCGGAAAAGAAGAAGAAGAAGAGTGTTTCGGGATGGCTTCCGGTGGTGAATGGACTGTGACTGTGACTGTAAATGTGACTTGTGAGAGTGGTTTTTGGTGGCAACTGCGCAGCGCAGCAAAAGGGAAAGCAAAAGCAAAAAAAGCGAGAAAAGGGCGCCAATTTGGACTGTCGGTCTCAGCCGCGAGTGAGACAGCCGACGCGCCCTTTTTGGAGATTTGACAGTTCTGATTGACACGTTTAGCGCACGCACACACGCAACGCAGCACAAAGGGAGGAGCAGAAACCGCGATGCGCTGCGATGCGCTGCGATACGCCTGTGTGTGTCTCTCGCTTTGCTCGCTCCTACTGCGCTGCGCTTGATCCTCCTTTGTCCGCTCGCTCCTTTCCATTCTTTCCTCCCTTCTCCATCATACTCTCTCTCTCCCTCTCATAAAAAGATCCTCAACTTTGGCTGGTCCATAACAAGGTCTTTTCTCACCTTCACCTCACCTCCTCGCAAAGCATTCCAAACCTCTTTCATCTCTCCTCTCTCTCTCTCTCTCTCTCTCTTCCCCCATCTCGTCTGCATCACATACGCGTTCTTTGATAGAACCTTTTGCAAACCCTCTCATCTCGCACACGCACAGCATACACTTACAGCAGAATCATCCATCAATCACAATGAAGTTCCTCACCGTTGCCGCCGCTACCCTCGCCTTGGTCGCCACCAACGTCTCGGCTGACCCCAGCGTCGAAGCTCTCAACCTCCCCGCCATGTCCAAGCACCCTCTCTCCATGCAGCGACGCGATGCTATCCTCAACCAGCGTCACTCGGCCTCTCAACCTCGTGTCGTAAAGCGTCACTTCCGTGGTTCCAAGCGCAGTTGCAAGGCCAAGACCCACAACGCTGCTTCTGGCGCTGGCGCCAAGGCTGTATCATCCTCCAAGCAGAACTCTCAGTCCAAGTTGGACTCGGACTCTAGCTCCAGCTCCGACTCGCAGTCGTCATCTTCTGGCAAGAGCGACTCCAAATCTGGCTCATCTGCATCCTCGTCCTCCTCGGCATCCGGCGCTGGTCTCTTTGGCTACCACGCGAGCAACTGCGGTTCCAGCGGCGCCAACGATCAACAGCCCAACGGTTCTCAAAGCTTCCTCAACTGCGGTCTCACCTCTGGTGGATGGCAACCCCCCAACCTCAAGCTCGACCAGCTCAAGATCATCTCGAGCAGTCAAGCCGCCGACTCGCCCGTCTTTGCTCCCTGCAAGGATGTCCTCTGGGCCTTCCAGGCCGCTGAAAAGGCGCACGGTGTTCCCGCTACCGTCCTCATGTCGTTTGCCATGCAAGAGTCCACCTGCAACCCCAACGTCACTGGTGGCAATGGCGAGCAGGGTCTCATGCAGATCACCCCTGACAAGTGCGGCGGCGCTCCTAATGGAAACTGCAAAGATCCTTGGTTCAACGTCGACACTGGCGCAAAGTATTTCAAGACCACCTTGGACCAGTGTGGTGGCAACGTGCTCCAGGCCATCGGCCAGTACAACGGTTGGTCGCTCGGATTGACCGTCCAGAAGGCCACCGCTGCCAAGTATCAGGGTCACTGCTTTGCTCAGAACAACCTCGACTATCTCTACCAGATGTTGAACGGTTGGTTCTTGGGCAAGTCCAACTCGTACGACATCGGTACTTACAAGAACCTTGCCAGCTGTTGAGCGGGGTTGTCCCTTGCGTTGCGGAAGTCCCTTTCCTTGGTTTTGCTGTTTCATCCTTTTTTTTTTTTCTTTCTTCGTCACTCTGTAACTGTATCCGTTTGTTTTGGCTCCCTTTGACACTTTTGAATTCGGGAGATGGACTGGGTTTTTTCCAATTCTCGAGTCGCTAGAGGTAATAAGCGTTGGGCCGACGGTTTACATTGCCTCGATATCTGGAGCTAGATGCTCCGGATTCGAGTTTTGCTGTTTTTGTCATTTTTCACGCTAGACGTGGTGTGCAATGCTTTCATTTTTTCTTCGCATTTCGAGATGGATATGAGAGAGACTGTGTGTGAGAATGAGTGGAAGGGTTGGTGAGACGATGATGGGTGCGGTTGTGGGGGGGTGAAGAGGTGAGAGAGGAGGTTTTTTTGGCTGGGCAGGAGGTAGGTGGCGGAAAGTTGGTCGAGGATCGAACGTTACAAGGTTTTTTGTCCCTTTTGCATTTATGGTTATGGCAAAATAGCGATACGAGCCAACAAGAACTCTTCGGGAATCTCAAA
Source organism: Anthracocystis panici-leucophaei (assembly GCA_014826065.1). Lineage (NCBI taxonomy): Eukaryota > Fungi > Basidiomycota > Ustilaginomycetes > Ustilaginales > Ustilaginaceae > Anthracocystis > Anthracocystis panici-leucophaei. Next base: position 189,932 of record CP060319.1, on the reverse strand, counting down.
TCGACATGCACGACCGGCTTTTGTGGAAACAACAAACAAAGGCAGACAGGACAGTGTGAAGAACGAAGGAGCGTTCAAGGTTGCATAGACATGCGCATCGCCAGTGCAGCTGTTGTTGTTCGTCGAGCTCGTCGAGTTGGTCGAGTTGGTCGAGTTGCGATTCGAGGGTGGAGAGTGCGCGGTGCGGTGCTGGTTCGGCTGGGGTGGAGTTTGAGGATGTGGTTGATGTGGTCGATGTCGAGGGATGTTGAGGAACGAGTAGGGGTGGTGGGAGGAGGTCGGGTTGTTGTTCCAAGCTCGTTGCTGCACCACCACCTGCTGCCGGTGTTGCACCTCTAACGGTCGTCAATGTTGCTCCAGCCCCACTCCCGTTTCCCACCTTCCCCAACTTCCTCTCCTTATACGTCCTCCCCTCACCACTCCTAAACGGCATCCTCACCACCTCCCTCAACCTTTTCGCCTTGATCTCTCCAAATCCAGGACACATCCCTACACCCTCTCCACTCTCCAACGCCTGCACCACCCCCTTGACACTCCCAAACCGCGTCAGCAGCGTCACCACATCTGTCCTATTCACCCCCCTCACCTGCGTTAAAACGTTCGTCACCTGGCCAAGATAGTCTTCCGCTACGCGTTCCTTGATCAAATCCGGCGGTTTGTGCTCGAACGATTTATACGTCTCTATATATTTCCCCGCTTCTTCCGGCGTCCACGAGATGATCAACGTCAAATTGTTGATCAAACACGTCTTGGTCAATTCTTTAATCGCCGACTGATGGTCGTTTACGTCGCACATAACCAACAGTACGCGCAACGTAAACATTTGACCAAGCTTGTTGATCCGGGTATGGACGTATTCGGGATGAAGTCGATGGTAACGAATCGAGAGGAAAAGGATGCATGAAGATAAACCGACTTGATAGTCGGGTATAATGTCGGCGTATTCCCATCCAACGTTTCGAATGTGTTGGAGGACCGGATTGCCGCGTTGACAGTTGTTGACGAGGATGGTGGTTCCGGTGCCGGCTGCACCGCGGACGAGCGGACGTGGACGCGGTTGGATAACGGGTCCGCTGGAGGAGGTGGATGTGCCAGCAGCGACGTTGGTCCAAGAGGTGGAGGTGGAAGAGTTCGTATCGCGAGGTAGCGACGATGCAGGTTGGAACGACGACATAGGACGTCGTGCGAGGGGGCTATTGCGGCCGCTGTCGGTGGTGGTGTCGGCTGGTGGAGCCATTGATTGTGTGTGTGTGTGGAGGGCTGCAGACTCAGAAAGCTCAGAAGGTGAGAGAAATTGCGAGCTCGGTTGGTAGGCTGCCGCAGGATGACAGGGGGGGGTTATCGATGCGAATGTGGCGCGATTGTTGCGGACCAAGGCCGAAGAACGAAAGACGCGGGCAGACGAAAAAACACAAAATAGACGAGCGAGAAAGGGTATATGGTGATTTCCGAAGGGGTATACTTTTGCTGGCTACAAGACGGTGATGAACCATACGGGGCGCAAAAACCAGAACGAATTGCATATTGTCAGCAACTGCCATCACTGCTTTACAACACCACCACCACCACCGCCCAACGATCCTCCGGGGCAGCATGCACAATCACTTGCTTTACCCGAGCAATTATCAGAATTGCAGAAGAAGAATTAACTCGGCATCGGGACTGAGGCCCTGAGACTGTTGAGCTTGTGAATGTGAAATTTTTTTATTCATCACCTTGGAATGCCGGTATAGAGAATGTGTGACATGCTGACCTTGTCGTCGTCGTTGTTGGTCGAGCCAGAAACTTACGAATTTGGGGCAGTCAGCGCTGAACAAGGGTGAGAACGTTTGGTAGGCGCTCACACTTGCGCGCGGGCACGGGTGGTGAGGACTGTTGCAGTCGCGCGTGAGTGGGGTGTGGTGTGGTGGTGGCATCGAGGGAGATGGTGGGATGACGATGACCACCTGTCAAACAACGTCGAACGAGCCAAGAAAAGAGTTGCGGCGGTGCGGTGAACCGAGCGAGCCACTCTGTGACTTTTTGGGCCTGCATGCGAGCTGCTCGAAGTGGAGGGATTTTTACGGATCGAGGCTGTAAGATCGCCCAAGCTGTACCTCAGAACCAAAAAAAAGAAAATGAAAAAAGGGACGAGCTCGGCCGAGGAGACTACATCACGTGTGGCTGCTCACCTCACCCAGACGAAAATGAGGCAGAATGCGAGTGTGCCATCTGCTTGGAATTTCGAGATTTGGCAAGATCGCGCTGTGCTGCCTGATTCAAAGATTGCGAGCCTGCAGCTGCCACAAATTGGCAAGGCGGCGTGCTAGATAGAGTAGCCCCTCGTGGTTCAATCTTTTGAACCCCTTCTCCTCACCCTCAAGTCACCTCCCTCCCCTCTTCATCACCAACTTTTTGATCAGCAACAATGGGTCGTGTCATTCGAGCTCAGCGTAAGAGCGGTGGTATCTTCACCGCTCACACCAAGCACAACAAGGCCCCCGCCAAGCTCCGCGTCTACGACTACGCCGAGCGCAACGGCTACATCCGAGGTGTGGTCAAGGAGATCATCCACGACGCTGGTCGGTAAGTATCCTCCCAGAAGGACAGCATTTCAGCATCAGCAGCACAAAGCAAAGTACAGCAAAACAGAAGCGATGAACAGCACAATTCAGCAGATATTACCAGCACCGACACAGACACTACGCAGTATAGACATAGGCAGACACCACAGGGCGGTTCAGGATACATAGCAGAGTCGCAGGGCAAGAGGGAAAGCCGTTACAGTTAAAATGTTAGCATTGCAGTAAGGCAGTCTACCAGTAGAGTCGGGTATGACGGACACGTCAAGGTGCAGCAACAGCCAAGGATGTAGGGACGAGCACAGCTATCGCATCGGACTGTGTTCAGCTCCATTCATGGATGTTGCAATTCGCCATCCATGTTTGCTCTGGAACAACTCTCTCTGCAAGGATTCCCAGTCGCACAGACACACTCTGCGGCTTATACTTCGACAAGCTTCCAACAATGACGCACAATGCATTCAAACTATTCATCAGCCGTCACTTCCAGATCTTAACCTTTTTGCGGGTGGATTCAGCGCTAACGCGCATCGTCCATATGACGCCGGCATCCTGGTCCAACCCCTCAACAGCTTCAACCGCGATTCGCATGATATAGATCAGTATGGCTGCAACCTAAACGCTGCATTGCCAATTCGCTTCACAAGTCATCCACGACAAATGCCTCGACACATTGCATTTACACCTTTGACTGCATTTTGGACTGCTCAACAACGCCGCCCTTACTTTGCAACGCTTCTGATGCCGTGATGCTGCACTCGATGCTTTTCAAAGCGACTTTCGCTTCCCTTTAGCATTTCCTGATACTGACTACGATTGTCCCATCTCATCCTCTTGACTTAACTCACTAACAGTGGTGCTCCCCTCGCCAAGGTCGCTTTCCGTGACCCTTACAAGTACCGCACCCGTGTCGAGACCTTTGTCGCTACCGAGGGTCTCTCCACCGGCCAGTTCGTCTACTGCGGTAAGAAGGCCGCCCTCAACGTCGCCAACGTCCTCCCCCTTTCGTCCCTCCCCGAAGGTACCATCGTCTGCAACGTCGAGGAGAAGTCTGGTGACCGTGGTTCGCTCGCCCGTACCTCGGGCAACTACGCCACCATTATTGGCCACGACTCCAACGGCAAGACCTCGCGCATCCGTCTCCCCTCTGGTGCCAAGAAGACCGTCCCCTCGACCTCGCGTGCCACCATTGGCATCGTTGCCGGCGGTGGACGTATCGACAAGCCCTTGCTCAAGGCCGGTCGTGCTCACCACAAGTTCAAGGTCAAGAGGAACTCGTGGCCCCGCACTCGTGGTGTGGCTATGAACCCCGTCGACCACCCTCACGGTGGTGGTAACCACCAGCACATCGGCAAGCCCTCCACCCGTTCGCGCTTCGCTCCCGCCGGTCAGAAGGTCGGTCTCATCGCCGCTCGTCGTACCGGTCTTATCCGCGGTACCATCAAGACCAAGGACGCCTAAACGCAGTCAAGAAGTTTTCCCCCCCTTTTCTTTACTCTGTTTCTCGGCCTTTTTGTTTTGTTTTCCTTGTTCTCCATTGGTTATCGTTTTCTTCTCTTCTTTTCGCCCTTGCAGAAGCAGAAAGGAGGCTGTATGGGAACGGCGCAGTCTCTTTCTTGCCTTTTTTTTGTCTCAAACACAATGTATTTCTGGTATCTTTCAAGAAGATGTCCACTCACACATATCTCGCCGTTACCAAATCATTGTCCAGGAGTGGTGACACTCTTGTGACTATTGCACTACTACTACTACACACAACCCAAAAAAGTAAGAGATTGAAATTTCAGTCTTTGTTTCCCTTTCTCAAAATGTATGAGGGTGGAGGTTGTGATTGTGGGGGGGTTGTGTGTGCTATGGATGGAGCGTGACAAGGTATCTTGAGACTACGTCGGTTGATGGCTTGGTGCAAGAGCGTGTAGGGATACGGGATCGAGGAGCAAAGTAGGCGTTGTGAGACCTTGTCTACCCTCAACTTTGGATCATTCAAAAGATCGTCGAGGCGGATGCCGACCCTATTGCTCTCCCTCGCGTTGCGGTTCTTCGGGGAATGTCGATGGGTATCTCACGAAATCGCTGCTCCTCTTGCTCTAGTCGTCTTCTTTGTGCCTCTTGCTCCGGACCCTTAGCTCGTGCGGCACGTGTTGCCGCTTGCTCTCTATCCCCCCCTTTCCCCATCGTGGTTGTTCTACCTGCCATGTTTCTTGAGCTTCCTGCTCAGCAGTTCGTCTTCCTTCCGCCTCCTGTTCATCCTCCAACCTCGCCTCTCGAACTTACGCTTCTCGCTCCACCTTCCGTCTACCCTTCAAACCCTCCCGTTCCCCTCTCCATCCCCCACTCTCCTCAGCCTCCTTGCGCAACTGCGGCCCCAACACCCGCTCCTGAAAAACCCGATCCAACTCCTTGGCCGTAATACCCAACCGATGTTTCGCAGTCTCGTCCGACACCACACCTCGAATGGGCGAGTTGACAATGTGCCAGTCGTGGGCGTATTCGTTGGGTAGGGTGGGTTTGACGTGCGATTCGTGTTCGACGATTCGGAACCCGAGCCAGGATGCAGAACGGGACCAGTTGGGAAATGGGTCGGTGGTGGTGGTAGGTGGTGGTGGTAGTGGTGGTGGTGGTGGTGGTGGTGGGAGGAGAGGGGAGAGTGGATTCGAAGAGTGAGGTGGAGTCGGTGAGGGTGGTTTCGAGGAGGTCGGGGTTGGCTGTTAGGGGTAAAGAGAGGATGGGGGCAGAAAGGAGATTGAAGATGAGTGTGAGTGGAAGAGTCGGAAAGTGCATGGTTTGGTGCGAGAGCAGCGAAGCGCGAGGTGATTGATGGTGTTTCGACGTTGAGAACCTTCAAGATATAAGAGCGAGAGTTGAAGCGCTCTGAACCAGACCAATCACCGACCCGCGCTCTGTTCGGCAGACAGCTTCGTATTACCAACTCGCTTCGGGCGGATCAACAGCTGACGATTCTGGACCCAGGACCTGAAAAAAAAGGTATAAGCTTCTTACCGCGTCCTCTTATATCCAGTCACAACAATCAAGTTTCGACCTGACCCTGACGATCGAGACAAGAGCAGAAAGAAAACCTTATGCAACCCCAACAAGCATCGACGCCTCTTCTTCTCTTGTCTCTCCTCGCCCCTTTAACTTCCAGGTCACACTTTGACGAAGCCTCGACGGACTTCATCAACACATTTGTTGCCGGTCGAATGACGCACCGAACGAGCTTCGGTTCGGCACCCGCTCGCCACCCAGTCTCGTCACCCGCGGTGCTTGCGTACACCGTATGTGGCGCTACTTTTTTTTTGGCGGCGGAGGCGGCGAAGTTGTCCGGGGTTCCCACATTCCGTCGCTTTCGTAGCTCGTACTGGTGAGAAACGGGGTTGTGAGAATCCGACGAGTAGCTCTGTTGTTGGGATACGATGGGTGCCGAGGTTTTCATTTGGACGGTTGCAACACGCGCGTCAAGCGCGATAGCAGAAAGGAGAGCGACAGCCGGGCTTCGACGTGTGAACACCACGCCGGGGGGAAAAAGTGGAAGTGGGCTACACAGTGGACGGTGAATTTTCATCTTCACGCACTACCGACGATGGAAGAGGGTAAAGCTCAAGGTGGTGAAGACACACGATGCTTGTTGACGTCGAAGATTTTTTTCGGGCATTGCACTGCTTGTCGTCGTTTCGACCAGCGAAGAACTATACATGTGACGAGGAGGAAAATCGAAAAGGAGAGAACGAGCGGGTGTGTGAGATGAGATGAAGCGATTCCTCTCCACCCGTGAGCGGTACTCGAGAAGGGGAGAAAAGGTGCACTCTTTTTGCATGGTGGGTCGAGCCGTCGATTACGCGGTCTTCAATTCGCCACTCGGTAGAGGTCGTCAACTGCGGCTTTCTCAGGATGATTGCCAGGGAAGTTCGGCCAACCATGACTGCTGCCCTGACCTTGTTCAGAATCCGCCAAGTAGCCACGTACAGCTGCGGAATCCCCTTCCGCCTGAATGGCCTTGATCGCGTTGGCCGCCTTCCGGGCGATTTCCGCTCTTGTCTTGTCTGCCTCACTCTTGCCAACCCCGGATCCAGGCCCCTTAAATTTGAACTTCGGTAGCCTCTCCAGCTTGCGACGAGGAGCAGATGCAGTTCTGTGGTTGATCGATGGTGGAGGACTATCAGGACTAGGAGTATCGGGACGTCCTTCAGGTAGATGCACGGTGTTAAGGGCAGGAGGACGACTGCTTGAAAATCCTCGAGAAGCACTCGTCTCGAGAGAGAGACCGGAAAGACGCTGTTCGAGCCCTGATGCTGCTCCTCCGATGAGCTGCTCTTCTACGCTGGGAGCTACGGGTGCAGCAAAGACCGTCGTGACCAGTAAGACCAGAGCGAGGGTGAGAAAGATTCGCATCGTGCCGGAGTGTCTTAGATCTAGACTGAGGAGAAAGGTCGAAGAACTGTGGAGCAGCTTGAAATAAACGGCTACATATATATATTGCTTCTTCAGTTCCAATCAAAGACCAGTATTCATGCAAGGCTGAACTTACGCATACCTTGGCAAAAAGTGGGCGCAAAGAGGGGCCTTTGTTCGTGTGCAACATCCAATCCACCGTGCTCTCCCCCTATGCTCTAGAAAGAGATGAGATTCCCGCAAACAAAGTCTTTGCTCAGCGACTATGCATCCAGATCTCCTAACGAACAAGTCACCACCGTGCCTGGCCCACAATGTTGGACTCAGCCTCGCCAAACATTCACCCACAATCCGCATCGCATTGCGTCTGGGAGGCTGACCCACTGCGTCTGGGAGGCTGACCCACTGCGTCTGGGAGGCTGACCCACTGCGTCTGGGAGGCTGACCCACTGCGTCTGGGAGGCTGACCCACTGCGTCTGGGAGGCTGACCCACCGCTGTACGCCTACATCTCCACGGCCAACGGTGTCTAGATCTGCTGAAGAGACAAGGTACTACTGATCTTGTGCGCATGTGAGAAACAAATGTTGCACATCATCCACAACCTTGCATATGTGATGTGGGACTGCGGCTTGCGAAGGTCGAACGACCCGCGCGCTTGCTGTACAGTACGCCTACAAGGTTCACCATGAGCAATTCAGCACAACGACTGCGTACAGAATACTTGGGAATTTCGGGCATGGTATTACTTTGTCATCGTTATATGCGAGTAGTGATGAGGTGAAAGCTAAGAAAGACGAAGATGGACAAGACGAGGTGACCTTGCACCTGAGAAGAGAGAAAAGGTACACGCTTTTAGTGGGGTGGTGGGTCGGCGGTCCTCTACGCCCTTCAACCTGCCACATGAAGCCGGACCAAACCATGATCTCTCTACACTTCAAGGGTGGTTGCCAGGGTGGTTGCCAGGGTGGTTGCCAGGGTAGTACGGCCATCCTTGACTGCTGCCGCCCTGACCTTGCTCCAAATGCGTCATCTCCGCATCGCTGATCGAGCCTCCACTTCCTGCCTGAGCTGCTGCTTTTTCCTGCCTGTTCTTTTCCATCGCCAACGTGAGAGTGGTTTTCCAGTTCGGCTTCTTTCGAATAGACTTTTGAAGCTTCGCAAGGGTAAGTGAAGTCCACTTGCTAGAACGAGAAGCATCGCCCCGAATTCTTTCATTCATCGAAGGTCTACCTCGAGGGGCATCGGGAACCGGCACCCATCCTTCCCGAGTCGATGCAAAGTGGGGCTGCAAACCTTGATTCGGTTGGAAGGTGGTGAGCGGAGGAGGACGATTGCCTCCCACAGGTCGAGGTGAAGCTTGGTCGAGTTTGGAGGAAACCTCTCCCTCTACTTCCATAATGCCCTTTTCGAGCTCCTCTAGATTCCACATGGGTGTAGCAAAAACCGAGGTTGCCATTACAGCCATGATAAGAGCGGAAAAGAATCGCATCGTTGGGAGAGCTTGTAAGGAGTGCGTCTTGTGTAGACTTGTGTTTGACGTCAGAGTCTCGTCTGAGAGGAAGGTTCGAGCAGAGGCAGAGAAGCGGTCTAATTATACCTTTTGCGCTTTCACGTAGTGTTACACCTCCCTCGTGAACGGTGGGTTGCATGGAGCTAAGAAGGAAGGCACTGCACCTCATGAACGGTGGGTGTGAGCGAAGCTCTTGCTCGCGAGAAACGACCAATCGGCCGTGCCTCTCATCTCTCTTGCATGAGATGAGACTCCCGCAGATAAAAAGGTGTAACAAGCTCCTGCTCAACATTTGTGCATCTAGACCTCCTAAGAGCAAGTAACCACCCTACTTGGCGCATGAGATCGGACTTAGACGTGCCGAACGAACATAACCAAGAGCAGCTCGGCACACAAGGCACCACCGGTTGGGCATCACCCGTGGCGTGGCTGCCAACTGACGACTGCCGAGTGACCCACGCTTGCTATACAACTACAGCCTCGTCATCAACGCTGCGTCTAGACAACCTCCTGAAGTGAAAGGTCCCACCGCATCTTGGGCGCAGAAATGACGCGTGCAAGTTAACCTGGTCCACCTAACTGTAATGCTGCGGGTTGCGAACACCGACTTGACCCACACATCTCACGCCTAATTACCATGTACAGTACAACCATTGGAGGGTCGGGAAGAGGTGGCTTGCGTCATTTGCATCCCCACCTAACGAAGCACGCCAAACTGCACCGCTGATCCAAGAGATGAACGGCGGGTCGGAGGGACCATGCTGGTGGAAGTAGCGGCAGTGATGGTCTGAGAGATGTCAAGAGTGGTGTATCGACCGTGTTATCCGCTCTGAAACTGTCCCAACGAGCCAACGAAGCTTTGCCAAAATTGATACAGTAGACGGCTTTCCGACGGGGACAATCTTGATCGCGTTGATCGCACCTTTCACCTCCTTGCGGCATAGGAGCTGCCATGGTGACAGTCGAGGCGGAGAGCGCCAGCGCCACAATCTAAAGAGGTGAACTTCATGCTTGCCAAAGGATCTTGTAGGAGGGACGTGGAGCTTCGGAAGTTGAGGAGTGATCATCGTTTCGCATCGACAAATTGGCCTCCTTACATACCTTCTCGACCTGTACAAAATCCAACCCAACAGAGCTGTGTATCTTCTTCGCAGCGTCATCGTAGAACTTGAGCATTGGCGCAGGAACCCGTTTGGTCTGTTTGACAGCAGCGTTGTTGTCCTTTCGTCCACCTTGTCACGTTTTTGCATTTCGGTTTCTCGCTCATCAATTTCGGTGGGTTGCAAATGGGAAACCATTGCTTGTAAATGCTCTGCAAAATTTTGCTACTGCAACAAGACAATGTTGGATGGAATCAGATCCTCGTGCGTCCATGAAAGCGGTTGGCCGGCGCTGGCAGCGTGTGAGAGAGGTGGTGACACTCACCACAAACGCAACGGCTTTCCTGTGCAAAAAGCTGAACCAATCGAGCGCAACAGCACAGCCCCAACTTGCACACAAGACACTCTGTTCAACACTCGAAGTACACCACTTGGAAGGCAGAAACGCAACTCGTTGGAAAGGTAGAGAGCGTCTTGGGGGAGCACACTTGCCTGTCACTTTCATATGCTAGTTCAATGTTTTTTCTCTCAACATCTTTCTCATCGCCGCTCGGCTGGTCATTGCCAAGCAGTGCAAAACTTTCCCTCGCTGTATCTTCCCTCTCTTGGTTTGTTTTCGCTCGTCCGTGCGCTCGTCCAGCCACCTTTACGACAGGCAGGGGGCCTCGTCGAGCCTGCTGGCCTTCACCACCGGTCTCAACCACGATCAAATCGTTCAAACATCCAACGGGTGACGCTGAGCTGGGATGTGAGGGAAAAGAAGTAAAATTGCATGAAAGAACATGATAACGAAGCTTTAGAGTAGAACCGCGAGCGAATGCGTAAAGAGATAGCAAAAGCGTGAGAGGAAGGAGACGAGAGGGAGATTGGACGAGGATGGAAAAACGGTAGCGGAAGGAGCATGGAGAAGAATAGAGAGCGCGGAAATAAGAACGCCTTTCGAGAAAGATTTGGAAGCGATCTTGCTGAACGGTCAGCGACAGAAGTATTATTGGCCGGACAACCAGCCGTTATGGCCATAAACATATGGGTTCTCCTGTGGCTCGACGTGTTCGCCGCGCGGGACATGTCCGCCGTCTGAGTGGTTGATCAAGAAAAAGGAAAGAGGCAAAAACGAGTCAGTAAATCTCTCTCGATACAATTAAAAATCTCATCAAAAAGCTGCCAAATTTTGCAAGCCAACACTTACAGGAAGGATGCATGTAGGAGTCTTGCGGGACGCCAGGCTGTGTCGAATAGTGGGTGTGGGGTAGGCCTTGCACTTCAGGGAAGTAATAGTCCTGAATGGTTCGATCCTGATGCTCGTGGATCCCGGTCGAGGCATGATAGGGGTCTGCCGTCCTGGTTGTGTCATGGAATCCATGTCCAGACATTGGATAATCGTGGGGAGGACGAAGGTATCCTGCATAAGGGTCGTGATGATAGGGAGATACGAATGCACCAGGATACGGTTCCTCACGCTGCATTGGAGTGTAAGGCTGTTGAACCCGAGTTGGAGGGGCAGCGTGGTGGTGCGTGATGTCGTACGGCGCCTCTCGATGGATAGGAGAGCCAGCCGGAGAGGCCGAACCATGCGAAGCAGAGTGTTCGGGGCTCGGTGCATACGAAGGAATATGATCCCGATCGCTTCTGACTTCGTCGGGACGGAGGCTAGCGCTTCCAAAACCGGTTTCTTCGCCGGTCTTGCGAGAGCTCGATGAGCCAAGCCTCTTCAAACCTTTTACTGCCTTTGAAAAAAGGCCAGAACCTTCACCTACAGGCGGCATGGGAGCAGCCATGGAGACAGCCGAGGCGCAGAGCGCCAGCGCCACAAAGTAGGTAGTGAGCTTCATTCTTGCCGGAAGTTGTTCTGTTGCTAGAGAGGAAGCGAAGTGAGGATGGGGATCAAGGGAAGATGGGGAGCGAGCATCGTCTCACGTCGACAAACGACCTCGTTAAATATCTTTTTCGACCAAGGCAAAGAATCAAGGAGAATCTTCTTACGCTGGCACAACATGCGTGACATTTTTGCAAGCATCACAGTGGAACTTCCTGAAAGCATCGAGTGACTGCAGGAATCCGCTCGACTCGTTTGACAGTAGAGTCATACTACCATTCGTGCTCGTCACATTTCATCCCGGTCTTCCGTCACCTATCACAGTGGGATGCAGGAAAGTGGCTACATTGCATCGTCGTGACAACAATGAATCACATTGTCGGAGCCATCCGAGAGTTTTTCTTCCGGCTCATCGATGAGATCGGTTGGCGGGCAGGCAGAATGTTGGCGATGCGATGACAACAACAATCATCGCAGCGGTGTAGGAGCACTGTTGTACGCTGCCAGCAAACAATGAACCAAGTTAACAAAAGTGGGTTGTTGCCGGGGATGATCTTGCAATGAGCACCAAAGATGCATTCATCGTCACAACAAAAGTTGATTGATCCCTATCTCATTTGTACTTACGACAGTCTTATTGTGCCAACGCACATACACACGGTGTCACCGAATCGTGGCCGGGTGGGGAACGTGGGTTACCGTGGACTCCAACTTATGCCCGGCTGTAACCGTGGGTTGGGTGGTTATAAGTGGGATGTGACGGAGTCCGTGAATGAAGGCAAAAGTTGTCACTCTGACAGTCATCATCTTGGACGTTTGAACGCACGGTCAAGAGAGGCATACTTGCTCTCACCCTGTTGTTGTACATCGGCAGAGAGATCGTATCCCATGATATCACGTTAGGTGACGCCCACCCAACGAGGGGAAAAAAATTTGACAACAAATGATCGCCTTGTAAACACTCATCTGTCACGCCTACTTCAGTACAAATGTCCATTCCTTCAACGTCAACATTCTATTACAATCATGCGCTGCCTGACAAGCTTACCGTAGCAGGATGACACCCAAAACGGTTGGTAAAAGTGTAACGAGAGCTACACAAGAAAGTACGACATAAAAATTCCTCCCAACGTGGGGCTCGAACCCACGACATTCAGATAAACCCGAGACAAACTCGGAAACCCTTGAATAAGAGTCTGACGCTCTACCGACTGAGCTAGCCGGGATGGACCTTGTTGACAAACTCGTCTGCTATTGCGTTCATATACTACGTTCTAGGTAGCAATTTCTTTGCAAATGGGCTGACGAGATTCTTACGACGAAGCGGTCACAAAGGTGCTAGTGCGGTGCGGCCAGGTGTGGGTCCGGATGCGGTCTGATTTCAAAGCAGGCACATGATATATACACAGGTGCACACAGGACCATTCAATGCAATAGAGAGCTTCCGTGATATGCAAAGTTTTTGGTGCTTGCTTTCGTCAAGAGAGATCGGTGCAAGCCCGACTCTTTACGGAATGTCGAGCTCAGCCTTGAGCTTCTTGATGAGCTTCTTCTCGTCGGTCGAGATGCCATCCCAGAAGTGTGCCTTGAGCGCATCGATGGAAGCACGGCTGATGTGCGAGATGATGATGTCGTTCTCCTCAAAGTGACGGCCAAACATCTTGGCCGACTCGTGGACGGCATGCTCGATCTTGACCGCAACACCACCACCGACGTCCTTCTTGAGCACCACATCACGCTCCTTGTGGTTGATCTCGAGCGATGTGACCTTACCGAGGTGTACAACGGTCTTCTTTCGTGTTGTAGGATCTGTTTTGACCACCGCAAGCGGTGTTCCTACACGCAGCGAACCGTCAATGATGTCACAACCCAGAATGATGGGGTCACGCTTGGCAAAGCATGCAATCGTCTTGAGTCGGCATGGCCACACAGCAGTGCCCGAGGCCTCCTTCTTCTTGCCGTCCATCACCTCCTTGTGATACTTGGTGAAGTCGTTCTCGAGGTGGTAGATGATCTTGGCGGTGAAGATCTTGATGCCGAGCTCCTCGGCGAGCTTCTCGGCTTCCTTGTCGACGGGCACATCGAACGCCAAGATGACGGCCAACTCCTTGGCCTTTTCAAGCATGGTGGAACATCGCACCACATCCTTCTTGAAGACGGGACCAATGTTGATGCCGTTGACAGGAATCTTGCTGACGCGCAGGAACTCGAGCAACGCCTCGAGCGAGCCAAGGGTTGATGCCTGCACGCAGACACCGCGACCAGAAGTGTCGATCGAGTTCATGAGCGAACTGAGATCACTCATGACCTCGTCCTTGAGATCCTCTTCGTCGTCATCGGGCCCAACGACCAGCAACCTGGAACCAGCAATGGCCTTTTCGAGGTCGGGAGCAGCAATCTTGACACCGAGCGCCGCCTTGACCATCTTGTGGTGCACGTACGCACCCTTGACACGCATCTCCTTGAGCGGCTGTGGTGTGAGCAGTGCTCGAACTTGTGTGACGATGGGACCATTGAGGCCACAGACGACGATACGGTCACCCTCGTGCATAACACCGTTGGAGAGCACGACGTCGATGGTGGTACCGAGACCCTCGATGACCTTGACCTCAAGGACGGTGCACTCGAGCTCGGAGAGGTACATGAGCTTCTCGCTCATACGCGTCTGGGTGAGCTCGATGATGAGACGCAGCATGTCCGGAATACCTTCACCGGTGTGAGCCGAGGTGGGGACCAAGCTGACGTTTCGACCCATGTTCTTATTGTCATAGTAGGGCACGGCGTTGAGACCTTGCTCGGCAAACTGGACAATGACCTGGTTGGTTCGCTCCTCGAACTCGTTGCGGGTGGCACGCTGCTGCTTGGCCAAGCTGTCACGGAAGGCATTGTTGGGGACAGCCTCCCAGCCGTAGAGACGGTCGATCTTGTTGAGGGCGACGATGAAGGGAGTCTTCTTGTCTCTGAGCAGACGGATAGACTCGATGGTCTGAGGTTCGAGACCGTGCATGATATCGACGACGAGAATGGCAATGTTGCAGAGCGACGAACCACGTGTTCGCAAGTTGGTGAACGACTCGTGTCCTGGGGTGTCGATGACAAGGAGACCGGGCACCTTGTACTCGAATGGCGATTCCTTGTCGAGCACGGCCGTCTTGGACTGGAGCACCTCGGTGGGAAAGTAAGTAGCACCAATCTGTTGCGTGATACCACCGGCTTCGCCTTCTTGGACGTTGGTCTGACGAATCTTGTCGAGCAGCTTGGTCTTGCCCGTGTCGACGTGACCGAGAATACAGCAGATGGGCGATCGAAGGTCGTCGCGGCTTCGTGCAGCCATGGCTTGCTCGGTGCGCTCCTTTCTGCGCTTGGCAGCGGCGGCTTTCTTCTCAGCAGCTTGACGCTGTGCCGAGGTGAGGCCGTCGTCGTCGTCTGAATCGGATTCCGAGTCGTTGTCGTCGTCATCGCTGTCAGACTCGTTGTCGTCGTCCTCATCATCATCGTCATCCTCTTCCTCTTCCTCCTTCGCGGCCTGCTTGACCTTGCTTGCATCCTTGCCGTTGGTCTTGGCGGTTTCCGACTTGGTAGTGTCTTTGGAGGCAGGGGCGGCTGGCTTGTCGTCGTCCGACTCGGCGTCCCAACTGTCCTTGACATCCTCGTCTTCAGATTCAGCATCCCAGCTGTCCTTGACGTCCTCATCTTCCTCCTCGGCAGCCGCAGGCTCGTCGGCCTTGGCAGCCTCTGCGTCCTTTTGAGCAGTCTCTGTTTCCTTGTCGACAGCGGCAGCCTCGATTGGCTCCTTACCCTCTTCCTTGTCATCGGTAGCCACAGGTTCGGGGATGGTGAGGCCACCGTCACGCTTCTGAGGACCCTTCTTCTTTCGGTTGTCGACGACAGGACGCTTCTTTGCGCCAGGCTTGGCACCTGCTTCGCGGTTTTCGAGACCCTCGACCTTGATGTGACCGGCTTGAATCATGGCTTGCATCCTGGCCTCGGCGGCAGCCTTCTCGACCTTCTGCTTGGGTGTCAGGAACTTGCCCTCCTTCTTGAGCTGCTCCTTCTTTGCCTTTTCTCTGTCCTTCTTTGCTTTCTTGGCTGCTTCCTTGCGCTCTTCTTCCTCCTGCTCCAGACGTTCGCGCTCCTCCTCTGCACGGATGGCTTCGAGCCTAGCTTGCTCTGCCTCCTCTTCGGCCTTCTTCTGGGCGGCAATGCGGGCTTGGAGAGCGGCGAGCTTTGGGTTGATCTTCTTGGGAGCGGCGGAGGGTGCTGGCGCAGCTGCAGAAGCAGGCTCAGCAGCCTTGCCGCCCTTCTTGTTTTTTTTGTCGCTGGCGGCGTCGGCAGCAGCAGCGGCATCACCGTCGGCATCGGCGTCTGGTGTCTCCTGCTTGGCTGGCTGAGCAGCCTTCTTGGCAGCAGCTTGCGCCTTCTTCTTGGCCTTCTCCTTTTCCTTTTTGAGCTTCTCCTTCTCCTTCTTGGTCAGGATACGAGGAGCAGCATCATCCTCGGCATCATCATCACCGGCGTCGTCGGCCTGCTGATTCTGTTTTTGTGCGCCACCTTGCTTCTTGGGCTTGTCGTCGGGGGGGAACTCGTCGTCGAGCATGTCATCGGTGGTGCCTTGGACAGGAGCCTTGCTGGCGAGATCTTGCTCGGCGTCGGCGTCCGCATCGGCAGGAGCTGCTGCAGCATTGCCGCTAACGTCTTCACCAAACTCGTCAAAGTCAAAGTCGTCGTTCTTCTTCTTTTTCTTCTTGTCCTTTTTGCCTTTTTTATTGGCGGTTTTGATGGCACCCATCAGGCCGTAGTTGTCGTCATCGTCATCTTCGGCAGGTGCTGGTGTTGGAGCAGGCTTGGCAGCGGCGGTCTTGCCGTTGGCGGCCTTCTTGTTGTCCTTCTGAGCGGGTGCTGCTGGCTCTTGGTCTTGTTCGTCATCGTCGACCTGGTCATCTGCGCCATCGTCGAGTGACATTGCTGCAAAGAGGTTCTTTGCCTTGTGAGTAGGGACTTGGTCTTCGTCATCGTGACCATTGGTGGTGGCGTTGTTGTTGTCGATGGACTCGCCGGCTTCGTCCCAAAAGTCGTCAGCACCGCCCTTCTTGGCGCCCTTCTTCTTTCCCATTGTGAAGCGAAGGAAGGCCGCTGAACTTTGCGGTGTGTGTTTGTACGTCTGAGAGACTCTGTTGGATTTGATGTAGTCGGAGCTAAGGGCACAGAAGCGTCTGCAGTGACAAGTGCGTAGACGCTGACTAGATTCCTTGCCTTCCTGCCCGCTGATATGCGAATCTAGCGGTGAATGCTGTGTTGCGACGTTGAGGGTGTGGTCGAATGATGGTAGAGTGGCACGAAACGATGGAACAGAGTCAGGATATCAAATCGACATTCGTCATGCACCTTGCAGCAGCGAAGAAAAAGCGGTTGCAGCTCCTCTTTCTCTCTCGAAGCAGAGACTCAGAAAGAAAAAAAAGAAAAAAAAATCTCCCAAAATGAATGCGCGACTCAGCCAACCAGCAGTGATTTGAACCACTTGCTGGTGTGGCTCACCTGCAACTGAGATCGCAAAATGCAAAAATTGGCAAGAAGAAAGGGAGTTTTTTTTTTTCTTTTTTTTGCGCCTGCAGAGCGCGGAATGCTGCTGATTTCAGCGTGCAGGCTCCACTTTTTTGAAATTGTTCGAAGGAAGTTTTCTCCACACTCGAGACTTTTTTTCGAGACTTTTTTTTGGTCATGAATTGCAGCTTGATCTTCTGTTCCTTCACAGACGTCGTTCACCTCTATTATCGATCCAGCCAACGAGAATAACGAACCGCATATCATCAAGAACGGACACTTGGACTTCCCAAGATGAGCGCCAAAGCATCCTCGTCGAGCGACATGCTCCCTGCCAAGCCCACCAGCACCACCACAGTGTAAGTTGCCTGTGACAAGGCGAATGCCACTCGATACTCGTTGGCTCATGAGCAGGTCATTGACAAGTGCTTGCCTTATCATCACACAGTACGATCGCAGGTAAGAAGAAGACGACGCCATGGGAGAAGAAGCTGGAGCAGCGAAGGAAGCAAGAGTCGATCAAGCAAAGAGAAGGCGAGATGAAGGCCGAGAAGGAGTCCGAGGCTGAAAGGTAAGGGATCACCATCTTCGAGGAGGGGCAAGATGATGCACCTCGAAACGCAGAACGGCTCTCCTCAGCTCTTCGGCTCAATAAGGATCGATTGCTGACCACCCACAATGTATACTTTCTCTTCTTTCTCTTCCGTGACGCCAACGCCAACAGGAAGAAGCAAGTGACGCGCGAAAGGAAGCAGATGGCCGAGGAAAAGGCCCGACTCGAGATCATGGCACAAAAGGTAGGTAGACAGAGCAATCCTTCGAGTCCAGCCGTTCGCAAAGAGAAGCTGACCATTTTGCTTGCTCGCTTCTGTTCCTCTCTCCCGCTGCAACCGTAGATGAGCGCAAAGCGCCTTGCCCGCAAGAAGCGTCGTCTCGGAATCACCAAGAAGGTCTCGCACGCATGATTGGCAATCTGCAGTTCGATCCGTCCTATCGTCCATTCTCCATTCATATGTACTTGTATCCTATATCCATCTTGTCCATTCGATTATCGGTCTAGACCCAAGACCTAGATCTTTGCAGATAGCTGCTCTAAAAGGATGTCTCTGCACTGTGAACCGCTTCGATCCTTGTTTGGCTTTCAGGTTCGGCTCTATGAGACTCCTTCTTGACCCTGCATCTTAATGTTCTTATCCTACGCAGACGTTGGTGAGTCGGAATTGACAAGGTATTCAGGGTCCTGTCGAGAGTATAGAGTAATGGGATGTTTCTCGTACGAGAAGATCAAGAACAGGGTTCCGTGGCCGCTAGATCCATGTTCTGCCAAAGCGATGCTTCTTGAGACAGTTCGTTTCCTACCGAATGGATCCACCGAGTGCCCCTCATGGGCTGTGCGGCTGAGTAGCTTGAGCTGAGCCTCAAAGAAGAACTTGGATAGGATGCGCTACGAGAGGTGACCCTGGGAAGGATAGAGGGTTTTGAACACGCGTGTGTGTCTGTTGGCGCTGTGAGTGGCTCGCCCGTGCGTGATGCATGTGTGTGTGTGTCTCTCTCTCTGCGCGGCGTATGTGTGTTGCCTTGCAATTTTGGCTGCTGAGCGCAGCTGCTGCTCAAAGCGGCTCAGCCAAAAATTCCAAAAGCTCTAAAAAAGACGACAAAGCAGCCAAAGCGCGGCGCAGAGACACACACACTTCAGCATCCTCATCACCATCACCACCATCCCCACTTCCGCGAGCTGCCAATCAGTTCAGTGCAGATATTCGTCACACTTTGCGTTGCACATCTTCACCGTCAACTGTCACCGTCAATTGTTACAACCATATCGGCGACTCGGACCCACCTTCAATCCGCAAATTACCATTATCGTAAGTCAATCTCAAGTCCCGCTTCCCACCCCGCTCTCCATGTCACTGACCCACCTCATCCTCCTCGACTCAACAGCCACAGCATCCTAGGCGGCGGTCAAAATACCCTCAACTTCATCCCAATCGACCGCGCATCCCTCATCACCCTTCTAAAAGTCCCTGCGACACGCCGTTCCTTTCATCATGGCTTCCTCCACCAACACCTCTCGATCTCCCGCACACCACCACAAGTCGCCAGTGGCCATGTCCGATGCATCTGCTACCGCCGGCTCTCAGAACCACGCCGGCCTGCGACCTCCTTCGGCCGGCGTGCCCCTCCGAACCCCTAGTCAGGCCTCTTCCCACCGCAGCAGAGCTTCCGCCCCGTCCGGCGTCAAACCCGTCTTTTCCAACTCGGATCCTCCTTGTGTGATCGATGGTCCCGGTGGCCGAATCGCCTGTGTCGCCGACGTTCGCGGTAACCTTTCCCTCTTCAACCAGATTGCTGCAGAGACTCGCGCTCAGGCCGTCATCCACACCGGCGATTTCGGATTCTACGACAACAACAGCTTGGAACGCATCAGCGACCGCACCCTCCGCCACCTTGTTCAGTATTCCACCCTCATCGACCCTGCGCTTCGTGCCAAGCTGCTCGCCGCTGACCCGCCTCGTGGTCCCGCTGCCACCGAGAAGGGTTCCTCTGCCGCGGCTATGCGTCAGCACATTGCGCAGCAGCAGCAACACGCCTCGCTCCTTTCCGAGTTCTCCGATCTTCTGACGGGCAAGATCAAGCTACAGGTGCCCGTCTTCACCGTCTGGGGAGCTTGTGAGGATGTTGCCATTCTCGAGCGTTTCCGCACGGGCGAGTACCAGGTCAACAACCTTCATGTGCTCGACGAGGCCACCACAAAGGCCATCGAGGTCGGCGGCATCCGTCTGCGTCTGTTTGGTCTCGGTGGTGCAGTAGTCCTCCACAAGCTCTTCGACAATGGCGACGGTGCGGCGACTATCGCCGGTGGTCAGGGTACCATGTGGACCACTGCTCTGCAGATCGGCGAGCTGGTGGACACGGCGCAAAAGACTTTTGACCCAACCGAGACTCGTCTGCTCATCACGCACGCATCTCCTGGTCGTGAGGGCATTCTCGCTCAGCTTGCCTTGGCGCTCAAAGCGGATCTTACCGTCAGTGCCGGTCTTCACTTCCGATACGGCGTATCTTACAACGAGTTTAGCGTTCAGCACGATGCAGAAAACTACAGGAACAAGCTCCAGCACGCCAAGCACGCATTTGGAGAGATTTGGGACACGGTAAAGACCCAGGTGGATGCTGTGATTGACGAGAATCAGAGGCTGCTGCTGAACAATGCGCTTGCCGTTGCCAACCGAGTCGCTCCCACGGCGACTGCTACTGGTGCAGCCAGCGAGGAACCAGCTTGGAAGAACACCTGGAACTGGAACTTGCCCGATGCTGCCTACGGTAATCTTGTGCTCAGCATCAGGGATGGCAGAGTTAGTGCCGAGACCAAATCGCAGGGCTTCAACTTTGCTTACCGTAGAAACGGCCAGCCTATGAGCACCGTCACGCCTACTGCTGCGCCAGGCTCGGTTGCTCCGCCTCCCACTGCCGCCACTGCTCCAGCAGCCGCCACGACCACCGCAGCTAAGGGTGTCACTCCAGCCGCAGCACCTTCACCCGCTGCTACTACCAACAACCACAAGACCAATGCTGGTTTGACTTCCGCCTCCACTACACCCGCCAAGGCCATCAACGCCAAGTCGATTGAGTCCGCCAACGGTGCTGCTGCTGCTGCTGCTGCCGCCAACGCCACCGCTGCTGCAGCTCCAACCAGCAAGCCTGCTATCAACAACGCATCCACCACCGCTCCTGCCCCCACCGCATCCTCCACCAAACCCATCAAAGAGAAGAAAGAGCGCCCCACCCGCGATCGCGGCCACGAATCCGCCGCCTCCCGTTCGGACTTTGACGGCGGCTTCACCTCCGGCACTGACGGCCGCAAATCTCCTTCCTCTGGTCCACGCAAGCAGCGCAACCCTTTCACGCTGTATGTCTCACAACTCAAAGAAGCTCTGCCGGTTACCGAAGACGAGTTGCGTACCTATTTTGGACCCGCTGCGGCTGGCATTTCGGGAATCAAGCTTGTCTTTGACAAGCCGCACCGACGGGGCGCGTCGAGCGGTAAAGAAGGCGATGCAGGCGAGGTGCAGAGGAGGCAACGTCCGTTTGCGTACGTAGAGTTCAAGGATGAAGCAGCGATGCAGGAGGGTTTGAACAGGCAAGGTGAGATGTTGAAGGGGGACATTAGGCCGGTGTTGGAGCAGGCTGATAGCAACAAGGCGTCGCAGCAGGGGGCTGGGGTTGAGGGGAAGGACAAGGTGGAGAAGCGGGAGAGGAAAAAGACTGCAGCCGGGGAGACGGGCGATGAGGATACGGGCAAGAGTGGGGATGAGAAGCGGGGCGGTGGTAGGCAGAGGAAGGAGCGAGGTGGAGCGGCTAAGGAGAAGAGTGTAGTGGCTGCGGGAGAGGCGGGTGCGGAGAGTCCTAGCAACCATAACAAGAACAAGAAGAAGAGCAACAGTCGGGGAGAGAGAAAGAGGGGCGAGAGGGGTGAGAAGGGCGAGGCTAAGGCTAGTGGTGAGAAGGTTGGTGGCGACAAGGCTGTGGCTGGAGGGGAGAAGAAGGACACCCCCGCTGCTGCTGCTTCCACTGCTGCTCCAGCCGCTCCGGCTGCCTCCGCCGCCGACACAGCTTGATCGGCACGCATCGTTTCATGTCACATCCCAAAAGCATTGCCTCAAAATTTCAATCTTGAAAACAGTTTCACTCCCACACAATGTGCACACGATTCCCTTGTCTGTCTGTGTCTTGCTGCCACACTCGAGTTGTAGGGCTGCTCGCGGTGCAGACAAGTTGCCTAGTTAACGCATCGTCGCATGGCATCTAAAAGCTTATTTCGCAATCTTTAGCATGTCACAGACGCACGCTTTTTTTTTCTTCTTCGATTTGGTGGCACACACATGTTCCGCTTTCACCACATGACACTTTACTTCTGTCTGTGATGTTTGAACGTTGATCTAGTCTCAGGTAATTCGGGGGGGATGAGGGTTCACTTTGGGCTTGGCTAGGTTTTGAAGTGCTGCTGGGATGAGCTGGTTGAGAATGTGCGGTGGGTCGATGTCGATTGCAAGCTTTTTGGAGTGCGGTAACTCTGATCGACTGGTGTACTTGGGGATTACTTGATAAGGAGGGGGTTGACCCTCCCTGATTGCATGTTGGACTCCTTGCTGGATTTGCTCCACCACGGGTCGACTCTTACAGCATCCGCTCTGAATTTTGCAGCTCGCCACAATGCACTCTGTTCACACGGGTGCGTCGCTCTCTGTAGCTCACCAACGGCACTTTACAACCGTAGCTCATTCGATCTTTTCATGTTGTGCACATCCCTGAACCAATCCTCAGTGCACACACACTTGAGCCGCTCACAGCTACCACTGGTGCAACATCGAAACCCCCAACCAACCCCCACCAACATTGATTACCTTCGACTAATAAAACCCCGTTCGATTGACGCCGACTCTTGCCTGACTCCACCTCGAGTCGACTCTTCCAACACTCGCTCTCGCTTTGTAGCTCACCGAACGCACTTTACACTTTTTGTGCTCAAACTCTGTAGCTCACTCGATCTTCTTCATGTGAGCATCCTTGCAACTGTCCAAACACAATCTCACACCGTGGCACACATCCCACAGCCTGTGCGATAACAACAACCCAAACCTTGTTTATAGCTACTGCTTCGGTTTGATATGCATACATTTTTTTGCACTCTTTTTGATTACTTTTGCTCTTTTACGAGTCAAACTCTTCCCCCCCAAAATCTCGTGTAGTTCAACAACGCACTTTCCACACTGCGCTCAACTCTCGAGCACAAAAAAATCTTTCCCCGCTGTGCACCATCCTCGGACCGCCCACATACACACCGTAGCACACACAGTCTGTGGCAATAACAAAAAACCCCAACCAATTACATTCAAAACTAATACTCCGATCGATGACCATTCGCACCAGCCCCACTACCGCCGCCTTTGCCGCCTAACTCGGCTCTCAACCTTTCCACCTCGGCGGCCAAGGCGTCCTTCTCCTCTGCCAGCTGTGCAATGTGCTCGACCGCCTTACTGAGGATCTCCCACTTGCTCGTCTTGGGACCTTTATCGACCGGCAGCTGATCGCGCAGATCGTCAAAGAGCTCCTTCATTTCTTTCCTCCTCTTGCGTTCTGCTAGCTTGTGACTGACGCGAAGTTCGGGTGAACGACTGTATGGTTTGCTATCCTTGTCGACGAGGAGGTGTTTGGACAGGCTGCTGGTAGAGCCACGACGCGAATCGGATTCGACGAGCAATCCTCCGCCTTCGCCGTCGGGCGCCGAGAGGTGGGGTATGCGCGGGTGTGTGTTTTTGTCGTCCATTCGGTAGTCGTTTGGTGGGCCTGGGTAGGAGCCAAACTGATAGTTGGACTGGATCTGGGCGTGACGTGGTCCCTCTGCTGAGGTGTCGTGGGATGCATGTTGAGCAGCAACGTTGGAGTTGGAAGCCGAGTTGCTCGAAGCGTGATGGTCATCGACACTGTGCGAATGCACCAGAGGAGTCGGGCTGTTGTTCTGGCTCATAAAGCGAGAAGAGTGAAGACCAGAATGGGCTGGGCTGGCGAAAGGGCTGCCATGACCCGAGGGCACAGTAGGCTCGATCTGGATACTACGACGCCTCGGCGCATCAAACAGACTCGGACTCGCCAGCGACGATCCCGAGCTGCCATTGTGTCCGTGACCGTGCGAAAAGTTGGCGCTCGCCGAAGCTGCTAGAGAAGCATGCAGGATCGGATCCGTCGAGCCTCTGCGTCCGGCAGCAGCAGCATTGTTGTAGTGGTACCCGTGACGCTCGGCGGATGGCTCGAGTGGGGGCAGAGGGCTGAGGTGAGGTGGGAGGTGCGGATGCTGACGCGAACTGGGATAGTGGTTGGCCGCCATCATGTTACGTCACGAACAGGCGCGATTCTCTGGAAGCTTTGCAGGAGAGAAGGTTTCGGAAACAGAAGCCGCAAAAGCTGAGTTTTGACCTGGACTGCGTGAACGCGCTAGAGCGAAAGAGAAGGGGGTAGGCGTAGGAGCAACCGAAAACGAGTACGAAAGCCAAGTGCTGTATCGATGTGACTGTAGCTTTTTCTACTACTGCTTGAAGCGTGAGAAAAAAACGAATTGGTCGATAGAGTGCCGAATCCAAAGGAACCGACTGACGCAGAGCGGATGAGCCGATGTACTATAAAATGGGGACCTGTTTTGGTGGAGCGATCCGGAATGGAAGAGCCGAAGACGATGGACGATTGACAACCAAAGCGTTTCTGCCGTTGTTGACTAGCTAGATGACGAGCGAAAGTTGACGTGGGAAGCAAAGGCGCAGCAATTGCGATTTTACGCAACCGACGAGACGAGGCAACTTTTGTGTGGCTGATGCACACGATGGTATGAAACGCGGTCGCCTAAGCTTCAAGCGCCAGGGTGGCGAGTAGAATAAGGCGGTGGGGTTGCAAGCGAGCGACGGACACCGCGGTGTGAGATTAGAGTGAAAGGCCGAATCAATAAAAACAAGGCTGCTGTAACCTTGTGGCGAGGTGGCGTCTGCGCGATGAACAGCGAAAGATGGCCGTTGATCGAGTGATACTCCTGAATGGATGCAGTGCGAAAGGCTGTAATCCAAGCGAAAGCAATCCTGTACTGGCTATGCTTCAAACTTGAACCAAAGCCCCGTAACTTGCGTAGATGGATGCGGTGTGCCAGGTGGAGTCGGTAAACGACGAGATGGAGGTCAAGCTGACGACAGTGTCGAGTCAACCAAGTTTGCGTGTAGATACGATGAAGAGAGGAGCTGAGAAACGGGTAACTCCGAATCGGAGGAGATGGTGGACGGCGGTAATGAAGATGGATTCAAGTCGAGATCCAACGAGAGGTGAATGAACAGAACAAAATGCCCAAGGGAGAGAGAAGAGACGAGGAGAGACTGGATCGTCAGCGCGGTACGCTATGCAAAAAAGGCAAGGGCTAATTAACGAAGGAGCGTGCCGCGAGATGAAGAAGCGTGGCTCAGCTCGTGGGAGAAAATAAGGGATGAGACCTGCTTACGCATTGCATCTGTAGCAGCAGCAGCAGCAGTAGCCTCCTCGCCTTCCATGCTCGGCATCCATGAGTTCTCTGTTTTCCTGCTAAGCGGCCGCGGCAGCACAATATGGCACAGCACAGGCGAGGAGGGGGGAATTAAAAAAAATGCAAAAAAAAAGATGCATTGCAGCAGTGGAAGCAAGCGGGCCGACGTGCTTTGCAAGACGATGACAGCTGAAGCTGGGCTGAAGGTGAAAGGCAAGCAAGCACGCATGCCACGCTCCGTCTCCAACTTTAGTGAGCTCTTTGACCGCGCGGCTGCCATTTACCGTTATATTTTTATTTTTATTTTTATTTTTCGCTATATCCGATCGACCGAACTCTGGCTGCGTGCCAACCACAGCTTCGATGCATTTGCCTTTCTCTCTCCATTCTCACACAGCTTCTGTCATGTTTTCCATATTATTATTATTTTAATTATTAGATTAAAAAAAAAACCTTGAACCAAGGTCTTGGCTTGAGCCCAAACCGACTCATGACTTTCTTGGCTCAGACCTTTGATAGGCGACCAAAACAGTTTGAATTTACAGACCATCTCGGAGTTCCGTTCTGATCACAAGCCGTAGTGCGATAGATACCCAGCGCTACTCTATATCGGCACATGTGAGACGGGACGAAATCTTGAAAAAAAAAAAAAAAAAGGCAAAACTGAAACCCGAAGGCGTAGTGGATTTTTGACTTCTTGGCCCACACACGAGAACAATAGGGCGACTTTCGATTTCTCTACTCTAGCTGCAACGGTCAATTCTATGATTAACCCCGGTACGCCGATCGAAGGGGCGAAAATGCGCAGCCGTTGACCGATCGTGCTGCAGCGCAAGAAAAAGCGACTTAGGAACAGTGCGTCTTGCATTTCGATTCAGAAGCCTTGCATAGAATGCAGAGCTTCAAGCAGTTGACCGTCGCAGCAAGGGATAGATAGAGAGAGAGGCAGGCGTCCAACGATTACTTTCGACCTCGTGCTTGCTGCAGACGATGCAGGAAAACAAGAGGCTGCATACAGTCACGGTGCACAAAGAAAGCCGAGATTAAATGCCAATCGTACAAGGTTTTGCTCTCAAACTGTAATGCGGCTCCGTAGTTACGAAGACATTTTTCTTTTGGTTTGGCCGATGTAAGGGTGTGCGGGCTGAATGACTTGCAACGCTACCATCCATGGTGACAGCCGGAAAAGTACGTAACGCCGTTCAGCTGGGCTGAGCAGAGCCCAAGACGTGGCCAAGTTCTGACAGCGGCGGCAAACAAAAGCAAATCACCCTTTTCAAGCGAGAGTGGCCAGGCGAGCCAGAGGCGGAGCGACCAAGCCAAGCGCTCGTCCAGACCAAGAGCAACACGCGTCCAAGCGACACGAGACAGAGACAACACAAGCGAGAGAAAAAAAAATAATTTGGTTTTTACGGAATGTTACAGCCGAAGCCATTTTCGAGCATGTCATCACGGGCGGGGGCAACTCGAAAAGGATCGGAACACAAACGACGGGACGCATCTGGACACTTCGAGCCTGAAAACCATGAAACCGGAAGAGACCGTTGCTCTTCGATCGGCATCAATAATTCGAATGCCGGGAACGACTTTTTCGTCAAAACACCCATCGTTGACCTACTCAAGTTTTTGGTTCTACACCGCTAAAAGTTGAAATCTAAGTCGGCGTCGCTTCAAATTGTGGTATGGCAACAAAATTGACCGATGCATGATAGATGACAGATGACAGATGACAGGCGACCAACCTACCGACCGGGACTTTTTTATATCCCACACAACGGGATGCAGGACCTGCAAAAGACGGATGAATCAGCATTCCGCTCTTCTCTGCATAACAGATGAAGTTTGGTCGAATGCCGAATGTGCATAGAGTACTGTAAAGTACTGTACAGTACAGTCGAGATCAGCGACGAGCAGTCAGGCGAAAAAAAAAGAAAGAAAAAAAGCAAGAGCGTGAATGCGAGCATTCCAACGTTGGCGTCACTGCCGAACGGCCTAGAACCTCCCGAGGCCGGCTGTACAGTTGTACCAAAGTCAGCAGCCGATCGTCTCCCTCTCGTTCGGCATGTTGCACAACCACACCTTTGCCTCCGCTCTCTCGAATCGATGAACGTTGAACTCGTTTGTAAAAATAAAAACGGGAAAAAAAATGCCGTCCACGGACGGTGATTCGGAATCGACATCCGACCACACGTCGCTGAAGAGGAAAAAAAAAAAGCTCTCATACGCGATTCAAGCTCAGCTGCATTTCGTGACACGCGGTCCTCTGTTCTTTTCTTTCTCTAAACAACTTCCACGTTGGCCGCTCACACACACACACACACACCGCACTCTCATGGCACCCATGCTTCAATAGCATGCATCATTTGCATGGCATCCACGAGCGAGAAAGAGAGAGAGCTTTGTCCCCCCCTTCCTCCCCATGCCGCTGCCTTCCCAATATGTTCCATTCTCAAAATCCCTTCGGATTGTTTCTGCGCCCCTTCTCAATTCACACTCAGATTCGGCGTCTGTATTCCGTCGGTTCTTGTCAACGATACCCAATCTCACGACAGTGTTGTCAGCGATAGTCGAAACTTCGACTTGTCCAAAGACGTTTTGAATTTTCTTTTTCTTTTAGCGCCGTCTCGCTTGGGGGTCGCGTGAAACATGGCCTATTCACGCTTTTGCAAAATTGATTTGAAAAAATAAATAATAATTTGGCACTAGCGTGCCGGTCGTTGCCGCGGAGTTTTGCTTGGCGTTTTTCTCTGAACGTGTTAAGGCTAACTTGACCGATGTTTGGGAGAGGGAGGAAAAAAGTGGCCGATCAATTGTCCGTCCTGCCTTTGGAGAAAAAGGCGATTTCGCCGATGCAGTCGCGCCAAACTCGGTGTGGAGCAGAGATGTGATTTTTTCAAAATCTGTCAACGCTTGAGCAAAAAAACAAAAACAAAAAAAAAACACTGAGTTTGAGGTATTTCGATCGGAAAGCAAAAACTGTAGAGCTTGTTTGAGACGAGGTAGGGGGGCGTTGAGCGTATTTGGTCGACAGTGATGGCTGCTCCATGACAGCCGACAACTAAGCCAAGTTTTTATGTGCGGATGAGTTAGGCTGCAGGATACAGTAGTGAGACCGGTCAATTTTCCTCACCCCACGTCGCGGCACGGCTTGGAAAAATTTGCCGCGGCCATACAGTACACACATACAGATGGTACACCAGGTATCGCTTGGCACTCGCTTCACAAAGAGCTTGCGATTTGACACAAGCTCTAGATCGCTGACAGAGAGAGCTAAAAGTCAATCGGTGTGTGTGTGCTTGGTTTTAGATTTCTGTTTCGTAAAAGTAGAGGTCGAAATCTTCGATCACGGTTTATATCAATATACCGGTTCGAACAACTTTTATGCACCGGAGAGACTTCATCCGAACCAATGCGTGTGCGCCATGCTAAAAGTCGATGACAAAAGTCGTCGAGCAGTCATTGTCACACTTTGGTGCAACCGGCCAGTGCTCAGCGGGTTGCGTCTCAGGAACCCTAGCTGCAGCAGCGAGCGGCTTTTGCGAGCTACACAGCGTAGGAGAGAGTGGGTTCCTGAACAAAATTCGGCAGCTACTCTTGGCAAAACTGCGCACTTGGGACAAAAAAATTCGCCGAGGTGGTCGCCGCCGGGTTCATTTGCAGACCCAATGAAAGAGAGCCGTTCAAATTAGGTCTTCGTTCGCGGCCGAGAACGTGTTCCAGTTTAGCGTTTGAAGTCAACGATTTGGGGACGATAGAAAACTGTCGGCGATCCCGACTCTTTGCTGGAAACTGTGTGTGAGGATTCGGTGTACTAGAGTGTTGCCCGGTCTTTATCACTTGAGAGCAAAACTTTGGCTTCGGATCAACGAAGATGACCATGAAAAAAAAGGTGTGTATGTGGATGCTCTTGGAGGTGTCAGTAGTCGATGGTGACGACAGCCACACAAAACGGCAACGGCACACAGCTACCAGGGATGTTATCTGCGACGCAGCCCTATCATAGTTCTTGAGTCAAGCCCTTGTCTATTCAGGCCCTGTCACTTTGTTTGGCCTGTCATGCGAAAACATCGATTGCTTGATGGTCCACCCCAATCCTGCTCTATGAATGTTTTGCTCGTTAGCTGTCTGGCTCTCGAAACGACAAAGACCACAAGATCTGCGTGGCGTTTCGATGCGCACCATTGTATTGACGTTTTTTTTTTTTTTTTTTTTGCTAATAGCGTGGGGGGTCTGAAACCTTCCATTCTACGGTTCATGCTCTCAGCCCCGATCCAATTGTACTTCGTCCCTCGCAGCGCCCAGATCTACCAATCCGAGAATCTCTGCGCATTACTCGGTCGATAGGGGTGACAACAGTCGTCAAAACAACCACAACCTTTCTGACGCAGTCGCCAGTTCGTTCGGGTACTGCAACTCGCTTGGGTACGCATTACTCAGCGTGGGCTGGGACCGGCCCGCTGTTTGCGATTTAGGCTTGGTCGTGCCGCAGCAGGGTCGGAGCAACGCCTTTCCTAAAGGAACAACGTGCCTTTCGCCCGTTGAAAGGTGGTGATTCATGCATCTCTGTTGAGATCCACGCAACGATTCAAGCCATCGACACATGATGCATCGACAGACATCGCACTCCAAACACACAATCCTACCCGATCTGCTACACACATCACATTCCACCTTTACAGCCATCGTTACACAAACATTCACACACTTCGCATCGATTCTAACACTATCCATTAACAATTTTTTTTCACAAACCAATCTCCAAACTCAATCCTTCTGCGCCTCCTCCTTAACAAAGTACTTCCACGGCTGCACCTCCGACGGGATCCTACCCTCCTCATACCCCCTCAAACACCCATGGGGCATCCTAGCGGCCAAAGCATCGACAAACAACTCGGCCGACCTAGCCTCGTTCAACAGTGGGATACCGAAATCCACCGCGTTTCGTCGAGCCACATAGTCCTGATCCAACAAATCCCGACCCCTAAACTTGGCCAAGTTGATGACAATGTTGATCTCGTGTTCGTCAAACACCTCGCGGAGCTTACGTTTGTCCTTGACGGGGAAACGGATACGTTTGGCCTTGACTCCGTCCAGACTGTTGAGGAACTCTTCTACCTCGGGGTCGGAGCAGTAGAGTTTGAAGCCGAGGTTGAACAGTTTCTTGGCGATAGAGGCCAATTGAGGTTTGGTAATGTCACCGCCCATGAGGACACCGGTGTTGGCTTGGGGAACGCGGAAGGCGGTTTGAGAGGCGATAGAGGCCCAGGCTGCTTCGTAGAGATCTTTGCCGAAGGATGCGACTTCACCGGTGGAAGCCATCTCGACACCAAGGTAAGGATCAGCACCTGCCAGACGAGTCCATGAGAACTGAGGAACCTTGATCGCAACATAGTCACGCTCCTGAGCCATAAGATCGACAGGTTCAGGAACATCTTTACCGATAATCGCGTTGGTAGCAATGTCGATAAAGTTGACACTCAGCACCTTGGAAACGAAGGGGAACGAACGAGAAGCACGCAGGTTGCACTCGATGACCTTGAGCGCAGCCTCAGCTTCGCCCTCCGAAGGTGGCTTACGGATCACCTGCATGTTGAAGGGACCGCTGATGTTGAAAGCCTTGGCGACCTTCTGGGCAATGACCTTCAATCGAGCAAGGTCGTTCGGGTCGAGCGAGAAGGGTGGCAGCACGAGTGTAGCGTCACCAGAGTGGACACCGGCGTTCTCGACGTGCTCTGACACGGCGTGGACCAGCAGCTCACCCTTGTAGGCAACGGCATCCACGTCGATCTCCTGAGCATTGTCAATGAACTTGGAGATGACGACGGGGTAGTCGGTGTTGACCTCGGCAGCCGCAGTCAAGTGGTGCTCGAGCGTCGACTCGTCCCAAATGACGTTCATGGCAGCACCCGAAAGCACGTACGAAGGTCGAACGAGCACAGGGTACGAGACACGGTTGGCGAACTGCTTGGCCTTCTCGACCGAGGTAGCCTCCGTCCACTCGGGCTGGTCGACGCCAACATTGTCCAAAATCTTGGAGAACTTGTGCCTGTCCTCGGCAGAGTCGATCATGAGAGGGTCAGTTCCGAGAACATTGACACCGGTCTCCTTGAGTCGCAAGGCAATGTTCTGGGGCAGCTGTCCACCGACGCTAACGACAACACCCTTAGCGCCTTCGAGCTCGTAAATGTCCATGACACGTTCGAAGCCGAGCTCCTCAAAGTAGAGTCGGTCAGCCTCGTCGAAATCGGTCGAGACGGTTTCGGGGTTGTAGTTGACCATGATGGTCTTGTGACCCATGCCGCGAACCTTTCGGGCGCAAGTGACGGCACACCAATCGAACTCGACCGAGCTTCCGATACGGTAGACACCGGAACCAAGCACCATGGTACCGTCGTTGTCAAACTCGACATCGTGGGTGGTAGCATTGTAGGTGGTGTAGAGGTAGTTGGTCTGGGCGGGGTACTCGGCGGCGACGGTGTCGATACGCTTGACAAAGGGAGTGAGACCAAAGGCTTTACGGTGAACTCGGACCTCGTGCTCTTTGGAGTTGGTGAGCTTGGCGATCTGTCGGTCAGAGAAACCGCGCTGCTTGGCGAGCTTCATGAGGTCCTTGTCGACGGCCGAGAGCGAGCCGAGCTTCTCGAGCTGACGGTTGATGTTGACAATGTTCTCGAGCTTGTAGAGGAAGAACCTGTCGATCTTGGTCAAGTCGTGCAGCTTCTC
This sequence comes from Anthracocystis panici-leucophaei, assembly GCA_014826065.1. NCBI lineage: Eukaryota > Fungi > Basidiomycota > Ustilaginomycetes > Ustilaginales > Ustilaginaceae > Anthracocystis > Anthracocystis panici-leucophaei. The sequence goes on along the minus strand of CP060319.1, from coordinate 158,237 downwards.
AACGCTGTAGTCCTTGACGAGCATGGCGTAAGCGATGGCAAAGAGACGAGTGTCGGTGGGGACGGACAGAGCGTGGTCCAGGTCCTCGGGCACGATGTAGGCATCGAAACCGTCGTAAGCAGGGGCGACCTGTCGGATAGCCTTCTGGAGCGACTCCTCAAAGGTTCGTCCAACGGACATGACCTCGCCGACCGACTTCATGGAAGAGCCGACTTCACGGTTAACGTGCTGGAACTTGCTCAAGTCCCACTTGGGGATCTTGGTGACAATGTAGTCGAGGGCGGGCTCGAAGCAGGCGGTGGTGCTCTTGGTGACAGCGTTGGGCAACTCGGGGAGGGTGTATCCGAGAGCCAGCTTGGCAGCAGTGTAAGCGAGCGGGTAGCCCGTAGCTTTGGAGGCAAGAGCCGAAGAACGCGAGAGACGAGGGTTGACCTCGATCACGCGGTACTCACGGCTATCGGGGCTGAGGGCGTACTGAATGTTGCACTCTCCAACGATTCCGAGGTGACGAATGACCTTGAGAGCAGCGGATCGGAGCATGTGATAGTTGTCGTCGCTGAGCGTCTGCGAGGGAGCAACGACAATCGAGTCGCCGGTGTGAATGCCCAAGGGATCGAAGTTCTCCATGTTACAGCAGATGATGGCGTTGTCCTCCTGGTCACGGAGGACCTCGTATTCGGACTCCTTCCAACCCTTGAGCGATTTTTCGACCAAGATTTGGGGGCTGAGGGAGAGGGAACGGGCGGAAAGGTCACGGAGCTCGTCCTCGTTGTCAGCGAAACCGGAACCGAGACCGCCGAGAGCGTAGGCGGCACGGACGATGACGGGGTAGCCGATCTCGGCGGCAGCCTTGAGGGCCTGGGGCACGGTGGAGACGGCTTGGGACTTTGCGACGGGAATGTTGATCTGGTCGAGGGCCTGGACGAAGAGGTCACGGTCCTCGCACATTCGGAGGACGTCGACCTGGGAACCGAGGACCTTGACGCCGAGACGGTCAAAGACACCCATCTCGTCGAGCTTGACACCGACGTTGAGGGCACTCTGACCTCCAAAAGTGAGGAGGACACCGTCGGGACGCTCCTTTTCAAGGACGTAGGCGACGTATTCGGGGGAGATGGGAAGGAAGTAGATCTGGCTTGCGAGTTGATGCGAGGTTTGAATGGTGGCGATATTTGGGTTGATGAGGATGGTCTCGATACCGGATTCCTTGAGCGCCTTGATAGCTTGGGAGCCCGAGTAGTCGAATTCACCGGCTTGACCGATGGAGAGACCACCAGAGCCGACGAGGACGACCTTTTTGACGTCGGATCGCTCGACCTTGGGGAGGTACTTGGACCATTTTTGGAGACCGGTGGCGGCAGGCTCGATGTCCTTGACCGCAGCGCCAGCAACGGGAGTTGGGGCTGGCGCCTTGAGAAGGGCCGAGGTGGAGAATCGCGAACGGAAGACCTGGCTAGCGGAAGTAGCGAGGGTGTTGCGATTCAACGCCGCGATGGCGGACTTGCTGTGAAGGTTGCGAGCTGCGGTGGGCAGCTGCGAGGTGGAAGCCACCCGAGAGGAGGCCGAGTTGGCGCCTCGAGAGAAGGCACGGATGCTTTGGTACATGATGGATGGACCAGGAAGCGTCGACGCTGTTTGAGGAGGACGAAGAGGGGGGAAGTGGTTGCGATGTTCGCGTGTCTTGGACCCTTGCTTGCTTGCTTGCTTGCTTGCTTGCTTGCTTGCTTGCTTGCTTGCTCGCTCGCTATCAAGCTATCTAATCAAGCTTTGCGTAGGACGAGATCCGGAAAGCGGCAGAGGCAACGTCTGTGCGTCGGCGATAGTGCTTGAGAAGCTTGTTTTGCGAAGTCGAAGCGCGGATATGTGCGTTTTGACAGTTGACAAGGGTCCTTAGAAGATGTTCTCCGGGCTAATAGCCAAGCTTGGAAGGAGAGAGGAGGAGCAAGTGGTAGGAGCTGGGAGAAGAGATGGAAGGAAAGAAGAGCGATGCCGGCCTGATATCCGAAGAGGGATTTTGAAGCAAGTCTGGCTATCTGAGCGGCAAAAGAAATGAAGAAGAGCTTTCCTAGTCAGACATGCGAAAGCAGGATAAGACACGGAGCACAAGACCAGCCAACGCCTCTTTCAGCACTCACTCGAGTGGAAGTTGTTGTTTGTGTATTATTGCATCCTTAGGTCGCTGTGCAACAAAGTGGTGTCCTCTCCCCCATCGATCACTGACTCATTCTTCTTGGTGCAAACGACGGTCGAATGAGAAGCTGCATCATTCGTATGCTCTTCTCTGATTGGTCCGGCTGAAATGGGTGCCAGTTCGCAGCGCAGTCGGTCGCACTCAACACGGACTCAGAAGGGGACTGAAAAAATTCAACCTGTGGGTGGCTCTAGGGAAAAACAAAGAATTTCTTCTGAAAAATTGGCACGGTCCGCAGCTTTTCTGAAGCGATACGATTTGATCGCGCGCGTTTCGCTTCTCTTATCGCAGGCCTCCAATGCAGACCAAAGGTGTCGCTTCCGATCGTTGACAGAGATCACAACTGGCAGCCACAGCGGCGTCCGCTTTGGCTCTCTTCTCCGCTTGAGCCACTCAAAACGAGACTTGCAAATGCCGTTTCTCCATTCACCAGGCATTTATTTGGTGCGGCTTTTGATCATCGCTCCTCGCGTGGCTCTCCCTCTCTGTTTGCAAGGTGTTTGAAAGCAGCCTCTTCGACAGGCTCGAGTCATCCTCATACTAGTCTCACTTTGTGATCATGTAGAAGCTTCTTTCGCACCGTTTGTTCTTCTGACTCGAGGTCGGACATGACGGCTCTCTGCTCTCTTTCCGATTCACTGCAGCGTCGAGCAGATCCGAGTTTCGGGTCAAGCCGAGCTGACTTTGAGACGGCGCGCAATTTGGATATGAAAGCTTTCGAAACGAGGATATCGGGAAATTACAGTCGCAACCGCCCGATCCCGATTAGATGCAAAGGTCTCTGTCGCTATTCATCAACAGCTCCTCTGCTATCACAGAGCTTAATGCTATGCTAGACAACATGCTTTCCGTTTGGAAGCGGGGCTTAGCCAAGTGCGGGATTGCCTTCAGCTGCGGAAAGCCTTGTTGAGCAAGACTGCGGATTGCGACGCAGTGCGGAAAGCTTATTTTTGCGTTTGCGGGATCAAGCGAATCACTCTGTGCTTGAAACTATACACAGTATAGCTGAGAGCTGGGTCACTCAACTAGAGCTCAAAAGTATAAAGCCTTGCTCCTTTCCAACCGCGTGCCTTCCCCCTCTTCCATCATCCCGCAACTGCCTTCCTCTTCCGCTCAAGTCGATCGCTCGATCCCATCTCATACTCGTTTCTCCCTATTGAACTCACATAAACCAAGCAACTATCCATCATGGTCAAGAGAGAGCTCTTCAACAAAGACTCCGACTCGTACGACGAGCCGGCCGACCAAGACATCAAGTCGCCCAAGAAGGCCAAGATGGAACCCAAGATCGAGTGGATCTCCTGACAGCAAGACCAAGCGGCCACGTACTAGCCAAGTGTGAGTGGCTTTCCCAGGCATCCATCCCCTTGAACGTTAGCCATGTTACTAAAGTCCTTGTCTCTCTTTTTCCCGCAATCAATCCGCACCTTGGCTGTCTAGTAAGAGAAATGAATGGGTAGGTTTATCCTCTCGTAACGCACCCATCCCACTTCAGTCCGCACGGAGTCACTAACGATTCAAAGCATCAAACCTCCTCCCATCTGACAGACTAAGAAAGAAGAAGAAGCCCTGATGGATTGCGTAGGCGACCTCGTCGCCGCTGGTCTGTGCCAGAACATGAAAAGTTATCCTATGTAAGTACTGATCACCTTGAAGCCTTGTTCTTCCAAACCCCGAGATGCTGATGCAATGTCCCTCTGTATCTCGATATGCTCAACAGTCTTGCTGCTAGGAAACTCAACGGCTGCACTAATCACTGGAACAGCTGGCGTCGTAAGCTCGAGACCACTCTTCTCGGGGCTCCTACTATTGATCATAACGGAAGGAAGCTGCCTAAGCACGAGGTCAAGAACGAAACGGCCAAGCAGGAGCCTAACAAGAAGGATGTCCGCAAGAAGGAGCCCATCAAGCCCGAATTTTAGCATATCCGCATACTTTCGCTGCCGTATATGACTGCCTCACCATCCATCACCTCTCACTTTCCCCCTTCTCCGCTCAAACTCATACACGACCCCATACGCTCTCGAAACCTGCCCTCCCGCACTCTGTGTACATCAAGCAAAAACACACAAGAGAAAGTGTCATCGCGATTGACATGCAAAACAAAATGGCTTTGCCTTCATCACCTCCCTTCCATCCACTAGGCAATCTGGAACTCGTCCGCCCCATGGGCGCCCAACACGCCGTGCTTCTTGTTCATCTTGCCCAACGCTCTGACTTTGGCGTACATTCTTGCTTCGGTATCGGTCTGTTTCGCCTTGTCACCCGCAATACCCGCCGCAGCTGCAGCTCTCGCCGCTTCTCGTGCCAATTTCTTGCTCCGGTTGGACCCGTCGTCGACGATGCTCGCTGTGAGTTTGGCTAGGGTTGTTTTGTCCAATTCGAATCCATCTGTGAACGGTGTAGAGTGTGATTCGTAGTCGGAGTCGGAGTCGGAGGAAGAAGAGGAGGAGGAACAAGTGTCGGGTTTGACGCGTTTCTTGTTGGTCGTTTCGTGAGTGACAGTGGTTGGGGTGGTGGCGAGGGAGGAACTCTTTGCACCCAGTGATCGAGGCGCCTCTCTAAGCGCAAAGGCTTTAGCCAAGTGTCCCAAGTGTAAAGCTCGAACGTTAAAGTACTGTTTCTCTCCCGCCAAATGCGTTGCGTACGCTCTGACATGGGATAAAAACGCTCTACGAGCAAGAACGCTCGGTCGTTCACCCGAAATCACCCATCGCTCAAAAGCCAACTGAACCTCCGTCGCACGAGACTGATACTCCAACGTCCCCACTGTTCCACCCATTCCTTGCTGTAACACCATCTCAATCGACGCCGGACTGATCTTTTTGATAGAACCTTGATTCTTAGCAACGACTCCATCGTCACCAGTCGAACCTTGAATAATCATATTGGCTTCGAGCACATTTTCCACCCAACCCAATTCCTGAGGTAAGACCATCAACCAGCTCTCGCCCGGTCGACCTACACGCGCGGTTCTACCCACCCTGTGCAGGTACTCCTCAATCCCACCCTCGGTCGGAGGGTCGAGCTGTACCACGCATCCGACGTCTGGCAAGTCCAACCCACGACTAGCAACGCTGGTACACAACAGAATGCTACCTTGGAACCTATCCTGCTGCTGCTTGTTGCCAGAGAAACCTTTCAAGCTCGCAATACGCTCCTGTTGCGTCATGGATCCGTGCAGCCTGAAAATGGGTACGCCCGGGATCAGCTCCGACGTAGTATGCGCCGGCAACTGGTCGTCTTCGTTCTCGGGTTGAGCGGTGGGATCGTTTTCAACCGCGTTCATCCTCGCACCCCCGAGTGCAGCGTAGTGGAAATCGACGGAATCGGTACAGCTCATGAATACGATCACCCTGCCTGCGCCTGCTACATCCGTATCTTGAGCCTGACGTCTTGCTTTTGAGATATAGCCCCGCAACAGCGAAAGCAAGGTAACCAACCTGAGCTTGGGAGGGGTGGTAACATAGCTCTGCGCGAGCTGTGCGGGAGCGGCAAATTTGGTTGGCTCCCTTTTGGCGACTTGGTCCAAAGTCGCTTCCGGCGTATCCTCCTTGACGCCTCGGATGATCTTTGGATTGACCAGCGTTTTACCCGCTAGAACCTGCACATTTTCGTCCAGCGTAGCTGAACACAACACCACGCGCCTAGCGTGCGACCACCACGTCATGCCTAGTGAATCCATAACATCTTGATCTTTGATCCAATTCGCATCGCCTGGAGCAACCCCGTCTTCGTAACCAGGCATAGCCTGCCTCGCCGCACTACACGCCAAATTCCTCCTCCCATCCAAGGCCTTGACGATGCCACCCAACTGCTCTTCAAAACCCATCTCGAGCAGTCGGTCTGCTTCGTCTAACACCAGCCACCTACATTTGCCCACATCGAAACTGGACGTGTTTTGCAGATGATCCAACAGTCGACCGGGTGTAGAGACTAGGATGGGACATCCTTTACGCAATCGTTGTTTTTCGTGGTTCTTGGTCGACCCTCCCGAAAGCAATCCCGGTACCAGCCATCTCGTCCTCCTTATCGCACCTTCACCACCGTCCTGCTCCTTCAACGAGAGCGCGAGCGAAACAAGCTTCTCCAACACCTCGTAGATCTGTCTAGCCAACTCACGTGTTGGCGCAAGAACGATCGCCAGTGTGCCCACAGATCGATCGATGAACGACTCTTGGCACAACGGAAGTAAGCTCTGTACGATGGGTAGGAGGTACGTCAGGGTTTTGCCTGAGCCAGTCTGTGCTTGGATGAGAATATCGCGATCCAGGCCGGGATGGAGGAGATGTGGGAGGGCTGCTTTTTGAATCGCGGTTGGGTTGGAGCCGATTTTCATTTTAGATGCCAAATGGTAGACGAGTAGAGGGTCGAGACCGCATGAGGCGAAATCAAAGGTGGTGGAAGGAGCGTTGGTTGGGTCGTATGCTTTGCGCTGGAAGGGTGTGAGGGAAGCGTTGAACTCGAGGACTCCGTGTGCGGGAAAGAGCGTGCTGACGATGCCGCCGGTGGGTGGTTTGGAGGAGCTGGGGCCGGATGAGGTTGACTGGTGTGCTGATGGAGCAGCGGCGGATTTGCGTTTGGAGACCTCAGCTGAGGCGGTGGGTTTGCTCGCTCTGGATGTAGTCGATGCTGGCTTGGAAGTCACCGACCGAGGATCGAATCGCGGCGCACTCAATGCTGCTGAAGAGGACGATGCGGTTCGAGCTTCAACCCTTTGTCTCTTAGCAGCTGGTGATTCGCTTTCCACTGCAGCCACTGGCGTGGCAGGAGCAGCAGACGACACAGGTGTAGCAACCACTGCAGATCCATTCAGCTTGGGCGCTTGCTTCTTGAGCTGTTGTGCCGTGCGTTTCTGGGCGAATCGAGCTTTAGCCGTCTGCTTGGCTCGTTTGGATGAGCCAGCTGAAGAAGCTCCTGCGGGAGCAAAGTTGAGCATGAGTCCATCGTCGTTGTCGTCCATCTTGAAGTTGACTTTGCGGAGAAGAATCGATGGAGGATGATGGCAAAGATGATGGACCTTGTTCAGACACTTGCTCTACTGCGCTTTGTCTCGTTCAGGGTCTCTCTCGAATAAACTGCCTTTCCGCAGCTGTCGTGCTCGTGGAAAAAAAGCCAAAAAAAAATAAAATAATTCCTCAAATTTTCTTCTCGTGCAGCAAAACTGTTTTCCGTTTCCCGAGGCAGTGAGTCGCGCTTTGGCTCTGCTGCCTTGAAAGACTTCATTTCAGGGTCGCCTTTGGAGAGGAAAAGGAGAAAAAAAAAAGAAAAAGAAAAAGAAAAAAAAAAAGTCAGAAAACTTTCAGGCCTTTTTTGCCTTGAACTTAGCAGACCCCGCAAGTGGCTGTTCAGACCTCAACTCAGCCACTGTCCATCATGCTCACCACCATTACGAATCGACAAAGGTGGTGCTATAAGATGCCACCCACAACATCACCAGCAGTCGTCAAGGCCAGCCCGCTCATCAACGAAGGCGGTCTCATACATCGCAGTAGAGCAAGAGGCTTACTCAACGCAGACAACCTCCCGGCTCTTCAAAACTTGCTCAAACGTCAACCTGAAGCATACGTCGAAGAATTTACCGCACAATGGAACCACTACCAGTCGCTGAGAAGCATCTTTGCTTCTGATTTGGACGCTGGTATCGCTTTGGCGGGGATTCGAATCAACAGGGATCAAGCGAGCAAGTTTGTTTCGCTGATTTCGTTTGTTACTCAACTCGCACCTTCTTATCCGGAGATCACGAGGGATCTGCCTGACCATTTGTCGGATCTGCTGTTGAACCATCATGCAGCGCTCAGCCCGGATATCAGAGCTAGCTGTCTGCGTAGTTTGATTCTGTTGCGTAATCGAGATGTGATTACGTCGGAGGAACTGTTGCAGACCTTGTTCCCGCTGTTGAGCGTCACCACTTCAGCGGCGGTACGCACTTCGGTTCAGGCGACCATCTTGCAAGATATCAAGAATGCGAATGCTAAATCCAAAAACCATAGGTTGAACAGGGTGGTGCAAGGCTTGCTCTTTGGGATCGTGCAGAAGGGTATCGATGCGGGGTCTTCCGGTGCATCTTTGCCCCAAAAGGGTCAGTCGGCGGGCAAGACGGAAGCGCTCTGGGCCGTTCGTCTAGCAGCCAATTTGTGGAAGAAACAGATCTGGACCGATACCAAGACGGTTTCGCTTCTGGCACTGGCCTGTTTCCATCCGCATCCGCGTGTTCAGTCGTCTGCGGTTCGATTCTTCTTGGGCGACCTGCATTCGGCTGAAGACGACGCCGAAGAGTCCGGCTCTGACGACGAGGGTCCGGATATGGATGCGCTCATGCACGCACGTAAGGTCAACAAGAAAACTCGTAGTGGTGACAAAAAGATGCGTGCCGCTGCCGCGGTGGCCAAGAAGAAACGCAAGGCTAAAGCCGAAAACGCTCTCGAAGCTAACTCCTCCAAGGATAGCGGAAACTTTGCCGCTCTCTACCTGCTCAACGATCCCCAAAACTTCGGAGAGAAACTGTTCGACAATCTTTCTCGTGGCGATCGCGAGAAGCGACACACCATCGAAATCAAGATCCGACTCATGCAGCTCCTTAGCCGCGTGATGGGTGCTCACAAGCTCTGCGTTCTCAGCTTCTACTCGTACGTCGTCAAGTATCTCGTACCGCATCAACAGCACATCACCCACATCCTCGTCTCCCTAGCGCAAAGCGTACACGATCAAACCCCACCCGACGTCCTCACCCCCGTAGTACGTAAGCTTTCCGACGCATTCGTACACCCCGGTGTCAGCTCTGAAGTCGTCGCTGCGGGAATCAACAGCATTCGTGAAATCTGTCGACGACAACCGTGGGCCATGGAAGAGACCTTACTCGAGGATCTGATCAGCTATCGCAAGAGTAAAGATAAAGGTGCATGTGCAGCATCGCGCGGTTTGCTGGCGTTGTATCGCGAAGTCAACCCGGGCATGCTGAAGAAGAAAGAGAGGGGTAAGATGGGAGCATTGGCGGTGCAGGAGGGCAAAGCAGCGGTGGCGTTTGGTGTCGATCAGGATGAGGTGCATGGTATTCAGGGGATTGATCTGTTGGAGAAGCATTTGGAGGAGCAGGAGAAGCAACGAGATGGAGAAGCAGAGGCAGAGGATGAAGGATGGGAAGGATGGCAAGAGGGATCTGAAGATGATTCGGATGACGAGTCTGAAGATGGATGGATCAACGTCTCTGACGACGAAGATGGGGTTCTGCGACTTTCAGATTCGGATTCCGACGATGACGACGAAACACGCAAACAGAAACGTACCGTCAAAGAACGACTCATTGCAGCACGAGAGAAGCGGTCCAAGAAGCGGGCAAAGGCGCAACGTGCAGCCGAACGACAGGCTCGACGCAATGCTGGTGAAGATGTAGCTACATCCGAGTCCGACTCCGACTCTGACCACTCCTCGGCCTCTGGCGACGAAGCTGATGACACCACCCCGACCTCACCCTCCCTCGCGGCCCAACTATCCGCCGAAGAATCCGCCATCTCCAAACTCGCCACAACTAAAATCCTCACCCCCGCCGACTTCGCCAAACTCACCGAGCTCCGGATCGCCGCTGCCGAAGAAGCCATTTCCCGCGGCGGTCTCGCCGGATCCCGAGCCAAACGTCAACTGGAAGAGCTCAAATCGCTCAAACGCACCACCTCATCCACTGCCTCCGCCTTTCTGGATGAGAACGACATTCTCGGACCGCGAAAGAAAGCCAAAGCAACGTACGAGGATCGTCTGGCGTCCATCGAAAAGGGTCGTGAAGATCGCGAGAAGTACGGTTCCAAGAAGGGTAAGAAGATGAAGGAGAAGGAAAGTTCGAGTACGAATAGGGAGAAACAGAGGGGTAAGAATTTCCAAATGGTGGCGAGGTCGTGGAGCGTGAGGAGTAAGAAGAATGCGAGTCTGAGGGAGAAGAGTCGGAGGTTGAGGAAGCATGTCGAGACGAGTAAGAAGCGTCTCAAGTAGGGTTTGCATCGAATATCACAATGTTGGTTGGTTCTAGGTTCGGCTCAGGTTTTACAATTGCAAGTTTGTTCAGGACATTCCTTCGACCCAAAGGTGTGAGCACACATATCAATCGCGATCCAAGAACATGAGAAAAAAAGACCATCACCTTGCAGTGTGAGAGAGAGACTATATACATCGCATATCCGCCCATACAAGCCCCTAATTAATCACCCCCCTCCTCGTCCTATGCTCCTTAGGCTCGACCAACCTCAACACGAAATTCACCACCACCGCCGCCAAGATGGTCGCACACAAAATCGTCGGTCCCCAAGCGTCAAAGTAGACATTACTGCTCTCCCTCTGTCGAATCTTCAACGCCCTAATCACAAAGATTACCCCGGAATACGCGATCCCCACCAGCGCAACAATGGTGAAAAAGCTACTCGCAATCAACCCCGTCCTATCACCGGGCGAGCTGAAATTCAACAGTCCCACCGCCAGCGCTGAGAGATACACGTTGAACTCGAGCCACTTGAGGAACGTCCGTTCGTTGGCAAAGTACACCTTTGGTTCGATTCGGATAGGTACGGAAACTTTTTTACCAGGTTGAGCGTGGAACAACCGCACGTATTCGACATTGGGCCCTCGCGCAACTTCTTCATCTCGCCCCTCGAGCGCGCGTCGCACAGGATCGTCTTCGTCGTCGGCTTCTTCCTCGGCGTCAGTGTGTCCGTCGTCGGCATGCTCATGAGACGAACCTTTGGTCTTCCACAGCCGTTGAATGGTTTTGGGCGTAAGCTTGGAGAAAAAGTGGTGGTCGTAGCGATGCGACGGTGCGAGGATCTCCTCGCGCGTAGGCGCGACCGACTTGGTCTTGGTCGTCTGCGGTCGCACCGTGGCCAAGGGCGCAGAAGCGGCAGCAAGCATACCACCGGCAGTGTTGGAAGTCTTATCCGGATTTTCCGCAAGTTGCTTTTCCAACTCCTGCTGACGCAAACGGATGTTTCGCTCACGTTGTTCCCTGGCTTCTCGGATACGCGGATCAAAGGCGGACAGACCGACGTTGTCGGCTTCGCGCGTCTCGTCTGCCATAGCGTGGCCGCGGTCGTCGTCGTCAGCGCCCTCAAACTCGTCTTCTGAGACGGGCTCGTTGTAAGGTGCATGTCCGTTTCGAGAAGCAGGTGTATCGGGGCGCGACGAGCCGGACGGACTGGGAGCCATGGAACCGGGTCGCTCGATGGCCAGGTTGTTGGAAGGCGGCTTGCGAATGTCAATGTCCATCTGGGGTAGCCAGAAGGGCACGAGGTCGACGCGGTTGGGCAGCAGAGTAGCACAACCGTGAATGAACTTGGAGAACTTGGGTACGGCTTCCACCAAGTGACTCGAGACCAGATCGCGAATCCATTGAGGAGGTTCCTGACCGAGCTGGGTCTGCAGCTTGACTTCCAAAACACCGTAAGGGAAGCGCTCGATGTCCTCGGGAGGCAGCTGGTCAAATGGATAGTCGATACCAATGTCCATACGCCTCCAGTTGTTCCCTGCACGTTGACGTCCATCCCAGTTGTCTTCTCGCACCAGACTCAACTCGGTATCGAGCGAGATACGGACACGAGCGTCACCGGGAAGCTGGAAAGCAGTACGGTTGTAGAAACTGCGCATAACGGGCTGCAACTTGCGCGTGAGCACCGAGTACTGCACCTCGTTGGCGAGCTGAAGCATCGAGTCGATCTCCTTGTCCGACTTCTTGCCCTTCTTGCGAAGCGCCTCAAAGGTTTCGTCCATGGTGTATTCGCCCCTCATCCAAGCGTTGACATTCTCCTCCTTAATCGGGAATCGAGCTTTAACCGACTTTTCACCGGTCCAGTCTTCACGATGGGTCTTTCGCTCGACAAAGATCTGCTTGTTGTCCATGCCTCCGTACCAACGCAGACGGATAGCCTCGGCACCCTCGGTCTTTTCAAGACGGCCAAGGTAGAGTTCGAGGTCCTCATTGTCGTAGTAGATGGAAGTGATGGCCGAGTCCTCCTGCTGAAACTCCTTTTCGGCGTTGAAGACCAAAACAGGGAGATGCTTGAGGATGATGAGCTTGAGGGGCACAATGTTGTCCGGGTGAACCCAGTACTTTGTGGTCTGACGAACGAAAGCGGATTGGTTCCCGCCGGCACTCGAGTCACCCTGGACTGGGTTACCACGGGTACGGACAAGATCAAAGAGCTTGGAGAGCTTGACGATGAGCTGGTCGTAGTTCTCCTTGTAGAAGGGACGCGAGGAGAGGTAGTGCTGGACGAACTCCTTTCGCAACAGACGGCCGGTCTGCTTGTCATGCTTCTTGACAATCTTGTGGAAACCGGTGTAGTTGAGCTTGGTGAAGAGAGCGAGGTCATGCACATCGGCGATGATGATAGCGAGGCGTTCTTCGAGCTCGAGAAAGCGTTCTTCAAAGGCGTCGCTGTCTTCAGTATCGGTGTCGAATTCGTCGTCGGAGCCAGCGTCGTGAGCAGCGTAAAGAACATTGCCGTCCGGACCGATACTCGTGCGCTTGCGAGGTGCGTCGTCGTCACCTTCCGCATCAGAGCCAGCTTGAGAGGCGGTACGAGAGTGGGCACGGGATGGAAGAGAGGTGGAGGAGTTGGGACGCGAGGAGACGAGCAGGTTGACTTCGGACTGAGCCTGCTTGATACGCTCGGTGAGCTCCGAGACTTTTACTTTCTGGAAGTCGTAGACCTTGTCGAGCTCCTTGCTGAGGATGGCAACAAAGTCGTCTTCGTCCTTGTCAGTCCAGACACCATTGTTCTTGGCCATGCGGTTCTTGATCTCCTTCTTGAGCTCCGAGTACTGGAGGTACTTGTCGGCCCACTCGGCGTAGAGCGACGTCTTGATGGTGCGGCCGAACTTCATTTGTGACGAGTGAGGACTACTTTGGTCGCAGTGGAGAGGTCGTGAAAGGTGATCGCTTTGACCGCGGGGTGTGGGCGAAGATGAAACTCGATCGAAGCAGGCTCAGCGATGTTGAGCTTGAAGATGACGGCCGGGTCCGGTGAGCTCGGGCTGGATGATGAGTCGAGATGCGTGCTGGTCGGATGCAAGTCGTCAAGGTGATGAGCTGCGAGCAGTCGAGCAAGTGGCTGATGCCGAGCTGGTGACTGATCGCCTGGGCCAAGCGCGACCTGATCTAGGCGGTCGCTAACGGACAAGTCGTGACGAAGGGAGCTAGCTGATGGAGGCGCGACGTCGGAAGGTGCGAAGGGTAAGAGAGAGAGTGACGAAGAGAGGAGAGAAGGAAGATCAGCGATGAGGTATCGAGGAGAGGCAACAGCCGAAGAAACGAAACAGCACTGTGAAACTGGGCTGATTGAGCACAGATCAAGTCTCGACTGACGGGCGTCGACCGAAGCTTACACTCTTTGCAGCGATGGTTGCCTTTGCTGAGGTGAGCTAGTTACTGTGGACTGTTGTAGCAGAGTGAATACAGTAGGCAAAGTCGGATGGTGTCCGATGGCAAAGAGTGGGGACGCCTCAACAGTGAATCAAAAGAGCACCAGGAGGAAGGTGCGTCGCAAAATTAACTGGCGCCAAAGCTGCCAACTTCATCTGCAGAGCGGCTCATCCGCATCAAGTCAAATCGATTTTCGACACAAAACCGAGAGCTCGAAAAGAAACAACAGGAACGTGCCCATCAAAAATCAATTCTTGCTCTTGCTTTTTGCATGAAGCTTGAAATACTGTACATAAATTACTGTAATTTATCAGCATGGGCAGCCAACATCGAAGCGATCTTCGACCTTGCGGTCTTCTTGTCTTGTTCACCGTCAATGAGCCACGGACAATTGACTGCATGGCCCTCCTTTCCATATTGGCATTGCAACTTGAAGCGAGTGCTTACGACTTCATACAAACAGATCGGCGCGGGGATTTCGAGCACGAGCCTCACCGCTGTTCCCATTTTTCCATCTCAGAGTTACGAGAACTGCTTCCCTTTGTTCCTTGTCATTGTTGTTCAGTAACTCAGTGACTCAAATTGAGATTTGACGAGTGAGACCGCACTAGCGTTGCTCTGCAGCATAGATCCGCAAAGCCTCACATTGTGAGTGTGTCTGTGCATCATCCTAGACTTGTGCTGTGTCGGGGATCCCGTTCATGCAAGACAAAAAGCGACTCTCTCTCGCTCTCGTCAATCCTTCTCTCTGTGTCCACGATTTCTGGTCGTTAGCTGTCTATTGACAACGTGTTCATCATCGTCATGATGACGATCAGCAAGGCACACGCTGATCCTGAAGCCACGTTGGCCTTGTTCTCATGTGCCGTCCGTCATTGCTGTTGCTGATCCAAAAGTTTTTTTCATGTGCCACTTTTCTTCTTCTCAGAGCTAACTTTAGTTGGCCACCGGTAAACTCGATACAAGTGATCAAAATGGCGTTTCTTTGCAGTTTTGCACCGCCGAAAACTCAAAACTCGACTTCGATCCTCCCCAATCACATTCGAGCTTCTGACACTTGCCATCGGGAACCATCAAACGTGACCGACCGTCGGTTGCGGATAAAGCCGACAGACCACTTCGAACTTCACGACCAAACAGTAGTCTGATTCCCCATTCCCATGCGTCTGTGTCAGCTGCTCTCTTGATAGTCCTATAGCTGCCTTATAAGTTACAGCTCTCTCTCTCTCAACCGTCGAAAGGTTAAAGCAACTGAAAGACATACAGTAACTGGCTCTCGCTGTACGGATTTTTTTTAAATTTAATTTAATTTAATTTAATTTTTTGAGAATCAAGAATTTCACGCTTGTAGCATTGCCGCAACGACCAATCAGAAATCGACTTGACACCATGTGCTGCACGTCTTTTTTTTTCTGCGACTTGCGACTCCGAAGCGTGTGGCTTGCAAACAAAATTTCATGGGGCCTTCCATCGCTAACCCCTTCACGACCGTTGACCAGCTTCGGCCAGATCGCCGATTGGGTCATCCTGATACGTTCACAATCGCCCGTATGTTGCTCACGTCCTGGATCATTGTAGCAACACAGACATTACAGTAGTAGGGAACACGATGCGCAACTTGATTGACTGTGTGGGTATAAGAGCTAGACACAGATCAAAAGGAAACAGTTCGGGAATAGAGCGGCGAGGAGATCAAGAAGATCTGCTTGGGCAGAAGATACAGGATGGATCGGCATTTTATGTTATAGAAAGTCATTCCTTGATCCCTCGACAACGTCACGAAGCTACTGGGGCGCTCAGCTGTTGAGCAGCCCACGAATGGCCATCCTACCGGCACCATCAGCCGATTCGTCTGCTGCCGTCGATGCTCCCGCTGCCGCTGCTGCTGCTCTAGCCTCTGCTTCCCTCTGCAAAAGCTGCTGCTGCTGCTTTGCAGAAACAAGCGATTCACGCGCTTCCTGCAACACAAGGCTCGAGTCTCGGTGTGGCGCCTCAGACGACTCCATATCCACATCCTCAACCATCGGCGGCCGAGCTTGCATCGAAGAACGCGGACTCGCATTCGAACCCAGAGGTGGTCTCGACGACGACGGCACGTACGATTCGCGGCGCGCATGGTCAGCTTCGTGCCTCGAAGCGTACTGGTGCGATGGCGTCTCATGCATTGCAATCGTGTGGCCGCGCATACGGCTGTACGAAGGACCTCGTTCATTGTCTTCGAGATCATACCTCCGCTGCAGCACCGATGGCATGCCTTCACGCGAAGAAGAGGCGGTGCTGCTGACTCCGTGTTCCGCGGGTAGTGCCACATGCGATGCGTAAGTAAATCTCTCGGATGCAACGTCGCGACGCTCAATCATCGAGCCTTGACGGCTGACAGGAGCCGTAGACGAGTGTTGGCTCGTATACGGGCGACGCTGCTCAACTGGCGCAGGCTTGAGTGAGTCCGAGTAGCTCCTCTGTCGACTCAGCGACTTGTGATCACCACTATCTGCCGAAGACCTTCGTGGCACCTTGGTGTCGTCGACCGAGGATGTCGATGATGCTGCGGCGGCCATGGAGGCAGAGACAGCACCGGCCTTGGAAGAGGTAGCGGCATTCTCCATCTCGACCAAATGCTCGAGATCATCAAACTCGTCATTGTGCGTGCGTTGGCCTGAACGAATCTGCGAGAGAACGACCGGGTGGAGCGTCCACCAACCACCTTTGCCCCTCGCTGCCTGGCTCTGCGATGGGTTGCCAGACGAGCAGCTGTCATAGATGTCCTGGGCTGTTCGCGCCTTCTTGATGAAAATCTTTCCAAGCGACAGATTGTGGCGCACCGTGTTCTGCCAGCCTTGCGAGTCTGGTCCGGCCATGGGGTAACCCGAGAAGTTGGTGCTGATCCAAGTGTAGATCTCACGCAACGTCATGCGACCCTCGGCAGACGACGAGATGGCCTGCGTGATCATGGACGAATACGAGTAAGGCGGTCGTCTGCGGCGTCGACTGTATGCGATGCGGTCCACTGGAACCACGTGTTGTGGGTTGCCGCCGAAGCCGCCCCAGGTCCCATCCGGCCTTGCTGATGCGCAAAGTCGCTTTGATACCCGAGCTCTTGCGGGCCACCAGGTCCATGATGATATCCAGGTTGGAACGATGCGTGGTGCTGGGCCATGGCGAAGCGCTCACGTTCGATCTGTTCGGCTCGAGACATTGCGGTAGGATGGACACCAGGCAGTGTGGCAGCAGAACCACGACCAGGCTGCATGGGTGGCTGCTGGCTGGCGCCATAAGGAGCGGGAGCATAGCGAGAAAGTTCATTGTCCGGAGAGAACCCTTCTGGATGCAGCATGCCTGAGGCTCGATAGGGATGGTCTCGTGAATCGTAGCGAGGACCCGATGTATGTGGGCCAGAAAGGGGGCTGCCACCCTTTTCGGCTGCTGCATGGCCTGATCGGCTCCATTCTGTCGAGGCTGGCCCAAAGTAATCGCTGCGAGCACGCGCATCTGCTGGTGAACGCTGTTGACCGCCAGCCATGGGCACAGCCATGCCTGAGGCGGATGGCAAGTAGGTGTCCTCCATGGACAAACCATCCATGTTGAGAGGAGAGACGGGAGTGCCAGGCCTCGAGTTGTAGTGTGCGCCGCGTGACATGACGCTGGGATTGGCCAACTGAGCATTCATCTGGTTTGAGGGTCTGGCAGCGGGAGGCTGGAAGTGAGCATCTTGCCTTGGGCTCAAAGGAGCGAAGAGCATCGAGGATTGCCTGGAAGAAGGTCGAGCCGTTGGCGACCTCCGACCTGCTATCAAAAGCTCTCTACCTTGCTGATGGGGAAACACATCTCTGTGGGAACGCACTTCCTCCCACGAGCGCGGCGGCGGTGGTACTGGCTCCTCGAAGCCTCCGTACGGACCGTTCGAGGGACTGTGGTGACGTCCAGCGATAAACGAGCTTCCGCGAACTCGCGTTGTATCTGGATGCGGCAGGGTCAGAGTGCTTGAACGCCCTCGATTGCGGTTGGGGCCAATGCCGCCAATGCGTTCGACAGCTTGTGGGTATGCAGGTCTCGGCAAGATGTTGAGGGGTTGAGCGTGACCCACGGGTTCAGCACGTGAGCCAGCGCGAGGTCTTGAAAGAGGAGCTGAAAGAGGAGGGGCATGGAGGTGCTCGGAGCGATGCGATGGTGATCTCTGTCGTGGGTCGGCCATGGCGGCATCGTGAGGTCCAAGGTCGTAGGGTCGCGAAGAGGGGCCTGCACCCGGTTCTAGCGATACAGGCGGACTGGGACCGTGGGCGCTTCGAGCTGTGGGCATGTATGGGTGGTGCCACGAGCGTTGACGTGACTGCGGGCTGGGTCGCTGCTCCATAGCATCTTGAGCAACATCGGCGATGTACGAAGTGGAACCGAGCTTCTGTGGTGGCGCTGAGCGCAGGGGAGGTGGCGTGGTGTAGCGCTGGACGCCAGAGCCTTCCATGTGCGCTGATTCGGACTGTTTGGCGATGTCCGAGGAATGCCCAGGATAGAAGGTGGAAGTTTGTTGGGAACGTCGGTTGTGGCCATAGAGAGGGGGAGAGAGAGGTCGTAGAGAGGCTAGCATCTAGGCCGGCGTGCTGCACCGAGCACAAGGTTGCACGGATACGACGCTGTGGATGTGCGGGGGCAGACGGGGTACGAGAGGGATACGGAGCGCCGTTCCGTGAGCCCCAATTTGGCAGCAAATCCAAGAGGTACGAGTGAGGTGCCGAGGTGAGACCAAGATTGATGGCGGGGGGAAGAGGAGGCGCTTGAATGATCCCAGGATCAGAAGTCAACAGTCAGGAGTACGGTGTGAAAGAGACTATCGACTACGTTTCCATCGAGAGTAAAGTTATCGACCAAGAGTCGAGTCCTTGCAAGCGGCGGCGAGCAGCGATGGAAGGCTGCAACGAATAATGCGCTTGGCAAAGATGATGGTGACCCTCTTAGTGCTAAGTGACGAGTAACCGAATGCCTGCTCCGCTAGTAGTGCGAGACAAAGCGCAAAGGATGATGAATGCGCAACTTGGAATCGGGTGTGAGATAGGATGGGCAGACTGTGAGGTGGTGGTTGATTGTCTCCAATTTTGAATGGCTGAGTGTGACGATGATGAAGCTGGTATGTATGTTGCGAGTCGGTGATCTGTATGGATGCCTACAGTCCACGATAGTCCAGATGCAAGATGGAAGGCGAACGACTGCTTTGTGTGGTGAGGTTGGATAAGGAAAAGAGGCTGAGTTGTGATGGTCGAAGGTGGTTTCCGGCTACAAGCAAACTGAATGACAAGTAGTGGTGCGAAGAGAGTAGAACGAGTGCGTGTGATGGTCCAGATGGGGAGTGGTGATGGTAAGGAGGGAGAGAGAGAGAAGGAGGAAAGAGAAACGAGTCGAGCCTCCAAGCTCAATGAGGAGCAGCAACGGCGACGCTGAGGGCGATTGTTGCAGCCATCCATACACACACACACACACACACACACACTGAGCGAAAAGAGAGAGAGTGCTCTGTGCACAGAGGCGGCTGAGGTGGCGTTGCGGTGTGGTGTGGTGTGGTGCGGTGCGTAGCGTTGCGTTGTTGAGCCTTTGACTGCGGAGCGAGCCGACAGAGAAAAGACAGAAAGAGAGTGAGTGAGTGACCAAAAAGTAAAGTTGAGGAGGTTGCAAGCTCAGCTGCAGATCGGGTTACTTGTTTCCGTCCGTCCGCAGAGAATCCCAATCAGCTGCAACCCGGACCCATTCGTCTGGGTCTGTTTTTGGTTGCCAACAAAGATAGATAGATTGACACGGCAAACTTGCACACTCGGTCGGGTCGTCAACCCAAAAACGGAGGGGGAGTAAGACACTCTGGGAAAGACGACTCAACGGCGATTTTGCTCCCCTTTGAAGATCTGGACAAGGGTTCGGCAGAGCCGCCGAGGTTTAGCGGATAGGCGGGTAGATCCAAAGAAAAGAAAATTTAAATTTTTAAAAATAAAATTAAGAGTATGGTAAATCTCAAAATGGCCAAAAGCAGCCATCCCGACAGACAGCCAGACAGCCAGAGAGACAGACATGGTTTGGATCTGGACAGCTCCAGCGCCCGAACCTTGATCACCGGCTCCCAGTGGGTTACAGTTGGACAATAGAAAGGCAGATGCAGATCAAGATGCAGCTGAAGAGGTCAACACAAAGACAAGGGCGACAACCTCGCAGCAAGACATCGGGGACATGCACACAAAGGAAAGGAGGCTTTTTTTTTTCATGTCGGTTGAGCTTACTCTCGTGCATCTGTTGCAACGCTTTTTTTTTGTGTTCCACTTCTGCACTCGAAATGCTGGAAATTGCTTGGGAGGTGGCTGGCTGCAGCTGCCGAAAGTGGGTCAAAAACTGAAAATTTGACTTACAGATGTGGCTTGGGAGCATGAGCGGGGCGAGAAGGGCAGGAGAGCGGGGGCTTCAAATTCGAGCCAGAATCCGATGCAGAAGCAAGGGCAAACAACGGTGTCGATGGAACTCGTCAAAAGATCCTCCTCCTTCTCTGTCTCCCTCTCCACGACTTTTTCTCCCTTTCGTTGCAGTGCACGCACGTAATTTACAGTAACCGACATCCAGCATCTCCATTTTATCCATCTCTATTTCGGTCATCTTTCTTGCTTTGGCTGCTTGCCGAATTGGGTGGGGGAGAGAAAGGCTATCGGCAAAATCGATGTTGAGAAAGGGGTTGCTTCGGCTAAAAAAGAAATGGTGCGGTACGCGAGGTCTTCGATTGTTCCAATGCAGTGCGACAAGGTTTGGCTCCAGCGATCCAAGACAACAGTGCATGCCGACAAACAAGATCAATGCAGACACAATGTCAAAAATATAATAAAAACTAATCTTAAATTAAAAAAGATAAAGAAAAAGCACCCTGGTAAGGACCCGTCTCGTCTCCCATCCAGCAGTAAGGGAAGCGTTGACAGAGTTTTGCAGTAAATTGTCTCTCCATCTTGAATTTTCCGAGTAAGGAGACAGGCCGAACGACAGTGTGCCGATGGGAAACCTGGAGTGTCTCCGAATGCAAACGACAGATTGATTGAATTTAGCTGCATGCAGAAAGTACCGATGAATCTTATCCTCTCTTTTTCTTTTCTTTCCTTTTTGTTGTCTTTTTTTTTTTTTTTTTTTTTTGTCACGCAACCTGTTGTCTCATTTGTTCGCTCCCGCTCTGTCCCTGTCTTTGTCTGTTCGTGCTCAATGTGCGCCCCGCCCGCTGTTTTGCTCTCCCACACACACACACACACACATGCAGCTTATCCCTTTGTTATTATATTGCAGCGCTACCTCTAACGGAACGCAATGGGCGAACGACAATGAAGGCTCTGGTCACTACAAGTCTTTTTTTTTCGAAGGACCAGAGAGATGTATCACCTGTATCTTCGGATTATCCGCCGATGGATATACAAACAGCAATAGAATTTGAGCGAGCAGAGACAACACCAGCAGCAAGGAGACATCATAGTGGAATGGAGGCTGTTGCTGCAGCGTGGTGTGGCATGATTTTGCTTGCGCTTCCACGGCACAGCAAGGTTGGGCTCACTGTATTGGTTCCGCGGATTTGTGCCTTCAAGCGCAACTAAATGACTGTATCGAAAACGTCGAGGCGGCTAGTGATCTTAGTAGACTGAAACACGAGCTTGCGCTAAGTTAGCACAGGAACTGAGACAAGTAACAGGCTTGTCTATCGGGCGGGTCTGATGTTCCACCGCTTCACCACCTTGCTGAGACGGGGCTCAACGGCGTTTTCAAACCGAAATAGGAAAGAGTCCAACGGTATGTCGCCATTCTCTTGCCGTCCCGGGTTTGGTGCCGACAGCAAACACAACAAACTGGAAAAGCGACAGCGGGAGTCGCAAACAGTTCAAACCTTCGCAGTCCCGTTGCGCAAAAGCACAACGGGAAAGGCGACGCCATGCATCTCTTTCTCTTTCTCTCTTTCTCTCCTTTCTTACCTCTTGCTTCAAGCCACCACCAAGCCACAACGGCCATGTGATGGGAAAAAAAAAAAAAAAAAAAAAAAATCAAATCGATTCTGCAAACAGAAATTGCTCTCGATTCCGACCCGACCCTAAAAGTTCGAGATCAGGGTGAAGTGATTTTTTTGGCCTTGGTGATGGCAGCGACCTCGCTTGGAAAGCAAATAATGATCGAGGCGTGGGAGGAAAGCGAATGGGCCCTGGATTGCCACCTCGCCAAAGCAAAGCAACACAAACAAGCAACCAACCATCAAGTCACGGCAAACTCCCAACTCGGCGACCCAGAAAGAAGCTGGTTTATCCTCATGCAGGCTATTGTAGTTCTTTCGCGACTCTCTCGCTTGCGGCTTTTGCAACTTGAGGTTCTGTCATGACGTGCTAGCGTAAATATATATCTACCATTCATCGTGGCGACAACAATGCTGCTGTAGCTCGGCAAAACGAAGGGAACAAAAGGGTCGGAAATGCGAGTCGAGAAGCACTACCCTTTACCATTGGGGCGTCACTTGCAAGACGCACCCAACACGCCACCAGCAAAGAGGTGGTTTTGTGGAAGAGGAACATCAAGTCTGTTCAAGGGTTTCGAAGGCGTGCTCAGAAAACGAACCTAATTGTTCATTCAGCTTTCCTTTCCGGTCCGGTCCTGCAACTGCATCCTCAAGTCAAGTGTCGGGGTAGGTTCACATTCCACTCCTTGTCTCGGGTAATTCTATCGGTGTCGTTGTATGCTGCGTTCGACGTGATACCAGACGCGAGACAAGCAAGAATGAGATTCAAAGCTTTAGGCCCTGGCAATGGCAGTGCCGTCCACTTAAACTCAAGGGTCTGATATGGAGCCTGCAGCTTGCGACAGAAAGGGTGAGGCATCTGCAAACCCGTTAGACGATAGATTTTACCGCGGCAATCATTGACATTGTACGTCAAGGACAATGGCGAAGTTTTGCTCTTGTTGTGTTCAGCTTCTAGCTGGAATTGGTTGGAGCGACAGACAAATACACAAGCTTATGTAACTTTTCGGCCAAGCCGAGCCTTTCTGTTGGCTGCTCGTGCATAAAAAGGACAAACAAATGTCCATGATAGAACCGACACACTCTGAGAGACAACAAATCTTGCCCGTCATTATTGTACCTTGTCCTCTCTCGGTCTCGGCAAGTAGCACACTAGAATACTGTAGTGTAGTCTCGTCCATTACTGCAGCCAAACAATGGCGTCGATTGGCCGCTCTACCGGGACTCCAGTGCCGATGCAGTACAATAGATTTAGCGTTCGAAGTGGATGTCGAGCTTTCGATCTTCCGGTTAAACCTCGACATCGGAAACTTGACCGCGGTGTCGGCTTCGGGTGCTTGCTTCAGACAGATGCCTTTCGTAGTCGGCCTTGCACCTGTAGTGCTGCGTGGGTTGTGTGGTCTGTAGCTGCAGATGTGACTGCACAACCAAGACAGTTAAGCGCTTCAACGACAAGAAGAAGCGCTTAGTGTTTTCTTTTTATTTATTTATTTACTTATTAATATTGAATCCGCATGGGAAATGAGCTTGATCGCTTCTACGACTCGGATTCCGCCGCCGCCAAAAAAAAATTCTCCCACGGAAAAAGGCTCGAATCGAATATTGAACCCCACTTCATCTCTTCTATTTAATCTAAAATGAAAAGATAAACAATGATAAAAATTCTACCGAACTAAGCGAGGCCAAAAAGGGGATGCGCAAAGGTGTGAGAAGCCGAAACACAAAAGAGCGCTGATTTTCTTGGCTCGCGTCGAATCTGCCCTGTTCTTGTCTGCCTTTTGGTGTGCAAGCGAAGCCTTTCTCAGCTCAACATAAAAGATCACGGTGAGGCGCATGGCCCGTTTCTCGCTTACCCTCTAGGCGACCCACTCCTCACCCTCGCAAAGCTCGCTAACCTTGTTTTTTGTGTATCTCTGTGTGCGAAAAGAGTCGAGATTTGCAGATTTGGTTTTCCTACACCTTGACAAACTCTTTCGTCTGTGCTACAGTACGAATTTCCAAAAAAAGGGGTTTTGCACAATGTGCTCTTCAGTGACCTTGGCTTGCTTCGGCGGTTTGTCGGCCTTCTGTGATCGACATTGGACAGCTCAGCTGGCTTCCAGCGGCCCCGATTCAGTACACAAACAAGACCGGTGATCATGGTCAAGCGCAAACAGAGGAAGAAAACACTTTCTGTACACGTGAAATCTATCTGTGCTGCGAAAAACGGTCAGAAATTTGCCCAGCACTCTTTGTGAAAGCGGCTAGCTCGTGGTGACAGCTGATTTAGCGGATCGGAACCTCTACCTCGTCTGTTTGCTGCGGCATTTGGAAACGATGCAATAAATGAAGTGACGTGCAGAAGATCAACCATGGCCCTGTCAAGAGCTGCGGCGAAGTTGTCGAAAACCGTCCGAGGTCGTAATCCGATGGCTTTTTTTCGAGCAAACTTGTACGAGACATCTGTCATCGAAAGCCGCCGTTGCTAGCTATCAAAGTAACGCTGCTCTGGTTGCTCTGCTGTCCGCTCCCGCGGCTTTTGCGCAAATAATGTATGAGCATAATTGTCGGCCGATCCGACAGCACGGAACATCCAGGCGTTGTCACCGTTTGGCTCTGGTGGATGTGTCTTTTGTGTGAATATAGCGAATCGAGTGGCTCAGGCGCTATCTCGTCACTTTGTGATCGTGAACAAAGTATCGCTTAACGACAATCGAACCATCCCAACAGGCTTTATCAGCGTTCGCGCCTGGGATCATCTCTTCGTAGATGTCACAGTTACACACAACACACCGCATTCTATTGTCACAACGCCACGTTGGCAGTGAACAATTTCATGCCGTAGCCAAGTTTTGTTTTCAGCCAAACAAATCTTTTCGTCTCCTGAAACGGCAAACGAAGAGTGATGATGCGAAGAGGCGCGACCGGAGTAAATCGATGATGATCTGGTCGAACAACGACAGTCCGGACCGATCATGCTTCCACACGGCGGCCTCATCATCGAGGTGGCGTTTGTGTTTGGACGGGCCCGTCTCCGAGATAAAAATCAACAATTGCATTTGCAGTAAGTCGGGCTGTCATTCACCTTTTCCCTTGTCTTGAGCTCCGCTCCGATGTCCGTAGTGCCTTTCGAAACTTATTGTCTTGTCAGACAAAGACGGAGTACGGAATTCAGCTGTTCAGTCAACAGTTCGACGCCACTTTCTCTCCTCCCGCTTGAAAAAGGACCATGTCCATTGCCATGTCACTTTACATTGAAAGTTTTCCTCTCGATGGGACCGGTCCGATTCATTGCCTTGGGATTTCCGCCCCCGCTGACACGGCTTCCACTCGCCAACCCTCGTGGTGTCTCACCCTTGTCATCATTGCACATGGCAGACATTTCAAGCTTCACGCATCATCTTAAGGCGGTGTAAGTCGATACTTGAGCGTGGGCTAGCGACCAACCTGGTTGCCGAATCTGAAGATGGCGTGGGAGACATGTGTCTAAGCGAATCAAAACCAGGAAAAGAGACGAGATATGGCAGTGGACATAAGATCCAGCGGAGGAGTGGCAGTCGTTGACAGAGGCTCGCCGCGCGAGATATACAGAGCGAGGCCGAACAGAGACATACGATCAAACGGCAACCGCGCTTCCCGTCGAATTTGGATGCGACCCGCGGATCTCGCAGAGACGATGTTGGACAACACAAACCTGACTGTCTGAGACACGTTTCCTACCCATCTCCTTGTTGTCATCGCTTCGAGATCTTCCCTCTCTCGCCTACAGAGCTGGTGAGGCGGGGCTATTGCATCGCATCGATCCTCAACACACGTGACAGTGGAGAGGCGAAGGGATTGGGTCGAGAGGTTTCTCGGCTGGTAAGCGAGAGGGCGGCGTGCTTTCCCAGCTTCAGTCCCGCTTTTGGGCGCCGATCCTATCAGCTGCGGCTTGGCAAGAGTGCCGATCGGGAGCTCATTTAGGTCTGATCGGGAGATTTCCAAGCACGACAAAGAGGTCGACTCGCCCTTGAAGGCAGACACAAAGCACGTATGACGACGAAGCACCAACTGTTCAAGCAGTTGCAATCGCGGACAGCGTTCATCTACTCAACCTCTACGATGCTATGTAACAACTTTCTAGATCGAGACGGTGAGGGCTGCTTGACTAGAATCATTCCAGAGCATCACGGAAGAGCTTAATTGACATCTCCAGCAGCAAGAGGTTGCTCAGATCGCAACGCACCCATGCAGCCAATTGTGACGCAGCGCCGTCCTCATCTCGCAAGCCGCGTGACACTATCAAAAGCGTCATGAAGCTTCCCTCCAAGCCACAGCCTGCACAGCCCCCAAAGTCGACGCTACACTCTATCGCGTTGCACTTCGTCCAACAACAACTTTGTCGCGCGCAGCCCCTTAGCTCGTCTGAAGCACCTTCGCCAGCCGTCCCACTTCACAGCTGCCGAACATAAGTGGTAGGGATGATGCCCGACCTCGACTGATCTTGCGACATGGCCCTCCACCAGTCGTCCGAAATCTTTTCCGTGAGATAGATATGTTCCCTTCTGTAGCTTGCAGGTCGTCTGCGTCTGTTCCGTCTCCGTAGCTTTGGGTTGTGGAGCAAGGTGCCGAACGAGTTGTGAGAGCGTTGCCGACGGTTGAGAAGATAGGAGATGGTTGTCAGCAGGCAAGGTAAACATGTCAATGCGTCTGCCGGGACACTCACTCGTAAAGCACCTGTGCACTGCCGATGGCGCCTGCAGGTAAACTCGGAGCTGCAGCCGGTACCGCTGTTGCTGCTACCGGCGCTGGAATGCTAGCTCCCGTCCTGGTCGGCGGTGGAAGAGTTCTCCCCGCCACCGCTACTGCTCCCGGGCTCGTCGTTGGAACTTGCGTGCTAAAACTCGATCTCGAACCCTGTTTCTCAAACACATCGTCAGTCGGCTTTTCCACACATCACACCCCTTTCCTCACCGTACTTACCGCTCCAAACGCAGGCTTGCGACTACCAGGCACAGCTGGAGGCGCACCCTTTCCCACCAATCCCGTTCGTGCAAACTGATCCCTCAACGCCGTGCTTACAGCGCTACTCGCAGCAGCTCCTGCTGTAGCACCTGCTGCGTTTGTCGCTCGGTCGGTCAGCCCTGCTACACCACGCGCGGGCGCAGTGTGAGCAGCATTCGTAGAAGAGCTGGAAGGAAGACGATGTGGTCGAGACGCAAAGTATTCGTCGAGGAGGCCGAAGAACGCTTGCTTTTCGTGTGCGGGGAGGTTGGCGATCATTCTTGCAAAGAGGCGAGGTTGAACGGGTCTCAGTGGCGAACAGAATATGACCCAGAGCGCTTCCAATACGATCTAGAGCGCTTCTCTTGACGCTATGTGGAAGACGTTCCAATCGCGAAGCTTCAAGATGAGCTGGTGAACGGGATGGAAGTAGTGGAAGTGTTGGTGTCGGCAAGGTGGGAAAAGCAAACGCACGGAGCTTTGCACCCTGAAATTTTGTCTCCACACACAAAAAAAAGTGGGCTATGCTCTCTTCAACTCGGCCGGCAAAAAAAAAAAAAAAAAACGCCTTACGCTCTCATCGCTCCTCCAACACCATGCGGATCAAATACGTTTTTAAGAAAGAGAAAGACTAGAGTACAAAAGGTAGTGCAGAACGGAAACCAGAAGGGGGATAAAGCTATGAACAAAGAAAGTGGGGCGAGATGATGCTGCAAGGAAGCCCAATCGCAAAAAGAATCTTACTTCTTCGACTTTTTCTCCTTCTTCTTGGCCGCCTTCTTGAGCGCCTTCTCCACGTCCTTCTTCTTCTCCTTGTCGCCCGATTTCGACTTGCTCTTCTTCTCCTTCTTACCCTCCTTCTTCTTCTTCTTGTTATCCGCTGGATCCGTCACACCCACCGCAGCCGGCATCTCCGCTTCTTCCTCCTCCTCATCGTTGGCATCTTCATCCATCAAATCGCCCGCCGCCTCTTCGATCGCTTTAATCGCCTTGCTCATCGCGTCCGAATTCTTGCTCGGAGCTTTGCCCGTTTCGTAGAAGGCCAGACGCTCCTCGACCTGGACGGCGAGCACCTCGCCGAACTTGGTGGTGGGGGTTTCGGAGAAGCAGTCGATGCGCGAGGCGATCGAGATCTTGTTGGCGAGGAAACGCGACATTCGTCCCTTGTTCTTGGGTGCAGCGCGGGCGATGGCCGAGGCGTGGTAGATCAAGCCGTACTTGGGAGTGTTGCCTTTGGTCTTGAGCGCGCGGAAGAGGGCTTTTTCGGCACCGAGGATCTGAACCGTAGAGGCAGGGTACTTGGCCAAGTTGGTCAACGAACCGGCGTGACTGATGAGACGCGCGCCGATGATCTCGCCCAAGAGGGCGGACAGGTTGGGTGCGACGAGATGCATCTTTTCGATGAGATACTTGTGCATGTTTTTGCGGTACTCGCCGAGGTTGATGACCCGATCGGCAAAGTTGAGGATGTTGTGCATGTCGAGCTCTCCAATCTCTTGACCCATCGAAGCACGGGCAGCATCGAGGATGTTTTTGGCCGTCGTCTCGTCACCCGATAGGATATCAGTCATGTCTTCGACGTCTTCTTCCGAAAGACGCTCCTTGTTACGGATCAACTTGGCCAGCCTGGCGTACGTCAGGTTGTCCGTAGTCAATTTGACCAGTTCCGGGAAATGCCAACCGTACCACTCGCGAACACGCATCGCAAACGTGTTCACATCCTTATCGAGCGTATCCAACAACGCAATCGCCTGGATGATCATGTTGTCGCTCCTGTTGACGTTGAACTTGACCTTGGAACGCGAGTAACTGTGACCCAACCCCAACTGAGCTTTAGCCAAATCCCCATCAGCCATACCTTTCAACAGCTTCTCCGCGTGCTGTCGTACACCTCGGATCAGCTCCAAACTGGTCTCGCCCGTATCACACGGAATGCCCAATTCACCCACGATCGACGAAGCCAGGTTCCTATCCTGCACACCGAGAACCACGCTCTTCTTCTTGCCGCTCGACAAGTTGAGCGTCAGCAGAGACTTGAGGTAGTCGTTGACCACACCTTCCGAAATGTCGAGCGACGCTTGCAGTGCATCCAGCGCATTCTTGAACGGACTGAACGAAAGGAGTTTGACCATCTTGCCGAACGTGTTGACCTGCTCGACGCTCTGCTGGACGGCACGGGTGAGCGAACCGATCTCCTCGACGGCCGAGACCTCGAAGACGGCGCATCCTGTAGCGCATTCGAAGAGGATGTGGGTTGGTGCGGATGACATGGTGGCGGAAATAGCTGCTGGTCGCAAAGGGGATTGGAATGGAAAAGGAAAAGAAAAAAGTTGCGCACGATGGCGAGAAGCGCTGCCCTGTGGAAGAAAAAGAAGCTGCGAATGGGAGGTGTCGTAGAGTGACGGTTTGCAGTCACTAGACGAGTTCGCCAGGTAGGATGTTGATCAAAGACGAGAGTGCTACACAGGGAGAGAGAGGGTGAAGAAGCTGATGAAAGGTTTTTGATGGCGATGACAAGCTCTGCGTCTTTCTCAGCTTCCTGCCGCTGCAACAAAATTCTTGGAAAACGGGAAAAATTTGCCATTTCTTTTTTGATTTTTTTTTTTTTTTTTCTTTTTCCCAGCTCAGAAGCAGAAGAAAGTCAAGATGGCTGCAAATCACGTGGGGCAGGTGAGATCGGGAAGAAAGCAGTCGGCAAATATCGGCGATACGTTTTTGGTGCATGGTGATCGGAACAGGCTGAGAATTATGCCTCTCTACAACCGTTGAATTCTTTTGCTTGAGAAATGGCGTGGCTTTGGCTTGAGGAATGAGCAACGCTCAGACCGCGTCGTCAGTGCAAGCAGCAGCCGCTATTTCGCTCCACACACCGAGTGTCACTTTCTCTGGGCTGTGCTCAGGCGTCTCGACCTTCTTGTCCTCTTTCCTGTCGTCGTCGTCATCAACCCTTTACTGCATCATCACAGACAACTTTCCCACCACCACAAACCTACTGTTTCCCGCTTATATACAAGGCCACTTCCAAATCTTCGTCGGCAAATCCATCGTAACATTGGCTAGAAGCGCTCACATACGCACAGGGAGACGCAATGTCACGTTCATCCTACGACCGATACCTGACCATCTTTTCGCCCGATGGTCGGCTCTATCAGGTCGAATACGCTTTCAAGGCGATCAACACTGCGGGTCTGACGAGCATTGCGGTTCGTGGGAAAGACTGTGCGGTGGTTGTCGGTCAGAAGAAAGTTCCTGTAGGTTAATTACCACCCCTTCGCAATCTTGCCTCTCTCTCTCTCTTCCCCATTGACTGACAGTTTTCCTCTCTCGCTTCTTTGATTGGGGTGCTGTAGGACAAGCTGATCGACGCAGCGAGCGTAACCAACATCTTTAACCTGACACCGGAGATTGGGTGCATTATGACTGGTCGGGTTGGTAAGTCCCCCTCACCTTTTTTTTTTTTTTGGGCCGTTTTGTCTCTCGTTCAATAACATTGACTGTACACTCAATTTGTTGTTGCTGAAAACCCCTTTACCCAGCCGATGCACGAGCCCAAGTTCAACGCGCCAAGATGGAAGCCGCCGATTTCAAGTACAAGTACGGCTTTGCTATTACCCCGACCTGCTGGCCAAACGCATGGCCAACCTCAACCAGGTATACACACAACGTGCAGCTATGCGACCGTACGGTGTGTCGATGATTCTTGTCGGGATCGATCCCGAACGTGGACCGCAGATTTTCAAGATCGACCCGGCGGGTTACTACGTCGGTTTCCGTGCGACCGCTTCGGGTGTTAAGCAGACGGAAGCGACGAATTTTTTGGAGAAACAGTTTAAGAGATCCACCTCTACAACCGATTCGGAAGTTCCAGTAGGCGCATCGGCAATCG
Source organism: Anthracocystis panici-leucophaei (assembly GCA_014826065.1). Classification (NCBI taxonomy): domain Eukaryota; kingdom Fungi; phylum Basidiomycota; class Ustilaginomycetes; order Ustilaginales; family Ustilaginaceae; genus Anthracocystis; species Anthracocystis panici-leucophaei. Next base: position 127,801 of record CP060319.1, on the reverse strand, counting down.
ACGCAGCCGCCATCGAAGCCGAACACATCTCGTCGAATCTTTCGGCCGAACAGACGTTGGATCTGGCGGTGAATACGCTAGCCACCGTGTTGGCTCAGGATCTGAAACCGAGCGAGTTGGAGGTGGCGATTGTTGGCGGACCCGAGGCGAGTCAAGTGATGTTGGGTGGGGGGGATGAAGGAGGTGTAGTTCAGTTGGATTCGAGTACGCTGCCGAAGGAGGTGCAGTTGCAGAAGCGGTTCAGGAAGTTGGAGGAGGACGAGGTGGGCGTGATTTTGGAGAGGTTGGCTGAGCGCGATTGAGGAAGAGAGAGAGTTGAGTTGAAATGTGTATTTGGGTTTTGTGATGTGTTTGCGGGTGTGTTGTGTGAGAATGTGAGTTTTAAGTGATGGGAAACGTCAGGGACAACAGAATGGAACCTCGGGCAGCACAAAGCTCAACTGAATGCAAGAACCAATTCAAACATCAACACTGCCACTCTCACATCACACCGTCATCACGCTGTGGAAGGGGGCGAACGTTCAACACCGTTTTGTCATTATCTCACCTCCTAAACCCCTGACTAATGAGCCTCCTCCTCGGCGCGCACTTCAAAATATCATCCACCCTCAAGATCATCTCTGCCGCCTCGGTGGCACTCACCACCACCTGCCTCTTCAACTTGTACGACTCTCACCCCTTCTGCTTCATATCCGCCACTTTACCCGCATCCAGATCAACCCGGCACACGCATCGCCCTGCTGATGCGCCGCCTCAACTGCGCCACCAGCTCGAGCTGTCCAAACCCGCATTGTCCGCCAGGATGGTCGGAAGCTGTCGCAACGCTTTGGCAAAGCTCTCGGTGGCAATGGCTTTTACCCGAGTGGTGCGGGCCGCTTCGTCGACCACTTTCGACATGGACATTTCGGCACATCTCCACCGAGCAGCACTCTTGTCTCCCCACCGTCTGAGACAACACCGACAGAGCATCGTGCAAGGACCTCTCTGCTTCGTCCAACATCTGACTCGTAGCTCCTCGAAGTACAACGGTGCACGCCTCGCCAGCTGCGACACCGCTAAACTTGATCAGCTTGTCTTCCCCAATCATGACCTCTTCGATCTTGCCACACTGACCGATCTTGACCAAGTCCGGGCGGTCAAACGTCGAAGCAATCTCTCCACCCGTGACGAGAGCCAGCCGTTCGACTCCCTCGAAATCGGCGTGTTCGATCGACATGATGCCCGCTTCGGCGAGCAGCGATTCCGGATAGTTGTAGATCAACTGACGGTTGACGAAACACGTGATCCCGTGCGCCTTAATCTTGTCCACTTTGGCCTTCATCTTCTCCCTCTCTGCGCGCTCCAGTTCGGCGAGCTTGCCCGTACCTTGGACGCGAACGCGAGCACCAAACACTTTGATCTTGTCCGTGTCCATCGAGGTGTTTGCGATGAGGATCTTGGCATTGTGGAGCGTTTTGGGGCAGTTGGTTCCGATCTTCTTGTTCAAGATGAAACCTTCGTCGAGGTACGAATCGGTCAGCTTCCCACCGGGCTTCTTGATGATCTGAATGTGTTCCAAGTTGGTCGAACCTTTGAGGCGGAGTACGGCGTCGACGGCGAGGTTTGCAAAGTAATCCTTATCCGCACTGAGAACTTTACTGCTCAACGTTGTACGTGCAATGTTGAGCAGATCCTCTCTGAAAGTAGCCGCGTCCTTACCGTGGTCCTCGGCGGTATCCTCCAACGCCTTGAGCGCCGCAGCTGAAGCAATGCGATACCCTTCAACGATCGTTTGCGGATGAATACGCATCTCGATCAACTTTTCCGCCTCCCTCAGCAATTCAGCAGCCAAGACGCAAACACTGGTGGTACCATCTCCAACCTCGTCATCCTGAACTTTGGAAATGTTGACCAGGATCTTGGCAGCTGCATTGTCGAGGTGGATCGATTTGAGGATCGTAGCTCCATCGTTGGTGACTACGATATCGTTAGATCCGACGCTCTGAAGAATCTTGTTCATCCCCTTTGGACCGAGAGTGGTTTTGACGAGATCGCCAAGGGCTACAGCACCGACAAAGGACGAGACGGCATTTTCGGCCCGCTCTTGGGTGGCTTCCTGGGCGAAGATGGGTGCCGACATGGATTTTGCTGTTTTTCGTGAATTGCCTGTGTGCAGCTCTGTGTCGGTGTAGCTGTGTGAACAACGAAAGTGATGGTGGTGTGTGGTTGGCGGAAGAAGCGAACGTGTGCCGTGTGTGGAAAGAAGAAAAGGTGTTGCTTGGTTGCGCTTTGCATTTTCTCTCTCTCTTTCTCGTGCTCAGCCAAGTTTGTGCGGGAAAGTATTGCTCACAGAGAGACACAGTTGTGCGCAATCAGAGCCAGGCGAATCTTCTCAAAAAAAAAAAAAAAACGTCTTGCAAAGGAAGAAGCCAGAAGAACAAAATTTCGTCTCAGCCAGGCGCAGTCTCGACTTTATTGGGGGCAAGATTGTTAGATTTATGCTGCGGGATTGATCTCGTGATCGGGTCCAACGAACCAAGATCAGATGCTAAGCTGCCATGCTGTGAAGGATTAACTCTCATAGTGTCCTAGTCAAGTATTGTTGAAGGGCTCTGCTGTGATCTCAGAGACGAAGAACACAGGCGTTGCAGTGCAGGTATCGCTGGAGAATAGGCCAAGACGTCAAAACAGTAAAAAGGTACCATTACAAAAACCACTAAGCTCAATTGATCTTGTACATGTTGTCATAGTGTAACCTGATGGCACCTCGCACGACCTCGTCCTTCCCAACGCAGACCTCTCACCGTCCTTACAATCCCCATCGCATTCCTCACCCCAACCTCCCTTTGCCCTTTCACACACCATTCGCCGTAGGCGGCACCACCATCTGCTCGTCGATCTTGACGCCCTCTTCTCATCCGTCTCCAACACCCTCCTCTCCTCCTCCCGCAACTCTCCCTCCTTCTCCTCTCTATACCGCTTCAACTCTTCAATCGTCACAACCTTCAACCCCCATTTCTTTGCAAACTTCAAACACGCATCCCTGCTCGCGATCCCACCGTCTTCGTCATCCGGATCGACCAGCTCGCACAGCAATCCTGCCGGTGGCAATCCTGCGAGCTTACACAGATCTACACTTGCCTCTGTATGGCCCATCCTTACCCTCACTCCTCCTTCCGTGTAGCGTAAAGGGTTCACGTGTCCTGGTCTGGTGAAATCTTCCACCCCCGCTTTTAGAGTCGGATCTGCAAGTTGGCGAGAAGTAAGCGCGCGATCGTGTGCAGAGATACCTGTAGTCGTACCGTGCTTGTAGTCGACTGTGACGGTATATGCAGTCTTGTTTTTCTCCGTATTGTTGGGTACCATCATGGGAATTTCAAGTTGAGCAATTCGTTCCGAAGTGAGAGAGATGCAGATAAACCCAGAGGTGTGTTGGATGAACCATGCCATTTGACGAGTAGTACAGAGGGAAGCAGCGATGATGAGGTCGCCTTCGTTTTCGCGATTCTCGTCGTCGAGGACTACGACGAAGCGTCCGGCGCGAATGTCGTCGATGGCCGAGTCTATCGAGTCGAACATGGTGGTCGCCTTAAAAAGGTGTTTTCTATGCGTGGTACGAAAAGGGTGAAAAGGGCTGCGTTTTGGCTCTCGATCTTCAGAGAAAGGCCAAAGATTGCTCGTACAAGAGAGAGAAAAGGCGGTGGTGGTGCTCTTTTGTGTATCGAAGATGGCCAAAAGCAAAGTGCGACGGATGAAGGAACAACAACAACCGGAGAAGCCGAAGTCACCTTTTTTCTTTTACGTCCTTTTCTGGTTGGTCCCACTTTGTGGAGCGGACATACCGTTCCTTTGCTTTCCCGTGCTGGGCGTAAAAGCCGGCCATCCGAGGCGAGAAAGAGCTCTCTTTTCTTTCTCCCCGGCCCAGGAAGAAATATTCTCGTTTTTTTTTTTTTTTTTTGGACCGTCTTCTGGAGAGAAAACCGCTTCGAAATTTTCAACACTTGTTAGATCAGTAGACTGCCTTTTTTTCTCTTCTGATCCGCGGTCGGTGTCCATCCCTTTCCGCCCGCTCACCATTCATCGTGGTATAGCGAAGGAGAGGATGATCTTGTCAAGTTCTTCAGAGGTTGAGATGAGGCTAATGCAATATTAGCAAATGCATGTTGTTCTGGGCTCTCGTGGCAACCAAATGCCGGATTCGGCTTAGCTCATGTTCGCTGGTGCAACTTTGTGTGTGGGGTTTCCCGCAAGGCTTGCCGCGGATCGTGTCCAGCTCATTGTCTAACCAACAGCTTCCAACAGCAGCTGCAATCCGTCACCGATGCATTTTGCACACGATGCTCAACACAGACCATATCGTCACAATACCTACGTCCCAAAAAACAAGGTAAATTTCCCACAGCACCGAACAGGGTTCCTTTTGCTGCCAAGTTACTCCATATCAAGCAGCGCCATCTCCTCATCACTGTCAATGATATCGTTTGTCACCCTGGCCTTCTTGGTCCTCTTCTGACTCTTCTTCTCGCCTTCATCTTCGTCGCTGCTCTCGTCAAACACGCCTTTGCGGCTCTTCCTTGCTCTGGCGTTGTTTACATCGCTTTCCTCCCCGTTTGCTGCATCATCGTCATCTTCTTCTTCCGTATCCCTCGCTTTGGCCCGCTTGAGACTCTTGCGCTTCTTTTTCTTTTCGCCTTTAGATTTGCTGGAAGATTTAGATTTGGTCTTGGACTTGGCAAGTTTGGAAAGCTTCGAAGATTTCCCACTGCGAGTAGTTCCCTCGCCTTCATCTGCAAGCAACTTGGCGCCGTTACGGATAATCTCGTCGTCTCCGTCTTCGTCGTCGTTGTTATCGCTGCTTTCGCTGCCGCTGTTTGCACCGCCAAACAGTCCCTCGTCATCGCTGTCGTCGTTTTCGTCGCTTTCGACAATGTCGAGGTTCTTCTTACCTCCCTTCTTCTTCTTGCCTGCTCCACGTTTGCGCTTCTTGCCCTTTTCACCAGCAGCGTCTGGCGCATCCTCTTCGCCAGACGTAATGTCTTCCCGCTTGGCTCGACGCCTAGGCTCCTTTTCGGGAGTGGCTTCGCGAATGTACTCGATCTTGGCCGCTTCTTCACGCAGCGCTTTCCGCTTTTCTGCCATCTGCTCGATCTGCGCACGATACTCCTCCTCCTTGCGCAGACGCTCCTGTTCTCGAGCCAGCTCTTTCTCTCTACGTGCTGCTGCGACGGCTTCCTTCTGCTGCTGCACCTCGGCTTCGTAGCTTTCCTGGTCGGCGAGAGCTTGCGCAGCTCGTTGAAGCAACGAAGAGGCACCGTACTTGCCACGCTGCTCTACCACGTCGGCTGTCATCCACAGCAGTTGTCCGCGCTTGGCAGCTTCGAGCAATGCACCTTCTTTGCCCATCGGCGTCTCTCGAGGCGCACTGGCATCGACAGGTGCGACCAGCAGCGGCTGAACGCGCTCCACAGCAGCAATGGCATCACGAAGCGCTTGAGCCGTCTTGCGATCCTTTTGCAGGTCAAACAGCATCTGCAGACCCTTTTGAGCAGTGACGGCGTAGTTGTACTCGATCTGGCGGCATTCCGGATGCGCCGATCCACGCTCCTTGATCACCAGCTCACGCGCTTCTTCGAGATGCGCCGTCGAACTTTGCAGGCTGGCAAACGACTTGGTCTTCATACCGATCGCATACTCGGCTCTCGCTACGTACTGGATCACAGCAGCATTGGTGCCGTGGAAGAAGCGCTTGGAGGCCAGCTCGTACGACTTGTGTGCACGCTCGAATTCGTCCTTCTGCATCAGTACGTGGCCGACACAGACGTGCACGCTGCCTTCGTCCTTGGTCTCGCGCAGCTTGGATAGGATGGCAAGCGCCTCGTCAGCGTTCTTCTTCCTTCGCTCGTCCGGCGCACCTCCGATGGTGGGAAGCGTGAGCGAAGTGCCACCTGCAGTTTCGGCAAACGCATCTTCAGCAAGCAGAATAGCCATACCCTGAGCAGCGAATGCGCAGCGTGCATCTGCTTGGAGAGCCTTGTCCATCAGATCGGTGGCTCGCATCATGTTCTTGCTGCGGTCAGCTTTGGCGTTCGGGCCAGCAGCATGAACAGCAAGCTGGTAGTAAGCCCAACCGAGCGAGGCAAGCGTATGTGCGTCACGACGACCCACCTCTACAGCCGCCTTGGCAGCAGCAGCGCCGCCGAATGCAGCCTGCAATCCAGTCTCAGTGGCACTGGCAAATAGTTGGGCAGTGAATTCCTTGATCGCGCCCCACGAAGGCGTAGGGCTGCCAGGAAACTCGCCGGCAAGGAAGCAGACGTAGGTGGCGCGAGTGTCGAGATTGCCCGGATCCGAATCGAGCGCCTCCTTCAGCAGAAGATGGGTAGTATCACGCAGCGCTTTGGCCTTGGCGATAGCGTCTGGACCCGCCGAGATGGCAGGCGCGTTAGCAACGTTGAGGATGGCAAGGCGCACTTTGGCATCGGTATATTCGGGATGAGCGCGCAGAAGCGACTGGTAAGCTTCGCGAGCAACGTCGACGTTGTCAGCAGCTTCGTTGGCTCGACCGAGATTGTAGGAAGCGATGAGCTTGACGGCATCCACGGTCCTCTGTGCTTCGAGACGAGCTGTGGTGGCCGGCGCCGAAGCGGCGGAAGCGCTAAAGGCGTTGACAGCGTTGGCGGCAGCTGTGACGGCCGATTCGAGTCTCGAGATAGATCGCTGTAGAAGCCAGATGCGCTCCTCCTCGCGCTGCGTGTCGCTGGTAGGAATATCCGTGGCGCGAATGGCAAGCACGGCACCGAGACACGTCTCGAGACTGGCGAGCAACGCTACATTGGTAGCAGCTTCGTCGTCGTCAATGGCATCGACGTTGGCTCCACGCGCGCTCGCCTTGTCTTTGGCGAGCTCGAGGCTCTCTGCATACGCGGTTGTGGCTCGAGCAAGGTCTTCGGTCTGCAGCAGCTCGGCGAACTCGACACGGGTGAGCGGATCGGAACCCAGACTGGCGATAGCCTCGAGCGCCGTCTTGGAAAGGTCCTCAGTGCGAATGGACAGGGAAGCCTTGGCGAGGGCAGCAGGAACATGGGCAGCGGCATCAGCGGTAGCGGTCGACGTGGTAGCAGGTGAAGCTGAGGGGAACTCGTCAGGCTGAGCAAACAGAGCCTGTGGACCGAAAGCGTCCAGTTTCGCGGCTTGAATGAGACGGAGAGCACGATCGAGGATGATACGGGCGCGCTCGGCATCAGCCTGTCGTTCCGAGGCGGTAGCACCGGGATGTGACTGAGCTCGCAGACTAGCAGCAAGCAGCGAGAGCTCGATGGTCTGCGTAGCAGACACCGAGTTGGTGGGTCTGGAAGTGAGCGCGTCGAGAGTGTTGATAGCGGCAAGCGGGTCTCTGTTGGCAACCTGACACTGAGCCAGACCGAGTGTGGCGAGCGAGAGGCAGAGATGGAGTTGAGCGTTGTTGGCCGAGTTGGAAGCGGTGGCACTCGAGACGATGCGTGTCACATCGTCGACGACTCGAGTGTAGTAACGTTGCGCTTGGAGACGCAATTCGGGCTGGGCAGCATTGATGGAAAGCTGCGAAGCGAGGTGCGAGGCGCGTGCATAGATGAGCTGAGCGTGGTTGACACCAACACGCACCTCGGAATACTGAACGGCGTGCTCTGCCAGCTTGAGGGCGGTGGCGTAGTGTGCCATGGCAGCTTGCTCTACCTGGGCAATGGGACCTTGCTGGTTCTTGGCCTGCGCAGCATTGTTGATGAAGTATTCGCTCATGACAATGGCAGCGGTAGCGTTACTCTTGTCTAGCTTCCAGCTCTGCTGAAGGCTAGACATGCCCTCGGTGTAGGCGAGCTCGCGGGCCTCCTCTTCGACCTCTCAACGTGAGCGCCAAATGTCCCAGGAACAAGACGAGCGGTTTGCTTGACGAGGTTGAGACTGGAGATGCCGAGGAGAAGATGAGCGGCGGCATTGCTAGGGTTGAGCTGGACGGCACGTTTCCAAGCCTTCCTAGCAGCGTCATGATGACCGAGACCCCAAAGACAGAGACCGATTCCGACACGAGGATCAGGGCCTCTCCAACCCAAAGTGGTAGCATTCTCGCCCTCCTTGTTGGCTTTGACTTGAACGATGAGGCTTACCTCGAGCGCCTGTTGATAGAGTTGGAGCGCTTGCGCATACTGTCGCTTGCGCAGGTAAATGCAGGCTCGACCGAGCAAAGCAAGTGCGTGGCGAGGGTGCTGGTTGAGGATGGCATCAAAGAGGACAGCGGCGCCGTCGTTCTGACCGCTGTTGGTGAGAGAGATTGCTTTGGAAAGCTGGTGGATGTGATGCTTGGGATCGAGGATGTGGGCCTGCGACTGATTGGCGGCGGACTCTTTGTAGAAGGCATCTTTGGTCTGTTGTTGGGCGAGACGCTGGTAGCGTGCATCGTTGAGGATGATCTTGGGTGCGGATCTGGCGTTGTTGAGGGCAAACGCAGCGAGAAGGGCACGGAGAGGGATGGTCTCTGCTGGCTTGTGGGAAGCAAGCACCTGAACGCCCTTTGCGCAGACCTGGATGGCTTCAGGGATACGTCTCTCGATGTAGAGTTGGGATGCAAGTCGAGACCAGTATTTGGAAGGGGGACGTTCGTAGACGAGCGCTTCCAAGAAGATCTGGATATCTTCTGCAGGAGGAAGAGGGTCGAGGTCAAGCGAGATGGACTCGTTGACGGCGACGGGAAGGTCGAGCGTCCTGTTGCGAGGTGGCATGGCGGGCGAACGGGCGGCGTCGATCCTCTTTTTGCTTTGCTTTTTGCCAATCGGTTGGTGCGAGGATGATCGGACCAAAAGGGCAAAAGGATGGATGCGGAAAGGTGAAAGAGTTGGCTGTTCTTGTCGCGTTTTGCTGTGTCGGAGCCGATCGAGACTGAAACTGAATTTTGCTACACGGTGTTAGATTCTCGTAGCTGACATGTTCTGCATCTCATCTGCCGATCCAAAGTGAGATCTTCTGAAATTGTGTCGAGTCAGCGGACAGTCAAATCTTGCACCTTAATCAAGGCTGAGCAGCGCCAAATGATTCCACCAAGCCTTCACAGCGCATCTCAGGAGATCAGTGATATACGACACGTTGCTCATCCTTGACGTTGTACCATCAGCATCGCAACTTCTCGCTAGGCACCACCTCAACAATGGCCGGCATCGGCGTGGCAACAGGCGCCGCGCTCTCCAATGGCCACCCCACTTCTATCTCTCCCTCTCCATCTTCCTCGTGGTCGTCGTCGTGGTCGTCGTCGTCGTCATGCCGTACCATCACCGTCGGAGTGCTCGCCATCCAAGGCGCCTTTCGCGAACACGCCTCCCACATTAACCGACTCAACTCGCTCCACCCACTCTCCACCATCCGCAGTACGCTCATCCGCACGCCCGAACAGCTCGCCGACTGCGACGCACTCATCATCCCCGGTGGCGAATCTACTGCCATCTCGCTCGGCTGCGAACGGATCGGCCTGCTCGAACCTCTGCGTCAATGGGTACGATCCGGTCGACCTGTGTGGGGGACGTGTGCGGGCATGATAATGCTGGCGAGGGAGGCGAGTGGTGGTAAGAAGGGTGGGCAGCAGTTGATCGGTGGTGTTGATGTGAGGGTTGGGAGGAACGGGTTCGGGTCACAGATTGATTCGTTTGAAACCGGGTTGGTGATCAAGGGGTTGGAGAAGCAAGAAGAGCCGTTTAACGGGGTTTTCATCCGAGCGCCTGTGGTGGATGCGTTGCTGTTGCCGAGCGATTTGGAAAAGGTTGCAGTGGATCAGCCGACGCTGGTCAAGAGGGTGGATCCAAATGGCTTGCCTGAAAGCGTTCCGACACCAATAACAAACACCAACGCAGTACCCTTGACACCAACACCAGAGTTGCCGGCCAACGCTTCCGAACCTCCTTTACCGAAACTGGCCAATGCAGAACCGGCGTTGCGAATCGTCGTCGCTCCTCCGCTCTACGATACGTCGGATCCGGTCACTTGGGCGCAGAAGAGACCACCGATTGAAATTTTGGCCACCTTACCGGAACCCGTAACGACTCCGAGATCGCCCAGCAATGTGCCTGTACCAGCGCAGGTGGCACAGCGCGATCCGAGAATGGACATTGCAGATCGACCCGACCACGATTCGCAGATTGTGGCGCTGCGACAGGGCAACATCTTGATGACAAGCTTCCATCCGGAGTTGACGCCGGATACGAGGTTGCATGATCTGTTCGTCACCAAGGTGGTGGTTCCTTGGAAGAAGGAGCAGCAGCAGTAGTGAATTCCCAGCTTCTAAGTCACAAACCGCGTTTGTTCACACTTTCAGGCCGCCTTGATCTTTGCCCCCTTATCATCTAGCAATACATTACAAGTCATATCGTCGTCCCTTTTCCACCGCCGGCCTCTTGGTTGCCATCTGAGTCCTTCTCGCCATCAAAAGCGACAACCTTCTAGTGAGATATTTCGGAAGTCGGATGATCATCGTCACGTGAGTCCTGCTTTCCATCCATTCCGGGAAATTTCCCCTTTTTTTTTTTTTTTTTTCGCCAAAAGAATTGGAAAGGGTCTTTCTTGTGGTGCAGCAGACCCGCGGCAAGAAAAAAACGCGCAGTCAAGCCTGCATTTCACAAAGAGAAATTTGGGCCGTGTTTTGTTTTGGTTCTCACCATCATCATCGACAAAAGAACGACAAAGAACGACGACGACGACAACATCTTGACGAATATATCGCAACACAGCGTTTTTTTTGCGGTCGAAAGCAACAGCGGTTTCAAAGAGTGAACGATTCAGAATAGTCCACTGTCGAACAAGAAGAATAGTGGTATAAGGACGTTTACGAACGGTTCCGAACGTTAACGGAGCTAGTCGAGGAAACTTTTTTTTTTTTTTTTTTTGGGTCCGACACAAGACGGAACAATCAACTGCTGAAGTTACTGCCATCATGTCGAGTTCAACAACGCCCGCCACTGCCACCGGTGTCGTCGGCGCCGGTTCCTCATCAGCACACCTCCACGATGGACCATCATCGTCGCATTCCACGCCCGCCTCTTACACCTCTTCCAACCACCCCATCCCTCCAACCACCCACGGAACCTCTACACCCACCTCCTCCACCTCTATCGACCTCATCAACTTCACCTCGCACCCCACCTACACCGCCATGTTCCCCGACCCAGACTTACCCATCGCCAACATCTCCCGTATCATGAAACGTTCCCTCCCCGACAATGCTAAAATCGCAAAAGACGCCAAAGAATGCGTCCAGGATTGCGTTTCTGAACTCATCAGTTTCATAACGAGCGAAGCAAGCGACAAGTGCGCCGCGGAAAAGCGGAAAACGATCAACGGCGATGATATTCTGTATGCGATGCGGGTGTTGGGGTTTGATAACTACGAGGAGGTGTTGAGGGTGTATTTGAGCAGATATAGGATGGAGCAGGAGAGCAATCCGAAGGGCAGGAAGAGGGGTGCGGAGAGGACGGGTGGAAAGGATGCAGCGGCAGCGGCCGAGGCGGAGGAGGACGAGGAGGACGAGCAAGAGGTGGACGATAAAGAGGACGAGGAGAGTGCAAGAGGCAATCCGGACTTGATCAACGCTCCGCCGACACATTGAAGAGCTTTTCACAATAGATACCATCATAGAGACTTTTTACTTCTCGTTTCTTCCTACTTTGTACTTCTACTTTTCTCTCTTTTTCAACACGCAACAACTCAAAATCCCTCAAACCAACGGAAAACGCTTTCATTGCTCTGCTATGCCCAAATCTCTTACAAAACAGACGCAAGCCGAGGCCGTCTCACCCCGTCTCCATCCTGTTCCCCCTCCGCACCCGCCTTAGCAGCCACCTCTTCGCACATGCGATCGAACCCATAATTGGCATCCAATCGAGGCTGACACGGCGTACCAATAAAGTAGCTGTCCATAGCCGATAGGAATCGACTCGCATACTCCGACGGTGGCAAGATGGTAACGTTGCCTTTAGCGTCCTGGCCTTTCAAGGCCTTTTTCGAGCTCGATTCCAGCTGTTTCGCAAGTGTAAACGCCCCCAAAAAGTCAACAATCCTGCACCGGAACGAGGGTCGTTCTGGCGCCTCTTCCGAGTCGATCTCTTCGTCGGACGCGACGTCGCTGCCTGCAGTTGGAGCTGTAGGCGGGTACCAGTCGTCCTGCCGAACAGGTCGTTCCATCACTCCAAGCAGCAGCGAATAGTCCATCACGTTGGACGCGGTGAGGAATTGTGTATCGTTCTGCAAAGCGCGATAGAAGAGCTCCTTCTGCGTCTCGGGCACAAAAGCACGGTGCCGATATCGTTCAATCCATTCGCTGTCCCACCAGACCGCGCTCGAACTCGAAGGAGAAGAAGACGACGCATTCGCATCAGCTCCTCCCGCTGCAGCTTCTCCAGCTTTCTTGCTTCCCTCTCCCGCTCGACCAGGGCTTGTTTGAGTACTGCTGCTGCCGTCGCTGACCGCACCACGATCCGACAACTCACCACCTGAGACAGACAGCACGCCCGCATTCAAGCCTGTCGTCGCTGACCCTTGGACGGATGATCCCTTCGCCGCACCGGCAACGTCGACAAGCGGCTGACCTGTGACCGCAGCGTTCGTCGCAGCCTGCTGCAGATTCTGCTGCTGCTGTGCACTCAGCTTGACTCGGCGATCTCGGATTCCCTTGAGATCAAATCGCACCGACTTGCCGCCATCGCCAGCCCACAAGTTCTCGAGCAGCATCACGTTCATCTTGAGCTTGGTCTCGCCAGACTTGATGTCCTTGATCTTGATGCTGTAGACGCCCGCAATCTTCACGAGCAACGTCGGGCAGTCGTTGACGGCAGAATTCATCATGTAGCGGATGTAGGCAGGAGCGAATTCCAGGAACGCCTCCTTCTCGTCTACACTCCACACAGTCAACAGCTGCTTGGCTATGAAGCGCTCATCAGCCGTCTTGAAGAAGGCTGATTTCGACTTGCCTCCGGTCGCGACCCAAGGTTGACAACGAGAGAGACTTTGCACATAGTCGTGTTCGACTCCCCATCTCTCTCGAAGTGCCGCAAACTCTTCCGCAAACCATGAGACGCAAGAGATCTTGGTGTTGCCATGGACCAAGTTGTGCTTGATGTGTGGCGATTCGGCTGCCTGAGAGCCTGGCAGGGTGCTGTTCGAGATCAAAGACTGCGCATCTGCACCTGCGACGCCCTCGCTCTTAGGCAAGGCCTGCGAAGACGACGGCCGCTGCGACTTGCTGCCGTCGACTGCCGCAGGCGAAGCTGGAACAGACAGGTGGGCAGTGTCCTTGTCCCGCGACACATCCGACGCCGCCGAAGAGCGCGATGGACGGCCTCTCGAAGCCGAGCGAGGCATCGCTGTCGCTGCAGCCACACCAGAGACACGCGGAGATCTGCCGTTGAGGCGTGAACGCGTGGAGGGGGAGTTTGGCTCGTCGGACGAAAAGATGCTGGCAAGCGACGCAGGACGACCAGATACGGGCGTAACCTGTGCATGGAAAGTAGTGTCCTTGCTTGTGTTGCTGATCATGCTTGAGCCCGAGGCCTGACCACGTCGCGGCTGCTGGAGGATGGACGACTTCCTATCTGGGATTGACGAGAACGAAGACTGTGAGCGCAATTCAAAAGTACGTCGTAGCGCTGACACACTGCCAGAAGTGTGCATCCCAGGTTTGCTGGGCGAAGGCGTTCTTGCATCCGTGAAAGCAGCAGAGGGCCTTCTTGAAGGCGTTGTGTCTGTACGAGGTGCGACCAGTGTTGTGTCATGACCGCTGATGGAACTACCTGCGACGGAGCTGCGTCTGCCATTCCCTGTCACGGCTCCATAATCATCCTCCTCATCATCATCTTCAATGACATCGTCTTCGTCGTCGTCGTCGTCTTCATCATCGTCGATCTCACGATCTTTGATTGATCCGGCCGAAGAAGATGGTCGTCCATTCGCAGTCATGGCTCTGTAGCTGACGCCCTGGGACTCGGAGATAGTCGAACCGACGCGACGCAAGGTCAAAGACAAGATCGACGATTCTCGTCCACGCTTCTTGCGTTTCAGCGCAGCGCGCACGGGCTCGGCATCGTAAAAGACCTCGTCCTTGTCCGGGTCAAGCTGGGACAGCGGCACCTTGCGCATCGCCCGATCTTGGAGCAGAGATGAGGCAGTGGTCGTCGCAGCGCTCGCACCGGACGAAGAGATGTACGAGCCGTTGGGCGTTGCGTCGCTGCCATCCACCACACCGCTTCGCCACTGCTTGACATGCTCCTCATTGCTGCTGCCCATGTACCCTGCTGCCTCCTGTTGGCGATCGACAAGCGTCCCCATCTCGGCACGGAAGTCGCGCGAGCTGAGAGAGTAAGCGATGATGGAGAGCGGCTCGTCGTCGCGGATGATGAAGCAACTTCCAGGATAAGCGCGTCGACCTGCCTCAAAGTATTCTGGGTCGTCGTAGGTGCAGCTCCCAAAGTCAGTCTGCTCCTTCTTGCTGAGGTGCTTCTTGGTCCACGCACTGAGCCGGTTCTTGGCCGACTTGGCTCGGTCGGCAAAGACCTTTCGAACGTCGTTGATCCCGTCCAGGAAAAATGTCCTCTGCAGAGCCTCGTACAGCTCGAATTCGTCGGAACGAAGCGAAGAACGGAGGTTTGTGAGCAGCGTCAATGGCTCTGCAACCTGTTCAGAGATCGTCGAGCTGGAAGAGGACGTGATGACGGTGGGAATTGATGCATCTGCCCTCGCCTGGCTTGCATCTGCTTGCTGTGCTGTCGACTTTTTGCGGATGGTCTTGCCGGCCTCATCGAGCTCGCGAGACACAAACACGTCCTCGAGCTTGGTCGTGTTGCCCTTGACGGAAGCGAAGAAGCGTTGGATCTCGAGCCGTGTCTGTTCGGCAATCTGCTTGAATCTGCGTTTCTCCGCCTGGGCTTGCTTCTGCTTCCTCTCGCGTCGACGCTCGCGGCTCGTCTTGAGACACGGTCCTTGGATATGGAGGTCGTAGAGAACCAGGGGCTGGACCTGTACCTTGACTAATGATCGGCCGTTGCGGAAGAAGCGCAACAGGTTGGGACCCTCTGCGATGCTGCGATTGTCCTCGCTCCTGCCTTGACGAAGCTGATGCTGCACGTTGGCTAGGCCGCCATACGCCTTGACATCGGTGGGCTCCAATCCTGCAGCTCGACGCAGAGCCGGATGATAGGAGATGGCTTCCAAGTAGCGAGCGAAAGATAGAAGGTAGGTCGATTCGGACATGGGCGTGGCCTTGCCCTGCCATCCACTTTTTGCGCTGGCATTCCACATCCAGATGCCACTGGCGCTTCCACTTCCGCGTTGGTCGACGAGTGGCCGTGATGTACCGCCCTCTGCAGCCTGCACGGCTGTCTCTGCCACGGCAAAGGCCGTGTTGGCCGCTTCTTTGTTGGTGTGTGAGGCAGCGGCAATGGCAGAAACGTCGGACTCTCGAGATCTCGTCGGTTGCAGTGAAGGTGACGCAGCTGTGCTTGCCTTGTGCAACCCCGGTTCATTGGAGCTGCTTTCTTTTTCAGATTCTGCCTCCGGTTGCGGGTGGCTTTCGACCTCGTACATTCGGGCTGGTAAGACGGTGGCGACGACCTTGATGCGACAAGATCCGTGAACAAATTGCAAGCGCTGCTCAGGCATGCTGTAGACGCTATTGATGCGTTGCCCTGCAGAAGCATCGCTGCCATCTCTGCCGCCATTCATCTGGCTCTTACCGCTGACGATACGAGAGTCCTGGGGCCTATTGGACGCAGCATCGGTGTCTGCCTCCAAAGCACAGGCACGAATACCGAGTTCTTCGATGACTTGTCCTAAAAGAACATCTCGGCAATTGCTGAGGCGCTGATAGAAGGCGACCTCTTCGCGGCAAAGGCCCAAGGCGGAGCCATCCCTCGAGAGCAGCTCGTACGACAAGAGCTGGACAGATGGGATGCCGGTCCGCTCGTTGAGGTGCTGCTGCTGCTGCTGCTGGCTTCGCGACAGGATGACGCTCCATGGTGAAGACGACGCTGGCGTTTGCACGCCAACAAAAGGCAAAAGGTCGCCTGAAGCGGAGATGCCATGAGAGGGCGAAGCAAAGGTCGAGTGTTCTCGACGTTGATCCGCCAAGAAGCGCAGAAGCTGCAGGCGATGGAAGGCAGTCAAGTATGCAGCCGTCGGAAACGTTGGCTGATGAGGATCGGATCGATACTGGTAGCAAAGCAGCATAGCAAGCTCGGGTGAGGTGGTGAGCGCGGCTGGGCTGGGACTTTGTAGAGGAAAGACACGCTGTGGCTTGGCTTGGATGCGCAGTCTTTGGAAATTGGACATTTTGCCCTCTGTCGACGCTCGAGACGGCGACGAGACTAGATCGGCATGTGGCGTCATGTGTGCTCCGCCCGCAGAAGAAGTTCCGGAGGACGTGAGCATCGCACTGGAGTCGGAATTGGACACGAAAGGTTCGGTGCGATGAGGATCCGAGGATGAGGGTCTTCCAAACGCATTCATCAGTCGACCTACTAAGCGATGAGGTTTGTTGTTCGACTGACTCGTGGCATCAGCAGCCGCACTGCGACCTCCGTGTTGCGGCGTGGAGGGGGCAGAATGGTTGCTCGTGTTGGAGAACAGCGCCGCTTTCCTAGCAGCAATCGACTGCCTAGGCTCTTCGCCTGTTTTGAAGAGAGCTCTCCTGGTTGCGGTATTTGAGAGACTGTTGGTGGCATCGTCTTCGGTATGGTATCGGTGCATGGTGAGCGAAGTTCGAGGCGCTGCTGCTGACGTTGCTTCGTGGCCTTTGCTGGTTCCGGGTCGTCCTGCCAAGCCCTTCGCAGGAGGCTCTGCGGATGCGTGCGGTTGCTCCTTGATCATGCCCCACAAGCTCTTTGTCCATTTGCGCGCACCCGATTTGGAGGAATTGGCTGCGTCAGCCTCGTGCATGTTGGCATCCGCTGAAGCCGACGGGTCGGTGTATTGCAAAGTGGGCAGGGTGCTGCTGCTGCCAGATACGGATCTGTGATCGCTTTGGAGACTCTGATGCGAGCTAGTTCGAGAGATGGTCGGCTGTTGGACAAGGCTCGTACCTCGCTGTGGCGCATCGACGGTTGAGGTTGTACGGAGGGGGACCTTGACGATCTTGGGTCGAGCAGCGTCTGAATCGGCCAGGAAGCTCGACTCGAGCAGCATCGACATGCCGACGTACAGAGCAATCTCCAAGAGCTCGACCAGGGCCTGGCGCTCCTTTTCGGTCTGAACACGACAGACGAAGCTGCCACCGACCAGCCTAACCCGCTCGTCCTCGTCGTGGGCCGAGACACTGGCTCTGCGCTCATGCGGCGAAGTGCCGTGGTGTGTAAAGAGCTCTTCACCATCGAAGACGTCCACTTTCCACGCAACTGGCTCTGTGCCCTGCTCTTGTGTCGAATCCGAAGCAGCGTGACGGACTTCTGGCTGAGGAAGACCATGACCGACCTTGCCGGCCTTAGCAGTCATGTCGGATCGCGTCGATATGCTGGAGCCTACGTGCAATTCGTCTGCAGCCGCAGCAGCTTTGCCAAAGTCCCTGGCAGTAAGTGTTCCGGAACGTCTACGATGCCCCTTGCCGAGCGGGCTCTCGGCGACAGAGATGGAAGCGCATAGTCGGCAGACGACCATCTTGGCCCATTCATGGCAGCCTTGACCGATCTTGTCCAGGTAATCACGCTCGGCCTTCTCGAGAGCATCCGTTTCGGCTGCTTCTGATTCTGAGCGGCTTGCAAAGGAGCGCAAGCCGGGTCGACTCGATTGTGGATGCAAGGTGCGGGAACCAGCGATGGCTGCATCGATAGTGTCTTCGGGTTTGGTGCCATTGAGGGCGGCGGCTTGGGCTGCCTGTTGGGCCTTGTGACGCAGAGCAGCCCCAGCGGCGGCACTGAGGGAAGCGAGATGCTCCATGGCTTTGCTCTTCTCGCCTGAGTTGGCGTTGGTAGATGCCGTCTCGCTGGAGGGTGTCGCAGAAGGAGGCTGAGTAGGGGGCAGCGGAAAGCTTTCTGCAGAGTCGAATGTGGACACGGATGGCATTCGCGAGAGCTGTTGGCGAGAAGAGCTTGCAGAGATGCTGCTGGAATCTTGCAAGGCCGCAGGAGGGACAGGCGCTGCAGAGCTGGTAGACGATGGCGCTTCTGAAGCGGGAGTGGGTGGCGCATCAGATTGAGCGCTTTCGGGAGTGGCAGTGCCGCTGAGAGCTGTGGTGGCGCTGGACTTTGAGAGAAAGTTGGGAAGACCGGCGTTCTTTTTGAGAAGATTCTCGGACGTGCGACGAGTGGATGATAGCGGAGGGGGTGCGAGTGTGTCAGACGACGCGAGTTGTGCTGCTGCCGCCTTTGTCTGCCGAGAAGCGTCTTTGTGTGCGTCCGAGTCGACATTGAGACTTTGGAGCGTCTCGACACCAGCAACAGGACCATAGTTTCGAACAAACCAGACGGCGTTGCTCAATATCTTGACAGCGACGTCCCTTTTGCGAATGCGATGGTCCGGATCGGAATAGAGGCCAGCGTAGAACTCGTGATTCATTTGCAGACGAGAAGCGGAAGCGGAACTAGGAAAGCTAGCGTCGCTGGGTAGAGGATGCAAGATGTTCTTCTGAGCCTCTTTGTATGCTTTGCCCAGAGCAGCTGCTGGCCATGCGAAGCGGGCCCAGCGTGAGGACAAGCCATTGCTCGCTTCTGCAGCTTGGGCTGCTGTGGAATTGCGAAGCTGAGCCTCTGCACGCCATCGAATGGAAGCGGTGCGTTGCAAGGCGCCAAGGACTTGCTTCTGTGAGAGATGACGAAAGGCAGCTTGCAATGCACGGTAGAGGCTATCTAGCGTAGCTTCGTCGAGGATATAGAGGCCTTGTTTGTCGGCGTCGACGGCAGGAGACGTGGATGCGGATGGGCCATTGGATGCGGATGGGCCATTGGATGCGGATGGGCCATTGGATGCGGACTGCTTCTTGTATGTGCCTGTTGCCGAGACGACGAGGTTTCTACCGATGGTGCCATGGTCATTTGGTGACGCAGCTGCAGATTCATACCTGAGCGCTGCATAGTGAAGGATGGTGAGGAGATGACGAAGGCTTTGCTCATCCAGGCCTTGACCATCGCTAGATGGCGGTTGATGGGAAGAGGGAAGCGAGGCGGTAGTAGAATTTGTGGACGAGGAGGAAGCAACGGCAGTCTGCTTTTCGGGAAGAGCATCAGGCCACCATGACTCTGCTTTTTGATGTTGGGCGTCAAAGTGAGCCGAATCGACGAGCGCGTCATCTGGAGTGTCTGCTGTGCTCGAGCTGTTGAAGCTGGATGAAGGAATCTGTGGCAAGGGTTTGCGGATGAGACGGCGACGAGTGGTGAGCGAGAGTTCGATGCTAGCCTGCCAGTTGGAAGTGGAGCTTTGCGAAGGCGAAGTGTCTTGCGTGGCTGAGACGATGGAGCTGCGGCGAGAGGTGGGTGTCGATGGGAACGGCTGATTCAGAGAAGGAGGTGATCGATATCGACCTGGCGTGGTGGGTGACCTTGGCTGATTGAGCGTCTGACGACTCGAGGACGGAGCTGCCGACGTGGTCGGATCCGCGCGAGGGGTGTGTGTGATCATGACGAGCTGAGTTAGCCAAGGGAAACCCGACGGAGCCGTATCGTCGTGGTGGTGATTAGAGAGGATGGCGAGGCGATTCTGTCACGAGATGCATTGTAGCTTGGAGGATTCAACTTGTCGAATACAAATGCTAGACAGCGCTGCAAATGCGGAGCAGCTCCGAACAACAAAGCGGCTTCTCTGGTAGCAGCTCAAGACTGTTGGTCGCTGTTGATCCGAATGGCGGAAGGACGGGATGGAAGGTCGCTTTTGCTCAGTCGGCTCAGTCGGGAAAGCATGCCGTCTGCAAGCATCGCAGAGTGTTGTTGGTCAAAAATCGCTACAGCCGCTTGCCGCTTCTGCTTTCCCACTCTCTCTCTTTCTTGCTTTGGCAGAGTGTTTTTTTTTGTTGTTTTTTTTTTGGGGTTGATCGTCGGCACCCTGAGCTGCAGCTGAACCCTGCGCTCTCTCGTGTTGAATTGCTGCTCTCAGTGAAAGCCGCGCTGCTGCCTCAATTATTTATTTATTTATTCCTCCCTCTGTTTTGAAAACGCAAAGCGGGCCGATGCAGAGGGTCAGAGAACTCGGCTCCAAAAATCCAAAAATAAAATCCAAAAATAAAGAATAAATAATATTCGATTTTGAGGAAAGACGAATTCCAGGCACTTGAACGGTGTATGTTGCTCTCGAGATGTGTCTGCGACCAAAGGTGGAGGCTTGAGAGTCAAAAGAGTCGTGTAAAGTTGGCTGCGACAGTGTCTTGGTCCAAAGACGCGTCGTGCGTGAGCATGAGCGTCAATCACACAGTTACAGAAGTCACAGCGATGGCTCGTCGATGCCGTTTGGTGGCTCAGACCTTCGACATGGTTGCCTGCTCAACACTGCTGCTAGCAATGCTGAACAGCTGCTACATTGTGATTTGAGCGAGTCGGGACAGCCGACAGATCAAGCTTGAAGAGAGTCACGCCACATACTCTGATCACACATCGAGGCGCTTTGACGAATCTATCGCTCTGTGCGGGCTGTGACTGGAGCCCACGAGCGCACACCAGACCCGGCGCAGATGTGACAACATCCTTGCGCTGCTTGTAAGCGAGCCACGTCTCGTCGGCCAATTTCCGATGATTTGCGATTGTCACATCTGAAAGGAGCTTTGCAAGGCGAAGGCGTGGTCAGATTATTGAATTGAGATTCAAGGACAAGGACAAGGATGTCTATTCTACGCAGCGTAGCATCGCAGTCAATTCAGTATGCGGTCATTCGTTTGTTGGTCGGTGTTTGAAATGAGCGAGCGGTGTTCCGTCTTTCGTCACAGTTCGAAGCGTCCCCATTTGGCGTGCAGCAAGATGCGCAAACACGAGATTTGGCCCTTTTCGCCTGTCAGTCAGTCAAGCAAGGGTCTCGCAATTGCAGATCCAAGTTTTAAACTTGCTTTTCGCCCGTCAATTGCCCTCTTCAACCTCATTTGTGGGCCCTTTGTCTGGTCTGGTCTGGTCTCGTCTCGTTTCCGACTGCGCACTACTAACCACCAACCACCTTCCGCCAACCACCACGACTGTATCAACACAACCGTTGGATCCCGTCTGCTTATTCCCACCTGTGCCTGCACCGTATCATCAAATGTCGCTCTAGGGCGTCAAAAGCCGAGATCAAAGCGCAACTTGATTACACACGAGCAAGACTCCTCCTGAACTTCTAGGGTGGCCTTCCTTGCTGGCTTGCCTAGCAACGATCATCATTCGCAACCATGTCCAATGCCGTCCGCGAGTATCTCTCGCTTCCTTCCTCAACCCGAGTCGACTCTCCCAACCAGACGCAACAGTGGCTCGACGAGATCCTTTCTGGCGGTCTCTCTGTGCTCGGATTTGTCAGCGACTCGATACGCACCAAGCTAGCCACGGCCGTCCTCAACGATGTCGCTGCTGCTTCAGGTACGCGTCAAGGTGACTACCTCCTTAATGCTAGAACCAACGTCCGCTGGAACTCTGCCATCCGACTCTCGGCCTTGAAGTTGCTCAAGGAACTCAGCCGCCTCCCTGGTGGAAGCGCTCCTTTGGGCAAACCAGAAGCACTCTGTATCCTCTTGCAACAAGTCGATTTCCCAAAGCAGCGCGTCCCAAGATCTTCCACTCTCTCCTCAATCTCAAAGACAGCCTCACAGGCCGCTTCCACTTCTTCTGCTGCTTCCACGCTTTCCAACAATGCCGCTTACACCTTGACTTCGATCGCAAAGACCTTGCGGCGTGCGGTCAACAAACGAGGCTCTCAGCAAAGTGATCGTCGTCACTCCAAGGATAAAGACTCTCCATCTTCCGATAGCGGCGGCGAAGACTTTGACACTAGCGCCGACCCGGACTGGCCCATCACCGACATGGCCTTGCGCTGTCTCAACAACGCGCTCTTCCTCAACCAAGACTCTCGACTTCCCTTTTCCAGCGAAGACGTCGGCGGTGGACATGTCGCAGTTGCGCTTCTCTCACGTCCTCTAGACACTCCCTCCGATATCCTCTTCCTCGGCGCTCGACTTCTCTTCTTCAGCACGCTGTTCGAGTCGCCTTTCAACAAAACGGCAGTGTCGACCTTGAACGCTGTCCGCATCGAGGCTGCCTGCGTTGATGTTCTCGTCAAATCTGTGGTCGAAAAAGCTGCCAACCAAAACGCTGCTTCTTCGGTTCTTGTCGCCAGTGGCAGCGAAGCACAGCTGAACATGGCACTCTCGGATCTGCTCAAGGCTCACTTTAACATCTGCCTCTATTATCCGCGCATCGTACAAGCCGAGGCAAAGCAGGAACAGGCGACCAGTGGAGACCAACAGCGTCCGATCCTTGGCGAGGGCTTTGATTCAGAGCTGCTCGAAATGCTGCGACCACTCCTTTCGGTCATCACCCAACTTCCACTGCCTTCGCCGGTTCCCTTAATGCCACCGTTCACGCACGCCATTGCTGCTCTACTCAACTACCCCGTGATCGAGGTCAAGAAGCAAATCCTTGCGAGCAAGACTTCAACGTCAGGCACGACGTCTGCTCTCACAACTCCGATCTCACCTTCGTCCACCGAAGCATTCCAGTCTGCGCCGCTCTACCTTCGCCGCCTCATTACTTTTGCCGATGTCATGTTGGCACGCTATTTTGCATCCACGGCAACAAACGACGACGACGGAAGACGCGTGCCCGAGGACGTCGATGCCAAAGCTGTCAAGCAAAAAGCCAGTACCGACGGTATCGATCTCGAAGACACCCTTGAACCTTTGCTGCTTTTGCTCCGAAAGACAGCTGCTGAAGACGAATCGCTCCGATCCACACTTGCTTCGATCCTCCTACCTGCCGATCTCGACCGCAGCCTTGCTCTGGACCGCCGCCTCGACGTGCTAGGAAGACTCATTCGGCTCATGTCCTCGGTCACGCTTTCTCGACCCGCACGTGCCTCTGGCGAGCTTCTGCTTTCCATCTGCAACGGCGACGCTAAGCAGATGACCGAAGCCATCGGCTACGGCCCCTGCGCTGGGTTCCTCATGAACACCGGTCTCGCCTCGGCTTTGCCCTCCGGTGCAGCACCCGCCGACTCGAACGGCCGCACCGTCGACCCCATCACGGGCGAATACGAGGCGACGGAAGAAGAGAAAGCAATGGACGAAATCAACCGTATGACCGAGGAGGAAAAAGAGGTGGAGGCGGAGAGGCTGTTTGTGCTGTTTGATCGGATGAACAGGACCGGGGTGATGCAGGTGCGGCATCCGATGGCGGCTGCGCAGGAGTCGGGGAGGTTCGAAGAGATTGATGTCAAGGTTGAGCGGGAGGAGAAGGAGAGGAGGGAGAAGGAGGAGGTGGTGATGGAGAGGGAAGTGGAGAGGGAGATGGCGGAGCATAGGAGGAGGAAGGAGGCTAGGGTGAGGGCGCAGAAGCTTGTTTCGCAGAAGGACAAGACGGGGGCTCAAGTCGAAACGTCTACTGCATCGACGTAGTACACCGCTACATTCTGGTCTCGTATAATCTTGACGGCTTTCACGCATTCGTTTAGCATCTGCATTAATCGATTCGCATTCGTTTCACCACCCCTTCTCTGCCTCCTCTAACCACCGCAGCACACCCCACAACCTCCACCCCACCGCCACTACAGCCCCTCCCACCGTTACCAGCGTCATCCACTGTACGATCCCCAGCAGCTTCGCGTCCGGTACGGGCACTTTCAGCCTCACCGGTGTTCCTTTTGCCTTTGCATGTGCGACTAGCTTTTTTGCCCCGACGATGGTTGAAAATTGCGGTTTGAGGTGCGCATGGGATGGCGGGAAGAGTGATGCGGGGTGGTTAGAAGTCGAGGTGTGGCAGGCGATGAAGAGGGTGGGTTGTGAGAGTATTGTTTGTGCGTACGTTTGGTTGGATGGTGGTGGCAGGGGCAGGTAAAAGTTGAGAAGGGGTGGTAGGATGTCGTGCATCAAGTTGAGGAGGGAGGTGGTGAACGACGTTTGATCCTGCACCTGGGTTGTCGGTGGATGGTATCTGACGTGCAACGGAACCTCGAGTCTGAATGCGCTGTGAGCGTTCAACAGTTCATCCACGTCAATCGGTACTACCACCGTACTCCTTTCCCTCTTATCCTCCTCTACCTCGTTCCGCTGAACTTTCGCCCTATCCCCCTCCAACCTCACCTTCACAGCTTCTTCCGCTTTACCCCTCGACACAGCTCCCAACATCTCCTCCAAATCCACCACCTCCTCCTCTTGCACATCCTTCCGCTCCCACCACTGCCTCCCACCCACCCCTTTCCCGCTCTTCTCCCGACCAATCCACCCTACCGCTTGCTCCAGTTCAACCCTTCCATCCGCGCTGATCACCGTCCCCCCTCGTCCTCTACCAACGACACTACTCGCTATAAAAGGGTCGTAAAATACTCCACTCGGAAGATGCAGGAGGAGGTTTGCTTCGCACGACGAGTCCGTAAGAGGTGCGATCGAGGTGGAGGCAAGCGTAACGGACAGCGTCGGGTGGAAACTTTGTGCGTTGAGGAGGTGCGTGGTGAGGGTACCTATTGAGGTGGATGTGGACATTGTTGATTGATGCGCTCGTGGTGAGGTGCTATGCAGCAAAGTAAAAGCGATGATGTCGAAGTGCGACGCAGCTGAAGCAAAAGCAGCGAGGTTGAAGTGCAATATAATGAGGCGAGAGCAGTGATGGTGAAAACCATGCCGTCAAGTGAATGTGATGAATGATAAGGCACTTAACCGTGAATTCAAAGCAGCGATGTTGAGGTTTCAACGGAGTCGAAGTTCCAAGATGGTGGTGAACGGGAGAAACGCGAGTTTGGCTCGAGCGCCCATGCATCCGGAAAAAGCAGGCGAAAAAAAAAAAAAAAACACACCAGCGGGTGCCTTCATTTCCGCAGCTTTGCAGCCTCGTAGAAACCCACCACATCGCATCATCCAAGTCCTCGAACGACTTCAAAGTAGCTGTGCTGGAAAGGAAGGTTTTTTGCGCTTCGGATTTTTTATAAAAAAAAAAAAGGTTTCGAAGAGTAGCTTTAAGGTTAGAGGGAAAAAGTTGTGAGGTGAGGAGGGAGCAAACGTGTCGACACGCGAAACGTCAAAATACAAGCTGACCATTGTGCAAGAGTTCATACGTCACCAGCACTCCGTCAGACACAATGAAGCAGGAAAATCACTTTCATCTGCCCTACCCCCACCAGTATTGCACATGTGTGTGCTTGGACACTGGTGGGGACCGAAGTTCGAATTTGGAAAGCACGGCTAGGGGTGGGGTGGAAACCCAACGCTGGTTTGTTTTTTTTTTTTTTTTGGCTCTTCATCCTCGAATCCATGTCGTTCAACTTGCACTTCACTCACCATCACCAATACACTCTCAGCGTATCTTAGAAGCAGTCGAGTTCACGATGTATTTCCCTCACCATCGCCTGATGGCACTACCACTGCTGGTGATCCTGCTCTCTTCCTCACCTTCGTCCGCTGTACTGCTGGTGGTCAAGCCGACACTCCGCCTTCCGGCGATTCGGGAAGTTTCCACACCGCACACATTTCACCGATCGGCTCCTCCTCTTCGCCTCCTACACCCGATTCCGCTCCTCCTCCTTCGCACCCGCTTCCCTCCCGCATCGTGTACGAAGACGAAGACCCCAAGCAGCGCGCATGGCCTGGTTGCGTGCAAAGTTGGACAAAACCACCTCTACCGGTAGAATGCGATATATCAACCAACCACTACGACATCCTAGTTCCACTTTAAGCCGCTTCGTACAGAAGCAGAACCGTCCGTGTCCGGCGCTCAAGAAGAGCAGGAGACAGAGGTGCCGGTGGACAAGGTGAAGGAGGACTTGGTCGATGTGCCGGTGGACAAGGTGAAGGAGGACTTGGTCGATGTGCCGGTGGAGAGGGTGAGGGGAGATCTGACCGACGAAGAAGAGGTTGAAAGGATGGCGAGGGTGAGGTCCAAGGCGTTGATCGGGTCTCCGCCTGCGGGGCTTGTAGAGGGAAGGAGGAGGTTTAACGAGAGACCGTTGAGAAGGCCCATGTTTGAAGTGCCTGTTGCGGCGGGTGGTGGGATGCGGTCGACGAGTCCGACGAGACTGGCGTTGGATACGGCAGCTGCGAAACTTGCCGAGCTTCAGCGTGAACAGCAACTGCAACTGCAACGTTCAGATGAATTACAACGAGGTGGAACTCGTAGGGGTTCGGTACCTTCTACGCCGGCCGATGAGTCTTCAAAGTACTTTTCTGGAGCAGCTGCTGCACATCGAGATTCTCCCATTCGAACTCCTCCTGCCGGGTTCACTTCAGACTATCCCAACTCTCGCGCCGACACACCACCTTACCGTCATTCGCTCCCCTCCACCCCACCGTCACCGCTCAACAACGACCTCGGCGAGCTCCGTGCGCCCTACCGCATGTGGTCCGCCCGTGCAGCACTACCCTCGATCAACATCCCCGCTTCGCACATCACCAATCCCTCCCAGTCTGATTTCTCGCACTACCAGCGTACGCTTTACGCTCTATCCAAACACGACTGGTTTCAGCAGCTCCCCGATCGGGTCATCTGGGCTGCTCGGGCGAGACAGGACCACGTTCGATCCGCACGAATCATCACACCCTTGGGCGCTGTGACGGGAAGCGATATCCCGACGCAAACTCCCGATTTTATCGCCAGTCCCAACGACCCTATTCCGCGATTGGACAGTGTGGAAGCGTCCGATCTGCACAAGAAGATCCACGCATGGCACAGGTTCGCTTCGCTCTTGCCTCCACCCTTGACCGCTAAGAGTCAGGCGGTGTGGGAGAGCCACCATGCGGCCGGTTATGGAGGTGTAGCTAGCGAAGTGCATGATGCAGTACATCCAGTGCAGTATGTAAGTCAGATGTTGCGGGATCACAATGCAGCAGTGGTGGTGGAGAATAGTGTTCACCACGAGCTGCATAGAGGATTGGTGGTGAATCCGCCGGATGTGTCCAAGTTGAAAGGTAAAGGTAAGGGAGCAACATTGAAAGGTAAAGGTAAGGGAGCAACGTTGGAGGAGGTACTGGGTTCAGAGTATGCGGCTCATAATGGGTTTTGGCCCAGTTTCTATCATAGAAAAGAGCCGATGAAGATCAAGAATCCGCTGGATGTAGAGTTGGAGGAGTTTCCGGCGTTTGCTCCGTTTGCTGATGCGGTGGAGTTGAGGCCGGTTTGATGGGTTGGGGCTGGGGTGGATGGTTGTCGTTGGTTGAGGTTGGAGGAAGCCCAAAAAGGTCGCTGGACGGATCAAGTGCGATCTTCTCAACATACTCATCCGTTGGCGGTAGCTTCACGCCACAGGCTGGATCTTTTCGGCAAGCAGAACGCCAGTGGTTCTTCCACACCACTGAGCCCATTCGCTCGACTTTTCACTCTTTCAGCTCCACATACCTTCACACTCCTTTGGTATCGTTTGATTCTCACTTTCATTCTTTCTCTACGTTTGCAATCTTCTCGTCATACTCGTTCGGCAGTGCGGCTGGAAGAACAGCGGTTTTCAGTTTTCGCTCAACTTCTTGTTCTCCCAAAGCCTATTTGCTTGACGTTTCACTCTTTCACACACGTCCACACTCGTGTATCATCGTTCTTTTTTTTTTTTTTTTTTTGCACCTTCGGTTTCTTCCCGTTCGTACGCAATACAACCTTCACTGATCAGTACCATTAAACAAGAACCAGATCTCCTTGAAGTCCAACCTATTGCCTTTGACCAATTTGCTTCCTTCAAGCGCTGCTTTCGCCAAGGCTCTCTTCTTCTCCTGCAACTTTAAAATCCTCTCTTCAACCGTATCCTTGATGCACAATTTGTAGATCGTAACATCTCTCGTCTGACCCAAGCGATGCGCACGATCGAAGGCCTGCTCTTCGATCTGCGGATTCCACCATAGATCCATGAGGATGACTCGACTGCAACTGGTCAAGTTGAGACCCGTGCTTCCCGCTTTGAACGAGATGAGAATTACCGTCACGGACGGATCGTTGCGAATCCGCTCGAGTGCCGATTCGCGGTCTTGCGGCTTGATGGAACCATCGTAGCGTACGTACTTGAAGCGATGGCGCGAGAGATGCGGCTCGACGAGGTTGAGGAAGGAGGTGAATTGGGAGAAGACGATAGTCTTTTCAGTCGAATCAGCAGCGCGGATGGTGGAAAGGAGCGACAGCATCTTGCGGATCTTGGTGGAGCCAAAGGTAGTCGCAAAGAGATCTTGTGAATGGTTGGTGGCGAGAGCGATACACTCGGCGCAGAGACGACGATTCGCCAAGTTCGGGTTGACTGCTGCCATAAGATCGCCCGGCCCATTCATTGCACCGCTGGAGGGCACTGCAGCATTGGCAGGGATCTCAACATTACACTGTTCACAGCGTTTGGTGACCACACTGAGACCGGAGAGCATTGCAGCCAGACCATTATCGTCGTCATCATCCTCTTCAGCCACCGCAGTTGCGCCGTTCTGCTGCGACGACTGGGTCTCTGAAGTGGAAGAAGCAGCAGACCCAATCGCGCCCGCATCTGTGCGCAGACTGCCCGTAACCATGGCAGGGTGACTGCACGCCTGACGCAGCCTGAGCAGCAATACAAGCGATGCAATCATATTGCCCTTTTTACCCGTCGCCCTCTGTCGCTCGTCTTCTTGTTCGAACGCCTTTTTGATCCTTTCTTGCAAACCCAGGTAGAACTCCTTTTCCTGTGGACTATCAAATTCGAGCTCGAGCAACTCGAGATTGCGCTTGGGCAAGTTGAGGATAGGCTTACCATCGCCCGTCTTTGCCTCCTTGGTGCGACGCAGCATGATGGTCTGCAGCACGAAACAGAGTCGCTTCATACCCCAATTGACCCTATTCTGGTTGTTGGACTTGAGCGGCTCGCCGATCTTCTCTTTGAAATGCTGCAATTCGTCAAAGGGCTGCACGCGTAAAAAGTGGATGAGGGAAAACATCTCGTAGGCGTCGTTCTGCAGTGGCGTACCGGTGAGGCACCAGCGAGAGGCAGCATTTGCCGCAAGGAGAAAACATGCACGCGAGCACTTGGCCTTGTGGTTCTTGATGTTTTGCGCTTCGTCGAGCACGATGCGAAGCCAGGGAGATTCAAAGAGAGGCGTAGGCATGATCTTCTTGGTGACTTTGGCTGCCGAGATGGGGCCTGCAAACGAATCATCAGAGTCTTGCGAGTCGATCTCGATAGGGCCATTCTCGTCACCGGACTCAGCATCCGAGTCGACAGCCCGCAAGGTTTGAGCATTAGATCGGCAAGTGGACTTTGGCTGAGGCTTAGGCTTGGACTTGGACTTGGACCTGGAAGGGGAAGCAGTCGCGACCGGGAGCGTCCCGTTTGCTTGAGCCTCTAGCTTGGAGAGATAGCTGCCGTACTCGCTGGCCACGGTGGTGTAGGTAGTGATGACAATGTCGAACTTGGTGAAATGGGAAGCCTTCTTGGCACGCGAAGGACCGTGGTAGAGGTAAACTTTGAGACCAGCCTGGGTCTTTTCGGTGACTTCGCGCTCCCACTGTTTGATGACGGCGAGGGGAGCAATGATGAGAGTGGTCTTGGAAGCCATCTCTCGGCGAGGCAAGTCTGCCAGGGCGAGCGGTGCTGCTGCTGCTGCCTCGACTGCGTTCTGACTTGTAGTGGTTGTGGCTTTCTTGGCTCGCTTACCCTTTTGGGCTTCTGCAGGCATTTCAAGATGGATCGTCGACGAGTCCTGGCCTGGTCGATTCGACACGATCAGAGCCAGCGTCTGAACAGTCTTGCCGAGACCCATATCGTCAGCAAGGATGCCACCTTTGGCGCTGCCCTTTTCACGCTCGCGCATCCAAGTGACTCCCTGCACCTGATGAGGCAAGAGCATGCATTTGAGACCGGGAATGTGCGCACTTGTTTTGGCATCGTCCGAGATCTCGGTGACGTTGACCATATTGGAGACAAGATCGTGGATCTGCTTGTCACGCGTTGCGGAATCGATGGGAGGCGCCACTGCAGAATCCTCTGGATACATGTTGCGACTGGGCAAAGCTGTAGGCTGGTAGTCGTCACTCATATACAGCGATTGGCTGGCCTTGGAGCTCGATTTGGACGGTGAAGATCGCTGAGCAAGAGGCGAGTGATAGAACGGATTGTTGTTCTTGAGTGGTGGTGGAGGAGTGCATTTGGGCGAGATGAAGGGTATTTGGGAAGACTTGGAGTTGGGAGAGCGCAAGAGTTGAGATGCAGCGTAGCTTGAAGTAGACCAAGACTGAGCTGGAGAAGGTCTTGGAGGGACGGCAGTTGCGCTTTTCGTTAAAGTGAAACGATTTGATCGAGAGGCAGCACCGATGGGTGAAGCCTCACCAAAGACGATTGGATCAGCGCGAGAACCTGTACCTCTGTTCGGTGTGGAAGGGATTGCGCTGCTGTTGCTGTTGGCATTACTGTAGGGCACCAGAGGTGGCTGATAGAGTTTGACTTTGGGAGGCGGAGCGTGCTTGTTTCGGTGGGGCAGAGATGAAATGGCAGGATTGGTGGAAGAGGAAGAAGCTTGCTCCTGTTCTCGTCTGGCTTGCTCCATGGCGGCCAACTGCTCTTCCATAATCTTTCTGCGCATCGCCTCCATTTTGGCAGAGTATCACCCGTGTGATTGTAGAGACGATGTTCTGAAGGTTGCGTGTGTCAGTTGTGGCTTGAGGAACCAGGCCCGGTGATTGTAGGAAGGTGAAATGTGTCGATCGTCGGCTGCGCCGTCGTTGTGGCCGTGTGTCCGCTGTGCTCTGTGTGATACTGTATCAAGCAAGGAGAAGCTCGAGGTTGATGATAGGATCGAGTGTGGTTGTTTTTCCGATAAAGTCACACTCGGCAGCTGCTGCAGCCCAAAAGTGTTGTTCTCTCCACTTGCCTCTCCCGATTCATTCAACCCCGATCTCAAGCACGAGGCGCTATGGCGGCAGCGTGGCCAATCCGTGCGACAGACAAGCCAAAGCACAATCTCAGTCAGAGATACGGCGGATATCGTGGCATCTCTCTCTCTCTCTCTCTCTCTCTCTCTCTGAGAAGAGCGCGGAGCGTGAGACCAGCTTTTTTCGTAATTCACATTGCGCTTAGTCATCCTTCTCGGCTCAAACCGAGTCTTGACACGAGACATCCCTCGCTCAGGCCAGCTTGCTCATATGTAACTGCGTGCGCATGCTTCTTGTTTCCCCTTGTTTGACTCTCACCATCACCATCTCGACTTTCCACCAAAGATGACCAAAGGACAAACCATCAAGTGCAAAGCTGCCGTCGCTTGGGAAGCCGGCAAACCCATGTCGATCGAAGAGATTCAAGTGCAGCCTCCTCGTGCTGGCGAAGTCCGCGTTCAGATCACCCACACCGGTCTCTGCCACACCGACGCCTACACTCTTTCCGGTTCGGACCCGGAAGGAGCTTTCCCCGCCATTCTCGGTCACGAGGGTGCCGGTATCGTCGAGTCGGTCGGTGAAGGTGTCGACCACGTCAAAGAAGGCGATTCCGTCATCTTGCTCTACACCGCCGAATGCCGTCAGTGCAAGTTCTGCAAGTCTGGTAAAACCAACCTCTGCCAAGCCGTTCGCGCTACCCAGGGTCAAGGTGTCATGCCGGACAAGACCAAACGTTTCAGCTGCAAGGGTAAAGAGCTTTTCCATTTCATGGGTTGTTCCACCTTCTCTCAGTACACCGTCGTCTCGCAGTACTCGCTCGTGCCCATCGATCCAAAGGCGCCCAGAGACAAGACGTGCTTGTTGGGCTGCGGTGTTACTACCGGTTGGGGTGCTGCTACCCACACTGCCAAGGTCGAGAAGGGTTCGACAGTAGCCGTGTTTGGTATTGGATGTGTCGGACTTGCTGTCATCACGGGTGCGGTTGATGCTGGTGCCGCTCGAATCATTGCGATTGACACAAACGATCAGAAGGAGTCTTGGGCCAACAAGTTTGGTGCTACCGAGTTTATCAACCCTCCAAGCTTGGTGATAAGGACATTGTTTCTCACTTGGTTGAGATTACCGATGGCGGTCTCGACTATACCTTTGACTGCACTGGTAACGTCAAGGTCATGCGAAGCGCCCTCGAAGCTTGTCACAAGGGATGGGGTGTCAGCACCGTCATCGGTGTAGCTGCTGCAGGTCAGAGATCGCTACTCGTCCCTTCCAGTTGGTGACCGGTCGCAAGTGGCAGGGGTCCGCGTTTGGTGGTGTCAAAGGTAGGTCCGAGTTGCCCGGTATCGTCGAGAGGTACATGAACGGTACGTTCAAGGTCGATGAATACATTACCCACAAGACGGATCTCGATAACATCAACAAGGGTTTCGAGTATATGAAGCAGGGAGAGTGTGTTAGGTGCGTTGCTGACATGTCGTAAGCTTGCAACCACCATAGCTGTCCTTTTCGCAATGACGAATGCTGAAGTATTCAAAACCAATGCGCTCAGCCAGAAGAGTGTGATCGAACAAAAAGAGTGTGACATTTGTGTGATAGATCAGAGTGACAAACAAAGCTCGACGACGAGCTACTCGAGCGAAGAAACAACCCAAAGCTCCATCCTCCTAAGTCGACCCAACCGGCTCGTTCCTCGGCACGACCATCGTCACGCTCGTATCCAAATTATGATAGACGAGATTCTTCTGGAAAAACTCCATCCCCACGATCCACACTTTGAAATCCGGACCATTACTCGGAAACATCTTCTCCACCTGAGGACTGCCCATCAGCGTCACCTGACACCGTTTCTGCTGAACTTTCAACGTCTGCTGATTACCGCCGTCATCCGCACCCTTGCCAGCAGCAGCATCGGTGGAGAGACCGATGCCGATCTGTACTTGTCTGCGGTGGTGACGATGATGACGCTTAACGAGACCGCCGAGTAGGCCGTTGATACTGGAAAGTACACCTTCGACGCTGGATCCGAGAGGAAGGTCGACGTACGACTTCCAACCTGTGGCTAGGCTTCTTTTCGCCCAATCGTCGACACGTTGTTCTGAATCGTGTATGGTCTGCGAAAAATGTCCATCTTTCTGCACTGTTCTTCTCACCGCTTCAAAAGCCGCCTTCTTCCCCGACCCGATCTCAAATCCCATTCTCAGCTCTTCACCACAGCCCGCTGTACCCTGTACCACCTGTGGAGCTGCGGCGGGTGAGACGGTGATGCGTTTCCCGCAGCCGCGAAGATCTTTTGCACTTCCGAAGGAGGCGCGATGATGCCCGACGTACCACTGTCGAGTAGCAGTGCATCGATGCGTACGTCGGCGAGGACGGTAGAGTCGAGGAAAAATCCAAGATCCGGTCGATGTGCTATACCCCAAAATGGATGGGAGGGGTAAGTGGAACCGGAAGAAGGATCGATGGTGATCGCTGCGGTGTAATTGTAGCCCGAGGTGGACATTGGGAGGGTTGAACCGCTGAGCGGGAACACGATCTCTCCCGTAGGTGTCGGAGAGGTAAGAGTCGAAGGTGAGAAGTCAAGATAGAAGTGGGACGATCCGGTGATACCGAGCGTCTTACGGTTCGAAGGGGAGAGGTAGGAGTGCAAGAACGACACGTCTAACGATGGTAAGCCTGCCGATTGACCCTTGGGATGCTGATCTTGTTTAACGTCTCTTTTACCCTTCCCACCACCGTTCTGCTGCGCTGTCGACGGTGGACTCGCATGAACCATACTAAACGGCGGACTCAACCCCAATATACCCTGTGAATCTTTCAACTCGTCCAACTCTGCCAACCCGACCGTCACGTTTCCCCTCGCCGCCCCACCACCGGCCCTTTGACCACTGCCCTGATTCAAGTACGCCACATCCACCACAAAATGCATCGTCGGCTTCACTGCTCCCTTCCCATCCGCCTTTTTATCCGCTTTACCATCCGGGTTGGTGAAAAGGTATCCCGACGAACCGCTGAGGTCCGGTTGGTCGGCGTTCTGAGGATCCCAGGTGGAGGAAGAGACGTAGAAGGACGAGTTCTGGACGACGAGAAAGGGCGAACCGGTGTCAACGATGAGGTTGTACGTGCTTCCGGGGGTGCCGATGGTGATGGATGCGGTCATGAGGTTTTGCGAAGGTTCGTAGGTGAGCGGGATGACGAGCGAGTGTTCGTCACGACGCTGGAGCAGAGTTGCCGAGACATAGGAAAGAAGAAGGAGGAAAAGAGGGACATAGCTCAACAGCATGGTTACCAGCAACCTGTGCTGGCTGAAGATTATCGTCATTGGTGACGAGTTCGGTTTTGGACAAGAAACGAGCGTGGTCAGAGTTCGGCACTACCAAAATCTGGTTTAAAGAGGGGGTATCAAAGGGTGAGAGAGTGAAACAGGGAGATAGAGGGTATTGTATATATACGTACATCTCTCAGGTCAACGATCCCCACCATGAGGACCTCATTCACACATCCGTCTCTCGCTCCAGCTCAACAAAGAGGTGGGCGAAAGCCACTCTTGCCCTTCATGAAGCAACTTCATCTCCTGCAAGCCTTTGCTCACCCTCAACCGAGGCGTGGGACAGTAACAGTAAAGTTTACCGTCAATTACCTCGGTCAAATTCTCTCACCACCACCCTTTAATGAACCGCAACAAAAACAAAAAAAGGTCACCACCACCGCCATCACACCCAATGTCACACACCTCATCAAAGGTAGCGTGGGAACACGGACTCTGCATTGACACCCGACGCCGTGCACGAACACTTCATTGAGCTTTGCCCGCTCCATCACAAGGTCGCCGACATACACTCCCACCCGACCCTTCCAACCGACACTCGCTCACGACCACAACCCTTTCCTCTGCAACCACCGATACGCATCTGCAACCAAATACAAACTACCTGCCACCACCACCGGCCCCTTTCTACCCGCCTTAACCCACTCCATCGCCGCCTCAACCCCTTCAAACGTCCGAATCTCGCCAACATTCACCGTCTTGGCAACCCCCTTCAACGTCGCCAGCGAATCCTGCAGCTCTACACTCCTCACCCACGGCATCCCCTCCGGAGCGGTAAAAGTTGTCAACCCGACATTCTGCCTCTCCACCAACTCCCCTGGCTCTTCCAACAGAGCCCTCACCATAGCTTCGTAATCTTTACCTTCCGAAAACGCAAAGATGTACGTCACCTCATACAGCTTGACAACCTTGCTTTTGCCCTTTCCATCCGACATGGCTCTGGCAGCCAAACACCCATCGATATAGCCCCTTAACGCCATCGCACTCGCCTCGTTATGCGCTCCATCAATCAACACATCCACCCCATCCACCGTATGCCACGAACACCTTCCCGCCCACTTGACCGTCCCGATCGACTGCGCAATCCTCAAATTCGCCTCGGGGTCGTCTCGCAACCCCCACATGATCCGCGTTCGCAACTCTTCCCATCGATCCTGCGCCCACTCGTCGCGCGCAATCGACGAAAGCGTCTGAACCGCCATACATACCCCCGTCAAATTGGCCCGTGTGCGCTCGACGGTGACAGGCACGGAAAACATCACCGGATCGTGCGGATGCGCAACAAACGTCGACGGAGGGTTCAACCCCGAAGTCGACAAGAACAGCGTAGGTCCCAACCGCGGTGTGAAATCGATCAAACTACCCCAACGCTCCGACTTGGTCGGTGGCAACGAAAGCAACTTCCACGGGATATACGTCTTGACTAGACGCGCGTTGCGCGCCATACACACGTTGCGCACCGAATCCAATATCCCCGCTGCCCTGGCACCCAACTGCTTTGCTTCGTTCTCCAACGGTCCCAGCGCCAACTGATCCACCGCCGTCACATCCTCTAACCGCTGATCCGCAATCACACACAACCCGTTCTCCTTCACAATCCCAGCCTTCTCCCTCGCGATGCCTTCCAACTTGCTCCCCAAAAACGCCTCATGATCGCGATCAATCGGACAAATGACACTGGCCAACACCTGAGAGTCATCAAACACGTTTGTCGCATCCAACCTCCCACCCAACCCTACTTCAATGAGCAAGATCTCTGGCCGCCTCGATTCGGGCAGCAGCGAAAACGCCTGGAACGTCTGCGCAGTCAACAGTTCGAAGGGTGAACTCTTGAGGGGTTGACCATCATCGTTCTGTGAACTTGCAATATCCAACCCCTGATCGGCAAAGAGCACCTCCGACTGAGCTTGCCTCCATACATCCTTGGCGATGACTTGGCCGTCGACTTTGCAGCAGTCGCGCCTTTCGATGAGGTGCGGACTGACAAAGGTGCCTGTGCGAATGCCGAGTGCGTTTCGAATGATCGAGTCGAGGTAGGCGATGGTGCTGCCCTGCCGTTGGTGCCGGCAACGTGGATGACGGGGAATCGCTTGTGTGGTGAGCCAAGACGTGCGAGCAGCCGTGTGATGCGTTCAAGACCGAGCTCGATGCGCTTTCCCATCCCGCTACCGTTGCCGTTGCCGTTGCCGACCGACCCGTTTGCGTTCGAAGGAGCAGTCTCGGCGCCCGAAACCGGTTGCGAAGCAGATGCACTCAGCCCACCGTTCGACGTTGAAGCAACTGCACCCGCCGCAACCACCGCAGCTACCGCACCACTCTCCTGCTCTGTATCCCTAGCAGTCACCCCAGCACCCGCCGTCACCGTCGCTTTCCCCTTTCCCCCTGACGCCCCCGACTCCCCCGTCGCCCCACTATACAACCTCTGAATCCCCGGCGGCACAGCTGCATCCGCATTCCCACTCTTCTGCCTGCGCCTCACCTCCTCCCACATTTCCCACTTTTGCTCCTCCGCCCTCTTCTTAGCTTCGCTCTCCTTCCTCTTCCTCTCTTTCTCCTTTCGTGCTTGAGCAGTTCGAATCTCGTCGGCGCGCAGCTTCTCCGCTTCAGCCTGCTTCTCTCGCTCCACCGCCAACGCCTTTTGCACTTCCAGATATCGCCTCTCTGCCCGCGTCAGGCTGTTGTTCTGCGACCCCTCCCCGTCCAAAGCCGGCTTGATCGCTGGATCCATCTCGTCCAAGGACACGCTCGTCGTTTGCGGCTGCCTGCTGAAGCCAAGACCACGGACCGCTTCTTGTCCCGGCGATTCCGTCCCACTATCCGTGTTGCGACTGGCCTGAGTATTCGAACTAAACTTGCACAAGAACGACAGCCTCGGCGGCTTGCTCTCAGTAGGAGCACTCACAGCTACCATCGACTTGCTCACCTCCACCTCATCCGCAGCCATAGGCATAGGAGGCAGATCCCTCTCCTTCCTCGACTTTGAAGCATAGAGACTACTGGACGCCTCAAACTCCGGAAACGGCGCCAAATTCTGAATAGGAGGCAAGACGGGAGGACTCGGAAGCTCCGCCTTGTTGATACGACTGCTGCTCGACGTCTGTCGATCTTTGACGGGCCTTCTAGGCACAGCATCCGCACTCTGAGTTTGCTCGGCAGACGACTGCCTAGCCAGTGCTGCACGTCTCTCGGCGGCATCAGCTGCAGCATTGGCCGGGTTCGAGGGTCGACGACGCGAAGCGCTTGTATCTAGCACATTGCTGTCTCCGCTTGTCACAACCAAGTCTTGACTATTCTGCCTGCTCGACTTGCGTCTGGGTTTAGCCCTGAGATCCGATCCACCCGCCGAAGTGAAACCAGCAAGCCCCTTGGCATTACCATACTCGCTGAACTCGGCACCTCCATACGATCCGATGGGAGAGCTGACACTGGCTGGGTTGCGACCGACCTGACCCTGAACACCAGGTCCGATGACCAGAGCCGTAGCGGGCATAGCTGGGAACTGAGCTGAAGACTTGCCGTTAGGGTTTGGCGATGCGGCAGAAGAGGCCGCTGCTGTCACTGTGGTAAAGCGTGGTGCAGCTGAGACAGTGACGTTGGAAGAGCTATGCCTGCGAATAGCTCCGGTCGGAGCACCAGAAGCTGAAGTAGGAGTAACAGTGCCAGATTCCAGTCGAGGGGACGTGGGCGGCGAGGCGACATTCTGCTGATCTATCGTAGAGGCTGGAAGTGCAACTGTGCTAGGGTTGGCTGATTTAGCACCTGTCGTGGTGGTCGCAGCAGACGTCGCAGCTGACGTATTGTTGGTGGTCGGCAACAGAGCCGACGAGCCGGGCTTGGGACTAGCGCTCGCCTTTGGCAGAGCAGCCGATGCCGACGATCGACGCTTTCCCTTGGTGCCATTTCCCTTCCCAGACAAAGATTGCAGAAGGTTCAATCCTTGACCGAGACCAGCTGGATTGTTCGCATATGCCGATGCAGTGTTGGGAGCTGTGCCTCGACGAATGTGACCAGAGCCGACATTGTTGGCGGTCACAACACGAAAAGCAGATCGATAGTCTTGATATCTGTGCTGATGGTAGTTGGCGTTGGGCTGTGCGCCGACAGATGAAGAGAAAGAGGAAGGCTCTGAAGGTTGGAGGATGGAGTACGGCGGTGGCTCTGAAAGCGTTCCAGCACGAGTGAGGGATCCTACGGGAGCCGAATAGCGATGATCTGAGCCTAGCTTGGGCAGCTCGAGCTCATCAAGTGAATGGCCAGGTTTGAGACGAACCACAATCATGTCGCCCTCTTCGATGAGGCTGCACTCGTGATGATCTTGAAGCTCGAAGCCGCGCAGCTCTGTGGAATCTGCTGTTTCGTCATCTTCGTCTTGAACAGCTTCCTCGCCCTGTCCCTCTGCTTCGAGATCGTCTCGTTGTCGGAGTTCGAGAGTGAGCATCTGCATCTTCCAGCCGTTGATGGCTTTTTCCTTGACTTCCTCCGAGAAAGTGAGCGGCTTCGTCGATGACTGTGCATTGGTTTGACCCGTGAGAATGCGTAGGATCGAGAGCTTGAAGGAGGAAATGTCGGTCGATGGATCGGGCACACGGTGAGGGATGCTGAAGCTGGGAAGCGGCGGGTGCGTTTTGAGTGTGATCAACGACGCAGGCCCACCGCCTGGCAGAGTCCTGTTCGGATCGGCCGAAGGCATGATGGACGCAAAGCTGTTCCACGTCGGAAGAGATGCCGATACAGGTAGGGGTAGGTGGCGCAGTCGAGCAGTCTCTGAGTGACTGTGAGCGGTCGCTCCGAAAGTGATGCGTGGGAACGTCCAAGTTGTTGAGCTGAAAAGGTATGCAGACGGGCTGCGCAAATGTTTCGATGTCGAATGAACGAGACTTGGTGGAAGGCTGGCGCTTGTCAATGTGGCTAGATTGTGGGCGAGCCGATACGAGGATTTAAGCTGAGTCTTGGATAGTGCCAGACGTAGCGTCTTGCCTGTTGAGGTCGTGCAAGGATGAAAGACGACGAGAGGGCACTTGATCTTGAGCAGCATACAATCGAGTGCATATGTTCACTTTACAAATGCAATGTCACTTTGGCCTATACAACATCAGCTGGAGGTGTCGAGAGGTTCCAGGGGATGCCCGTAAGCACAGCCAGTCGAGTCAAAAGCTGCCAAAGGTCGAATTCCCGATCGACCCCTCGAAAGTTGAAGCTCGAGTCGCGGTTGCTTTGTTGGTTGGTTGCGCGAACAGCAAGGATGTTCCGTGTGGATGAACGAGCTCCAAATGAACGGGCTCGAGTTGCGGGGTGATCAGCCTTTGCAACACTTTGGTCGTGGTCGGATGGAGGAGAATCGAGCCAAGGTGATCTCGCTTGTGTGTGTCTGTCTGACCGCGAAATGCACCTCGCAGCAAGATGACGGGATTTCCGATTCTTTTATTTTTATTTGACCGATGCGATATTTCGCTCTTTTCCGCTTATTTTTGGTGATGATCGTGTGCGGCAGATGTACAGTAGCCCTCACAGCAACGTAGAGAGATCTAGCTTTAGCACTTCTCACCGTTCAAGCCTTTCCTTCTGCGTTCAGCGGCTGACCCGACCATCATTTGAGGGGATCCGATACCATCAATCCTTCCTCTCCAAGCTGCACACACTGCGGCTGCGAATGAAATCTCAATTCAGTGTCGTCGCAAGAGGCTGATCCATACTACTGTTTCACTGAAAGTGATCTTGACTGGTCCTTTGAATAGCATGCTTTGCTCCTGACTGGCAGCCTTGCCGAGCTGCCAAAGAGCCCGACAGATGTGGCTGGTTGGAAGGACTTTCGAGGATGTTGTTTGATGCGGAAAAGAGTCGACGGAATTTGGACAGGCCATCACCAACCGCCATCTGACTGGTGAGCGCGATCCTGTGCAGCGGGGACTCTGATGGACATCAAGGAGAAACGAACTCGCATCTCGACTAACACCAACGAAGCAGCTGTTCCAACGGCTGCGTTCGCGCAAGCAGCCGCCATCGGAAAAAAAAAACACCATCCCTGCTGTGGGACTTGCAAGCACGACTCCACTTCCGCACTTTGGTTAGGGAGCTCAGCTATTCATGAGGATAAAGTAGCTCTCCACGTCGGCAACGCTGACGCTATCATCAGCTCCAATCAATTCCGCACTTTCGTCTTGAGCGACTTGCTTCGAATCAGCCGAAGCCTGAGTGCGCAACGATGAAACAACCTCTTCGCATTCACACACCCTCAGATCCAGCCACCACCACTCGATGCGCAATAGCCACATCATTCCCAACACTTCCCGCATCACTTGTCCTCTCCATCCACAATCACACCGCACAACCTCATCACAGCAAACCACACCAAGAAGGGGAGAAAAACTCAATTTGAACCAAAAGTAAGGGGCGTCTGCCTTTTCATACGAACAAGATATACATGCTTTGGGGCAAAACAGTGACACAAGAAAAGCCGGCTTTCTACAGTACCTTCTACCTTCTTCCAAAGGTGAAGTGCGAGGACGGACCGGACCGGCGATCATCTACGCGCCCTTCACAGCAGACGAGACGGAATGGAAAAGGACAAAAGAAGAAACGAAACGAACAAGAAAAACCAAATCTGGAAAAGAAGAAGCGAAACGAAACAAGCCGGGTCATGATGGCAGTTGGAGACTTAACAACAACAACAACAACAACAAGGGAGAGCCTTTCTGCGCGCCAGGAAGAAAGAACAAGGGCCAGCACCCTACGACACGAGGCATTACGAAACCAATACACAAAGAAGCCACGGGAGCGAGCAACGACGAGAATGGTACCGAGCAGAAGACGATGATGAACGAGGAGAAGGCGACCATGTATGACCCATGACAAATGATCAGTTTCGATTTGGAATGAAGAAGAAAAGAGAGACTTAGTTAGCCTCGTCCTCCTCTCCATCCTCGTCGAGGTCGTCTTCGTCGCCGATCGATCCGTGCTCGGCCTCGTACTCGGCAATCGCCTTGTCACGAGCCTGGCAGTAGTCGTCGCACTCGACAATGTGTTCAGGAGCCTCAAACTCGTCCTCGTCATCGACAATGTCGTTGCCCTCCTCGTCCTTGTGCGTCAAAGCACGGCGGGCGGCGTGAGCAGAGGCAAGGGCGCGGTTCGAGTGCGAGCTGAGCGAACGCTTGTTGTTGGGCTGTTGCGAGTAGAGGTACCAGTAGGCAATGTCACGGAGCGAGCCGTTGCCGTTGAGGAAGGCGTTCTTGTTGTTGGCGTACGAGTCAGGAGGGTTGTTAACCTCGAAGCATCCGAGCCAGGCGGCACGCTTGACGTAGTTGACCTTGGTCATCCAGGCGGTGGCGTCCATGTGGAACTTTTTGATGGCAGCCATGTTGGGACCGGAAGCGGCGGTAACACCGTACTCGGTGATCCAGATGGGCTTGTTGAACGTCTTGTGGATGGTCTTGATCCACTTCTTGAGCTTGGCCATGTCGCTGGTGGTGCCGTACCAGTGGATGGCGATAAAGTCGATGGTGCATCCGAGCTTGTTGCACTCCTTCATGAACTCCTTGAGCCATTCGGTCTTGTAGACCATCTGGGGCGAGCTGATCTTAACACCCTTCCTGGCATAAGGTTCGAGCTCCTTCATGTGAAGTTTGGCGGCGTACTTGGGGTCGAGGTTGGACTGGCCGGGGATCTCGGGCTCGTTGAAGCTGAGGATGTGTTGGGGGAGGTTACCCTTCATCTCCTGCTTACGCTGGTTCCACTGCGAATAGTACTTGGGGCCCCAGAAGTTGGGAACCCACTCCAACTTGCCATTGAACTGGGGGTTGGGGCCGTCCTGCCAGTGCCAGTACCACTTGATGAGACCTTTAGCGATACGAGGACCGTAGTTGTCGTTGACACCCCATGCGAGACCACGCTGGAGCTTAGCCTCGGTAGACGAGACTGTGCAGAGGAGAGCCGCAAGGGCGACGACCAAGATTTGTAGGGAGAGACGCATCTTTGGTGTATGTGATAAGGGTTGGTGGGTGAATGAAAGTTAAATGAATGAACCAAGAGAACGTGGATGGATGGATGTGGGGGGATGATGGAAGTGCAGATCACGTCGATTGAATGATGAGATGGGGGGAAACAATGCTGATGCGCGAAATGCTAAGTGGAGATAGGTATACCGAAAGACTGGACAGGATGCTAGTGAGTCGGAACGGTAAGGATGGTGGTGGATGCTATTGCAGCTGTGGTGGTAGTTGTCGTTGTTGGTGTGATTGTCGTTAGTTGCCGTTGTTGTTGGGAAGAAGAGACACAAGGTGATGAATCGTCGCGAACTCTCAAAGCCACGAACGACGAGGTTGTTGGGGAGATGATGAGGATAGGATGAAGAGAGAGGAGGAGAGAGGAGTGTAGGTTTGGTGGTGATGATGGTGAGGAGGGGGATAGGTAAGAGCAAGACAAGACGGAAGCAGGCCGTTTGAGAGGCGAGAGAGAGAGAGAGAGAGAAGGAAAGAGAAAACGCGCTAACTGAGGCGGCACACACACAAAGGGGAAAGAGGCGGCGACGCCATCAAATCTTGCTTACTGGAGTTGCCGTGGCTGACTGTGCTGCTCACCACTCATCCTTTGTGTCCTTTGATTCATTCATTCATCCACGC
This sequence comes from Anthracocystis panici-leucophaei, assembly GCA_014826065.1. Classification (NCBI taxonomy): domain Eukaryota; kingdom Fungi; phylum Basidiomycota; class Ustilaginomycetes; order Ustilaginales; family Ustilaginaceae; genus Anthracocystis; species Anthracocystis panici-leucophaei. The sequence continues at coordinate 84,938 of CP060319.1, read as the reverse complement.
GAGCTTGGTCCGCAAAGGCATCCCAGCAGAGACGAGGACAAACAAAGGCTGATAACAAAACAACTCATAAAGAACATCTCGGACAAGCCGCTCTGAATTGGCAAAGCAGAGTACCAGAGCAGTCGAATGGCTGTCGGAGGCAAACCGATCGACATGATCAAGCATCCAGCGCAGACACGCTAAGATGATCGACAAACTTGGCGGCACATTTGGCAACGCTTTGCCGAGAGCTCCGCCATCAATATCACAGCCGAGCTGCATTCCAACACTGCAACTGCACTAGCTCAGTGTGTGTTGATTTTTCAAAGTTTTAAATTTAAAGAATTCACCTCGCTGGGTTTTGCTGTGTGTGTTGTCGTTGCATCGAAAGAGAGAAATTCCAAAGAGATGCATCGGATGTCGAAACGGCGCAAGAGAGAGAGAGAGAGAGAGAGAGAGAAAGGAACGACCACAATGCACTGGCGAACTGCCCAAACACGCTCACTCACACACACGCGCAGATCGCACGCCAAAGCGAACGATGCGAACAATACTCGAAGAGCAGGCCGCATCTCGTTTTAGGCTCTCTCGCGCCAATTTGCCTTGCACTTGCCATGCCATCCCTCGGCCCTTTCTTGCTTCTTGTTTGACACTGAGACATTGACACTGCCAAATTAACACTGTGACTGCTCTGCTCTTTCCTTCAAGAAGCGGAGCTCGTTTCTCACGGCATGTCTGGCTTTTGTTCGCAAACTTGGCACTGCAGCTGAGGTATGCATCTCGTAGATCTCGCAATTCCCCTTTCAAAGCGCGCACTGCTTCGTGCCTCTCAAAGCCTCAATGGCATGGCCTCAGGAGTCAAACAGTTGCTCTGGTTGTGCCTGAATACCGCTAGAGCGTAACGTCGCGATCATTCTTTCGTCGAAGCATTCAACGTCCGCTCACATCTACCGTACAGTACAACGGCATAGCGGCGACCGTTGTTTCTTGCCCGCCGGTGGTGAGTTAGCGTACAGTAGATGCTCTTTGGTGGTTCCTGAAGCGATTCGACGTGGACTGGAGATGCCTGCGGGAATGAAGGGTGCGATTCCGTTGCGGCGTGTGCACCCTCTTTTAGATTCGACTTTGATCAAAAGCGAGGTTGCTGCGCAAAATATATGCTCAAGATCAAGACCTCGCGCCCTCGAACCTTCATTGGACTCTTGTGCAAAGAAAAACCTTGATTTCTTTTTAGTGCGAGTTCGCATGCTCATGCAGAGTGTTGAACTCGCTGCCTCCTGTTTTGGCAACCGTCGTCTTGGCATCTGTCCGGGCTAGCACCCTCTTTTTTTTTCTTTTTTTTTCTTTCTTTTTTTTCCTTTGCAGGCTCTTGCATGCCACAACGACGGAACGCTGCTTTAACAGAGGCCTGCAGCTCTAAAGCGGAGACTTGCAGTGGCTCACACGTTGCAGGCGGTGTTGAAGCGTTGGATCTACCTTGCACCACAAAGAACAATCCAAATTTCATGCTGTGCTTCCATTGTGAACATTTTGAAGGAGCGACTGTCTGCGTGAGAGCGGAGAGTGGGAGAGAGCAACACGCGCGGCTTAGCGGCCGAGAAGCGGCAAATTGGGACGCGACACCTCGGTCAAACACGGCTCGACTCGGAGTTGCACCACGGCCACGTCGGCACCATCCTCGGTCAGTTTTGGAGCGTGTGCCGTTTGTCTCGCAGCTGCATGTCCATGACAAGAGTCACATCGGTAATCGTGCCCCGTTAGACCCTCAGAGACTGTCGATTGGACGCGATGCCCTCAGAGGCGGAAGAGACGCTTCCTAATACTGTACCAGAGCATATTATTGAACGCTATTCAGTTCTAGAAAGCAGGCAAGTCCTCACTTCTACGTTCTAAGATATGCTGTTTGGCTTTAGGAGACGCACAGTGTCTAGCGTCTGCCTCATGGGAGTGTGAGGTGTTTGAGTTTTGCTGTCAAAAAAAAAAAAAAAAACAAAAGAAAAAACAAAAGAAAAAGATGGACAGAAAAGTCGACGGAAATTTATCCATTTTTGACGTTGACGTGGCGATCAGAGATCGGGAATTGCCTTGCCCGATCTGACTCTAAGCGATACTTTGGCGCTGTTCAACGGCCGTGTCCCGTGCTTGCCTCTCCGCCTCCTCTCCGCAATTTGGATTAGACTCAGCCAAAAGGGTTCATCTGCACGTCACATTCGCACACATTCGACCGCTCGAACCTCTCACAAGGGAGGAAGGGAGGGGGGGGGGCTTCGACATTGCCCATTCGCATTCAGGCAGGGCGGACAGCACTCATCGGAAGGATCAAAAACCCGCATCATCGATATAAGCTGGACCAACGACCATGTACGACACACGTTGAAGCTCGACTGAGCCGCCATCATGTGGAACCAAGCCTCGAGATCAACTCCAGCTGCTCCGGGAGGTGGAAGCAGCGGCAGTGGCAGTGCAATGACTCCCATGACAGGCTCCTTTGCGTCACATGCTCGCTCCAACAGCCTAGCAGCCAACAATCCGTCAGCTCATCGTCGAGCTGGTGTCACCGGTCCCGCTCAGCACGCATCGCCCTCCAACACTCCTGCCTTCCCACGCCCCTTTGCCAATGTCGCCTTTCCTGGCACCGTGACAGCTCCTCGCTCAACAGCAGCTCCTAATACCGCAACAGCACCGCCGAGATCGTTGCAGCACCTTTCGCTTCTCACCACGCGCACCCCCACCTCGATTGCCAAGCTCGCATTCTCACAAGACACCCTCATAGCTTGGTGCCAGCTGCAAAGGAAAAGTGACGAAAACGTCATCGTCTCCACAAACCAACACCAACCTCAAGATGAAGCTCTCTCCTCAGCAGGTGCATCCACCAGCTCGTCCAAGCAACCCACCAGAGCCTGGGATGTCGGTGTTCAACGTGTCTTGTCTAGCGTCAACAAGTCACGATCCCAGCCTCTTACTACTAGACACGATTCCGACCGCATCCCGCTTCTGATCAAAGATCCACTGATCTACTCAAGCTCGAAACCATCCTCGTCAGGCGCGGCACCTCGTACACCCAACGATGAGTTGTGGGTCTTTGTCGCCATCACAGACGAGCAAGATCTCAAAGAACAAACTGTCTCTGCTGGCGCCACAGAGGCGAGCGAGAACCGCGCCGGACACTCTGCCGTCGGCCAAGAGGCCACGAAGCTGGCCACGCAGCAATCGATCACCAACATAGACTTGACCCCGTTGGACATCATGCTTGCTCGTCATGTCTCGGTCGACCTCGCCAAGTCGATCTCACGCCTGGCTCCAGCTGCCCATGTCACCTCTGGTTCCTACCGTCTTTCCGAAGCTGCCAACAACTGTGCCGACAGCAAGGGCAAGCAATCTCTGCTCACATCGCAGCAGCGTCAAGCACACAAGCGCTTCATGGCATCCCTCAAACACAGGGTGGTCGACTCTTTGGCTTGCACTTCATCGTCGACTGCGAAACAGAGTCGAGTAGAATCCCACCGTGCACGGCTTCGCTTCGGAGACAATGTCGTCTTCTTGCCGTCTCAGCAACCAGATTCACGTTCTACCGCAACAAGTGATGCAGCATGGTTCGCCCGCCCTACACAACCCAAAGCGACGGTCGGCAACATCACCGATCCATGCTGTCTCGTGATTGGACTGCATGTCACGCACAATTGCAAGTCTCTCTTTGTGCACGCCACGTCTCGCCGGCTCGCTGCACTTCCCTTGATCAATCCTCGACATGCAAATTGCTTTGCGCCACTGCCGCCAGACTCACCTCGCCAAACAATGCTCATATCTCCTTTGGGCTGCCGTGTCGAGCTTGTAGGTGTCGTGCCGTCGACTGGCATTGCGACAGAGCACCTTTCCGAGCTATCCTCTGCCTTCGCGGCATTCAACCCCGCTGCGCACGACAGAGTGAGAGGAAACGAAGCGCTCTTTGCATCCGGGATTGCCATCTGCGCATTCCCTCGACCGAGCTCGGATGCTCAGTCACCTCAGCAACATCCACCTTTACAAGATCAGCAGCGACTACGGACTGCCTCATTTGTCTTTTGCTCCCAGGGAGGGACCGGAGGTCAACAAGTGGCTCTCCCTGCTGCCACGGCTGAAGCTAACGAGCCAGTAAGAAGCAACGGACAGTCGTTCCAATTTTTATGGCCAGCAGCTTGGTGCCTCGTCGTTCGAGATCGCGCATACACTTCGTCCGGCAGCACGGCCATCAACGACCTGCAAAGCATGCAAAGTCAACCAATGACTCCGCTCAAGGAGCTAGTCTCTTTCACGCTCAAAGTACTCAACGACGCCAACGACTCCGCCCTTGCACAAAGCACAGCACCTTACACGCCCGGCGAGACAGACGACACCACTCTGGCAAGGCAACGTACAGATCGCCTAGCCTCGACGAGGGCAGACATCACCCCTGCCAGCATCTCTTTTGTCGACTTTGACTTTGCCATGCCTACAGCTGGCTCCGGCACATCCTCCACCAACTTGCCTGCCGCTGGTCAGTCGGTGCCAGGTACTTCGCCCTTGAAGCGTGAAATGACTAACGTGGAACATGGACAGGCCGCCAACAGCACCGATTCCTTCGAACAGGATCTCAACTGGATGCAATTTTTGCCTCCTCAGACCAGCGACGGGCCAACCACCTCATCAGCTTCAGCTTTTGTGATGCAGGTCGATGCCACGAATCTATCAACATCAGCGTCTGATGCAAGTCAGGCTCCCCGTGCGACTACAGGAGGGATGGAGGACGCGAAGCATTTGCAGACCGATCAGACGGGCTCCAACTGGCTTGCGCCTAGCGGCGCCGCGTTGTCTTATCAAGAAGCAGCTGTTGCGGTCTCGCAGGCTTCGAGCCTCTCGCAAACTCTCCTTCAGCCGCACGCTCACATGCAGTCTCAAGGTTCGACACCTTTGCAGGGACTCGACTCCACCCCGCTTGGTTTTGCACAGCCCTCATCCACAAAACGTAAAGCAGGCGAAGGCGACATCTTTGGCAACCTGGGGCTGCTCACCGAGGATGACTTTTCCTTCTTTGACGAATCTGCATTTGGTCTGGACACAGAGCCTGCCCTTCCGCAGCATGTCGATCAGCCTACGCAAGCGATGCAGATGGCCGAGCCGCACGACATGACCTTTGGTCAGGGCCCTACCGCGCCAAGCATGCCTCGAGCTGCCGATTCTCAACCCATCACATCTACAGCGGCAGTCATGGATGACGTTGCAATGGACGATGTCGGGCAGAGCAGTCTCGACGCGTTGTTCAGCGCCATTCCCGGACTGCAGGATGCGATGGCTTCCTCTGAACCACCTCAGGCTCACAATGCCTCTCTGCAGCCTTTGACTGCCTCTGCCGCAGTGGCGCAGCCCATTCCACCTCGTCTAGGACACAGCGCTGCTCAAGACATGGTCACTTCGACCGCTGCCTCGATGCATCCTTTCCATCCTGCTATGAGCTCGTTCACACCGCGCGATGCTTCGGGGGCCACACCTTTTGGCGATCCGGCCTCGTTGCCTGGCTTCACTCCAAGCTCGTTGACTGAAAGCTCACCCGCCTTTGGCAATCCGCACTACAAGACGCCAAGAACGCCATATTCTCCCGTCGAGGAATATAGAGACGGCGCCACCATTGTCGACTTGCAGAACAATCACCGCATGGGAGACGCAGTACAGGCTTACCGCGACCGCCATGCCGCCTCGGCCCCGGATCTGCATGCAGCCGATCAGCATCCGCTTTCTGGACACAAGGCTGACGCTTTCCTGCAGGACGACCAGCAGCTGCGCCTAGCGGATGCCAGCACGGCAGCGGCGGCTGCAGCCAACGCAGCCATGGGTACCGACGGCTCGAGCAGGAAGCGTCCGGCTATTGTTCCGAACGCTTTTTTGCCATTGAGACAGCCAGAGGCACGCAAACCGCTGCAGAGGCTCCCGGCTGGTGCTCGTGCCAACCTTGGTCGTAAGTACGATTTGCTTGGCAAATTCGCGTCGAGGCCCAAGACTGCGACTGTGACGACCACGACGGCGACGACCACGACTGCCTTGAATGCAACCAATGCACCAACGACTGCGGAGCATGTCTTGTCGGGCGACACCGGCAAGACTGCTGATCGACTGGACAAGCAGAGTAATTCAAGTGCAAGCCGGCTCGCGAGTCAGTCTCTAGCGTCTCATTTTGGCCCGGGTGCAACAAGATCATCTCCGTCCAAGACGCCATCAGCTCGAGGTCAGGCGCTGTTGCAGCTCCGTCGCGATCGTCGTGGCAAGCCTTCGCCTGGATCAGCGTTGACGAATGTCGGTCGGACTAGCTCGGCACGCATGGTAGAGGATCCAACGACGCCGAGATCGAGCGAAGACGTGATCATGTCAGGAGCGATCAGCGCTTCGGACAGCGACAGTTCCAGCAGCGGAGACGACGACAGCGACGATGCGTCGAGCGATTCGGAGGCGACCGTTTTGACGTTGTCCCCACAAGAGCAAGTGACGTTGAAGGACTTTTCTCTCGACGTAGTTGCGTCTTACCTTTGCGGCGCGGCACATGTCTCGAGGATGCACCGGGCGGCGAGTTCTTCAACAGGGGCTGATTCGGCCAACGAGAATCCAGCAATTCCGATGCCTTATTTGCCGCTATCACGTGCCTTGCCGTTAGTAAATGCAGCTGCTGCGTCGTCACCTCGACCTACAGTGAGGCGGTGGATGCTGTCTAGAACGGCTGAGTGGCTGGTGCAGAACCCTCAGTTCCGCGCTATGTACGGCATCCGAGGTGCAAGCAGCACGTCGGGCTCAGAAATCGCCATCGGCGACAAGATCGAGGTACTCGAAGCCATGGCTTCTGCCCTGAGCATCGCGCCTGTTTCTGTCCCGCCAAAGGAAGCAGTTGACATGGACACTCAATCCGCTAGCACGGACGCCGAAGCCGCTCTGCCGACGCTGAAGAGCCTCGTCAAGTCGTCGAAGGACGTTGCAGCCTCTGCCACGGCCCCTGAGGGTGTTGGAGTGGCAGAGGTGCTGGAGCCAACTCGGATCGCCGTTGGCTGCCAAGGATCAGTGGTGGAGGCGCTGCCTTCGTCGCTGACGTTGTGGGACAAGTCGAAACTGTCGGCTGTCAGTGGTCAGAAGCATGTGGTCGCCAAAGTGCTGCTGACCGACGCTTCTTCTGCGTGGCACGAAGAGATTCTAGCATGGCTCGACCGTCTTCGGGTCACATTCGAGACGCACGGGTTGGGCACTCACTCGGGTGATGCGCAGTCGATCTTAGCTGTCGCCGACGGGTCAGAATCGTTGGCATTGTCCAGCTGTCTAGACCAACTTTGGAAGGACGGCGAGACATGGTTGGACACGCTGCGATCCATTTCGAGCCGCGTGGAGCTGGAGCTGCTGCAGGGCAAGCATGTGGTGGTGTATACACTGCAGCCGCCCAACTCGGCAGCGTGCGCTTCGACAGGTTTCCACGGACTTTTGCGGCTGGAGGCAGATCTTCGGGCGATGCTGAGCGAGCAGGTGGGCGTTCTTGCCGAGCAGCTGCTTGTTCGTGCTGTTAGCCCGTCGATGATGACCGAGAGCGGCAGTCTTGGATTCGGGCAACAATCGCAGACGCTGAGGAGACTGGCGTTTTCTGTGTATGATCAGCTGCCGAGGCTGGTGCGTCGTCAGCCTGCTAAGGTGTTGCATGGGAGAGAGGCAGGGCCGATCTCGGCTGTGGTGCAGTTTCCGGCTTTCAGTCTGTCGAGTGTATCGGAAGCTCGCTCTGCAGGACGAACCAAGTTGTCGTTGGGTTGGCCGCAGGAGCCGGCTGCTGCGCTGGACGAGAATGTTTTGCTGCACGTCAGCTACAAGATCTGTCAGAGTGGATTGCCCGAGCCAGCGGGGCAGGTGCGAACCAGCCGCGGAGACAGCAACGCTTCTTTCGATACTGTCAGTATGTTTGGACTGGGTGGATTGGCGGATGGTGAGGAGGGAGCATCGTCGTCGTCGTCGACGAGAGCCCAGGAGAGTATTGTGATGGTGAGCGCGATTGACGAGCGTGGTGGGTCAAGCACGGTGAATGCGCTGGCTGCCAACGACGGCGACTCTAGCATCGAAGCGTGCGTGGAGCGCGTTTGGCGATTCGCGCTGGAAGAAGCGAGCCGTGCACGTGTTCGTTGGCGTCTTGCCATCTCGAGTGTGGGGCTGGTGAGCCTACGCGAGCTTGAGGCATGGCAACACATCATCGGGTCGTATGTAGCATCGACCGATGCACAAGAGGCAGTGATGGGCAGCATCGTGCTGTTGAGCGTGCGACCGGACGAGTCGGGAGCTGTGTTGGCGGAACGAGGTGGACGGACCAAGCCGAGTGAGGAATGGGCATCGATGACGGACAAGTCGAGCCTGGTGTTGTTGGACGCAGCGGATTTCTCACAGATGGTCAAGTTTGAGGAGGGGATGCCGATGGGGTGGACGCAGACGTTCTCTGATTCCAACACGGTCGTTGAGGAACAAGATGAAGGCGAGTATGAAGGACATGACAAGGACTCGCTGGCCGTACCCATCGCCTCGGCTATGCTGGTACATCGTTCACGACCTGGCCTGCTCAACAGCCATGGTCCCAGCATGAATTGTCTCGATGCCAGTGCATCGCTTAGTCAAGTTCTAGCCGTCGACATGTTTCAGAATTTCACCTGGACGACCGCTCAAGCTGGGAAAGAAGCGGAGCAAGAAGAGGCGATGGACGCGATCCTACGCAGCCTGCATCGACTGCGACTGATCAGCGAGGAGCGACATCAGCTGCCTTGGCCGTACAGTGGTCAGCCGTGGAACGTGGCCAGTGTCAATACTTTGGCTGCTTGTTTGGATGGTGTTGTGCTCAGTGATTGATGGAGGATAGCATTGCATTTATGGAATACTACTGTTTATGGGTTGAACGAGTGTTGGTGCTTGTGAAGGGTGCCAAGAATGACGATGATGATGACGGGGAGCGACGGTGATTTTTTTCGGCGCCCGAAAGAGTGTTACGTTGTGAGAGAGCGAACAGTATGAAAAAATTCCATGGCTGCGGACAGAAGTCGCCGGACAGGTCTTTGATCCGGTTTGACACGCGCCGAAAAAAGGTTGGGACACATGACAACGCCTGAAAGATTTGGTCGGCTGTGAACCGGAGACGATGCCGATGGTTGCCATCTTTTGTTGCCATCCTGACTCATGGAAAGCCTCTTGGAGTGTACGGAGCTGTGCCGACACAGGACACTGTTCGGTCTACTGCGGGTTGCACAGCGAACGAGCTGCATGAGCTTTGAGACGTCGACTTGTCACAAGGCAGTGACGGCGGCGATCCCGCGGCGATCTCCAAGAAGTCCAGCTTTGGTCCATGTTTGCTCTTGCTGCATCACTAAGATCATCACCGCGGAGCAAGCCATTTTTATGAAAAAAAGCCTCCACTTCTTCCTGCTTTTTTCCTCTGATTTTTTCTTTGCCCGACACGCCCCGATACCAAAAGCCGTTCTGCGAGGAAAGAGAGAAGCGCGAAGAAGAAAAAACTGAAAAACAGTCACAGCAGCCAAAGGACCCTTTTTTGGTTATTATTGACTCAGCAAAATCTTTTTATGACAGCAAAATCCAAGACGGCTTTTGACTCTCACAGACCATCATCATCTCTTATACACAACATCGATTCGGGCGGGCATCCTTTTTTCTCTGCCCTATCATCCAACACTGCTGCTACAACCATACACGATACGCATTCCCTACTTGCAATCACGGCCATTTCTCTTTCAGTCTAAATTGACCTTCGATCGCTGCAGGGCTGGCCCTCTCCCCATTAGTTACGAAGGAACGACTACTACCATTCATACCCGGGCGAATCATTCCTTCGTCTATGCGATATAACGCCTTGCACTGATCCCTTGATCATCACATACCCTTTTCGACCTAGGTCTGGTGCTCACCCTTTATTACTTGCGGGCCATTGCACCAATCTCTTCACCTCAACCTTGCGACAGCCATTCTGTCATAGGCAAAGCTCGGCATCACGGCTTCAGCTCCCATGCCCGTGACCTCGGCTGCCAAATTCGCCTCTCACATATGGAGGGGCGCTGCACAGTCTGCGGCCAATGCCGCTCATAACTCGGCCAACACCTTCCGTGGTGCCTTCCACGGTGCTTCCTCTGGTTCCGCCTCTTCTACCACCGGCTCGTCTGCTTCGGGATGGGCTTCAGGTCTTAGCAGCGGTGGCTCTTCTGCTGGCGCTGGAGCGGGTGGCGCCAAGTTTCACGCCGGCCGCGGCGCTCACTTTTCCTACCAGCACACCGGCCGTGCTCTCTCCCAAGCCTCAACCACCTCTACTTCAGACTCGAACAACAAGAGCACCGACGACGAGGAAGAGGTTCGCAGACAAAAGGCGTACAAGCTGCGCCTCGATGGTCAGCAGCATTCTTACGAGCGCTCCATGCTTGGCTCCTCGGGTCACCTCACCAACTCTCAAATCCAGGGGCGCTTCCGCCATGCTTTTGCTGCCAAGCAAGCACCGCTTCTTCTGACCTCGACTGCCCACCAACCCGACACTGCTCCTGCCTCTTCGCAATCCGAACCCCATGCATCGACTCTGGCTTCCACTTCAGAGCAAGCCTCGAGCGGCGCCGACACACCACCCGTCTACTCTCACGGCCAAACCGCACACGATAGCATCTACCGAGATCTTCTCACTGCATGCAAGAGGAGGGACGCTAAACAGGTGCGCGTTGGCGTCGAAGCCTTCCATGCACTGCCCAAGGAGCAAAAGACGCTCGCCGGCTTCAACTTGGTCATGGAATCGCTTTTGTCCGTCCGACGATCCGGCCAGCCAGTCAATGAGATCACCGACACCTACAATGATATGATTCAGTCCGGTCTCGCTCCCAACAGCCGTACCTACACCGTGCTGGTCAAAGCGCTTTGTGCGCGTGACGCCGAAACGGCTCCAACTGCTACTTCCGCCGCGAATGCTGTGGCTGCTCAGAACGACAACAAGACCAATTCCGCCGATGCCGCCACCCCCACCGCAGCTTCCGATGCCGATGTCGCTGCTCCCGCCGAGGACAACTTTGGTCAGGCGCTTCAGCTCATGGGCGTGGCTCACAGCACTCGAAACTGGTTCGACGACGAAAAGGCCTACAATGCCCTCCTCTCCAGCTGTGCCCTTCGTGGCGACGTCGATCGCGCTCTCAGCGTGCTCGACCTCCTCGAACGCAGCAGCTTTGCCAACACCGACGCACAAACGTTCAAGCATCTCATCCGAACTTTTGTCCTTGACCCGCAACTCAAGCCTGACGAGACGCAACAGATGCAGCAATCCCGAAAGCTCGCCGCGTGCAAGCAGGTGTTTGATGAGTTCCTCCTCGCCAGTCAAAGCTCGGATTGGAAGCACGACCACAACAGCCTCGTCTGGGGCTCGCTCATCGAGGCTCACTTCGAGCTCAACGACCCTGCCGGTGCCATCAAGCTATTCGACAAGATGCTTCAGGGCGGCGACAATGTGCCTGCTCTCCATCAGAACACCATCTCAATCATCATTCGTGGTTTCCTGAACATGCGAGACATTTCGACAGCGCTGCACTGGTTCACCAAGGTTGCGACGTCCGCGCCATCTTCCGCCGATTCGGCGGCGGCGTCGTCGTCGTCCTCATCGCTACCCATGCCCAACGTTCGTACGATCGAGTACCTCATCTCTCAATTGGCTCAATCCGGCGATCAGTATCTCGAACCGCTTCAGCGCGTCTACCATGTCTATCTGCAACGTTGCATCGAGGCCTCGTACCGCGCCACGGTCTATGCCTTTTCCGATGTCGTCTCTGCTAACGTCGCCAGTGCTCAGCGTCTGCTGAATGCTGGCTCGGTCCAAGAGGCCAACGCCTCGCTGGATCGTGCTCTCGATGCCACTGCCGCCTTTTTCGCACAGGAAGGCACGACGGTCCAGCGCCTCAGTCCTTCGAAATCGGAAACAAAGATCCGCAACACCGTCTCGACTATCTTCCAACTTGCCGATGCTCTCCTCACTGCCGATCATATCGTCGACGCCGGCTCCACCTTGACTTACGCACGCCTCTTTTTGGACAAGCTCCATGTGGCGGCAGAGCCGTATGTGGAGCTCGGTGCTCAACTTTTGCAATTTGCTTCTCGATTCTTGACCGCCGCTGACCCTGCCAAAGACGTCAAGCTGGCTTCGATCCGTCTCTTTGCCTGCGCCGAATACGTGACTCCCGTGCTGCGCGAGGCGGACCTGCTCGACGAGCAAGTGGCTGCTTCTCTCGCCAACTTGTACCGAGGCGTACACACGCAGTCGTCCGATGCTCTACTCGACCTGCCGCTCTCTGCTGATGCTTGGACTATGATTTTGGAGGCCTTCTGCTTCGAGGAGCTCAACGTTCGACCGCTTAACCTCGATGCTTTCAGCACAGATGGTGTTCCCATTGTGTTGCAAGACCTCGCAAAGTTGCCAGCTGCTGACGATGAAAGTGCTCAAAGCAGCGTGGATCGTTCGTCTATCGACACGAGCAAGGCTGTCGAGGTTACCGTCTCTCGATATGGACAGGAGGCTCTCTCGTTGCTTCCTGAATGGGTCACTCAAACTGTCGCCGCTGCTGTCGCTCAGCAAGAAGTGCAGCAGCCTGCCTCTGTGGAAAGTGGCAGCGAGGCTGGCTCGGCTTCTCAGCTCAGCGCATCGACTCCTGCCACCACGCCGCCTCAACAGCATTCGCCTCTTCACCGCCAGGATTTGCCCACACCGACTTTCTTCACCTCCAATGGATCTGCCACGTCTGCCTACTCTTTCCCTCCTGTCCAGGTTATCGACACCGATTTCGGTCAGGAACTCAGCCAGCTCGCGCGTCCTTCAGGTCAGCACGATGCACCTCGCTTCTACGCCAAGGTGCTCGATCAGATGAAGGTCGGCAATTACGCTCATCCCGAAGGACTTGCCTTGTTGATCGGAGCTTACGGTCGTCTTGGCGACGTTGAACGCGTCGAAGAGCTCTACGCTATGGCACAGCACGTCTTGCATGCTCTGGTCGGAGATCCGGATTGGCAGACCAACGCTTGGTTTGTTGTGGAAGACGCCATGATCCAGGCACTCAGCCATGCGGGCCGATCTGATGCTGCCACCGTTCACCGACACCGTATCATCGCTGCTGGCGGTTCGCCGACTTCGACTTCGTACGCTGCCCTCATCGCTACCATCCGTGACACCACCGACGACGCTTCGATCGCGCAGGAGCTGTTCGACGAATCGCAGCGCTTTGGAGTCCGTCCTACTGCCTATCTGTTCAACACGGTCATCTCGAAGCTCTCTCGCGCACGCAAAGCCGATCGAGCGCTGCAGCTGTTTGACGAAATGACGATCAACCTGCGCATCAAGCCCACCAGCGTCACGTACGGCGCCGTGATCAACGCCTGCACGCGCATCGGCGACGAGCAGCGTGCCGTCCAGCTGTTTGAGCGCATGGAACGCGACCCTGCCTTCAAGCCCCGTGTGCCGCCGTACAACACGATGATGCAGTACTTCATACAGAGCGTTCCGGATCGTCAAAAGGCTCTCGTCTACTACCACAAGATGCGCGCTGCGGGTGTGCAGCCTAGTGCGCACACGTACAAGCTGCTCCTCGACCTGTACGGTGCCATCGAGCCGGTGGAGCCACTCGAGATGGAGCGCGTGTTTGCCGAGCTGACCCACGATCCGTCGGTGGGAGTGCAGAGCACGCACTGGGCTTCGCTGATCAATTGTTACGGATGCATGCTCAACGATCTCGATCGCGCGATTGCTACGTTTGACTCAATCGCCTCGCATTCTTCGTCGCAAGGGCGCAAGGATGGTGCTATTCTGCCGGACGCCGTCTCGTTCGAAGCGCTGTTGGCAGTGTTTGTTACTCATCACCGGACGGATCTGATTCGCGCACACTTTGAAAGGATGAAGCAGGCTGGTTTGCAGATGACTGCTTACGTCGCCAACCTGCTGATTCGCGGATACTCGATGGAACAGGGTGAAGCTGGACTGAACGAGGCTCGTGCGCTGTTTGAAAGCATGAGCGAGCCAGCGGCGGGTGTAGCTGCGGCTGGCAATCATCCGCCAAGGGCTCACGGTGCTGGTGCTCCTGCTCCAGCTGATGCATCTGCCCCTGCTATGCCGCCTCAGCCCACCTCTGCTGGTGTTTCTGCGTCTTACGGTACTCCCGCTAATCCATTCGGATCGGTGCAGCGTGAACCTTCGACGTACGAAGCCATGATCCGGGCCGAGCTGAGCCACGGTCGTGCTGACCGTGCGGCTGCTCTTGTCGACCGCATGGAGGCGCGAGCATTCCCTCCCGCGCTCATCGTACGGGCTCGTACATTCGTGTCTGACAGTGTCGCTCTGAATGACGCAACTGCTGCTGCTAACGCTGATGCCGTTGCTTCCTCTGCCATGAGTGGATGGCAAGTTCCTGGTCGCTTGACTTTTGGACAGACGTCTCGGCGCTTGAGGAACGCCGGATTGTCTGCAGTGCCCTTTGCAAATGGTATCCCGAACGGTGGAGCTGGTGTGATGTCGGTGCGTCAGGCTTCGACCATGGCTGGCAGCGGTGCTGCTGCACCTGCGCCTGGGCCGCCCAAGCCCAACAGTCCCTTCACTATCTTTGACCGAGCCGTCAAGACGTTGCAAAAGGAGCGTGCTGCTCAGAGACCGTCTGTCTCGCACAAGGACGATGGGCACGCTTTCGACGCAGACTCGACACGGGGCGAGGCATCTCGTCAGACCGACTATGTGCGTCGTGCCATCGCCGAATCGCTCGCTGACCGAATGCAGGACATCAAGCGGGACTTTGCGACCATTGTGGAGCTAGGAGCGGGACCCGGACTCTTGCGTCACTACCTTGATCCGCAAGGATGCGGCACCAAGAAGATCATCATGTGCGACACGAGCGAGGCGCTGTTGAACCGGGATCGTCACCTGGACGACCAGTTCGGGTTCGAGGTTGAACGACGTGTGGTGGACGAAGAGGTGCTGCCGTTCGAAGAGGGATCGTTGGACTGCGTTGTGGTCAGCGGCGGGCTGCACTGGACCAACGATCTTCCCGGTGTGCTGATTCAGATTCGGCGTGCGCTCAAGCCGGACGGGGTGTTTATCGCAGCGCTCTGCGGCGGCGATACGCTGTTTGAACTGCGAACGAGTCTGCAGCTGGCGGAGCAGGAGCGAGAAGGCGGTATCTCGCCACGCATCTCGCCGATGGCGGATACGCGGGATATGGCTTGGTTGCTGTCTCGAGCTGGATTCACGATCCCGACGGTGGATGTGGACGAAGTATCTGTGGGATACCCGAGCATGTACGAGCTGATGCACGATCTGCGCGATATGGGCGAGTCGAATGCGGTGATCAACCGCCGAGGACAGTTGAGGCGCGATACGATGCTGGCGGCGGGAGCCATCTACCAAGCGCTGCACGGCAACAATGAAGAGGGTAGTGACGCTCAAGGTGTGCCAGCGACGTTCCAGTTGATCTTTTTGATCGGATGGAGCCCTGCACCGACGCAGCCCAAGCCGTTGAAGAGGGGCAGTGCCAAGTCGAGTCTCAAGGATGTGTTGGCGGGTCAGGAAGGGGATGTGCAGCAGCAGATGGAGGGCGAGATGGAAGAGAAGCAACGTCAACAATGGATCAAGTCGATGGAAGAGTCGAACAGCAAGAACGATAAGTAACGAAACCCAATGCAGCTACTACCACCACCACCACCATTCATGACATGTCTTGTGTCTATACAGTTCCATATGTATCTGTATCTGTATCGATGTGTAATTAGAGCGTGCACTTTCTTGCTCGATGATGTATGAATGGGAGTCAGAGTGAAGGCAGACTCTGCTCCGCCAAGAATCGGTCATGGTCAAGCAACACACACAGCACAGCACAGCACAGCACGGCTGGAAAAGGAACTCAGCTTGTGTTTGGTGTTGGTTGCCGATTTTTGTGCACGGAGCTCGCGTGGTGGAAAGCATGCGTGTGTGTGTTTGGACGAGTTGAACGAGTTGAGAGACCCTTGACAAGCAACACTTATGAGCAAAAAAAGTTAGTGTCAGTCACTTTGCTCGCTCTCGTCTTCCATCCATCATCATCTTGACTTTGCTACAACGATACACGATTCTTTTTCAACGCACCACGCCCGCACCCACTCTCATTCGATACCCGCATTCAGCCCACCTTTTCGCATTCTCGCTTCCAGCTTCCGTCACTTTCATTTCAACGCAGTGGCAGCGTTTCAGTGCCACATCCACATCCAACACACACGCCACCGTCTCGGCACTCATCGAATCGAGTTCCGAACCCTTCTCTACAACCTGCATGACCACCAACATCTGCTAAGGAAGCCCATCAGATCGCCGCAAGCCATACCGTCCAACATGGCCGACTCGGGCAACATCAAAGTAGTGGTGCGATGTCGTCCCATGAACTCGAGAGAACGCAATCGTGGAGCCACCAACCTCATCGAGTTTGTCGACCAGCACCAGCTCATCCTCTCACCACCTCCCGATGGCGACACCAAGGAAAACAGCAAGGCCACAAAGAAGAAGGTCATGCCTTTCTCCTTTGACCGTGCCTACGACGAGAACACGGAGCAAAGCACTCTCTTCCAGTACATTGGCGTCGAGCTCCTCGAACACGCTTTCAATGGCTTCAACACCTGTGTCTTTGCCTATGGTCAGACCGGCTCGGGCAAATCACATTCCATGGTCGGATATGCGGAAGCAAAAGGTCTCATCCCGCTCACTTGCTCACAACTCTTTGACGACATTAGCGACAAGACGGCTGCAGATCCCCACCTCAACATCACCGTAGAGGTCAGCTACATCGAAATCTACAACGAAAAGGTGCGCGACTTGCTCAACCCCAAAAACAAGGGCAATCTCAAGGTCAGAGAGCATCCTAGTTTGGGCCCTTACGTCGAAGACCTCAGCAAGCTCGTAGTTGCCAGTTTCCGCGATATCGAGAACCTCCAGGATGAAGGCAACAAGGCCAGAACCGTCGCTGCTACCAACATGAACGAGACCAGTTCGCGATCCCATGCCGTCTTTACCCTCGTCCTGACACAAAAGCGCTTCGATGTCGAGACCAAACTCGAAACTGAAAAGGTGTCTCGTATCTCGCTCGTCGATTTGGCAGGTTCCGAACGTGCCAACTCCACAGGTGCAACGGGCGCTCGTCTCAAAGAAGGTGCCAACATCAACCGCTCGCTGACCACGCTCGGAAAAGTCATTGCCGCCCTGGCCACGGCCAGCGATCCACCCAAGGGCGGCAAAAAGTCGAAAGCCGCCAGTCTCGATAGTTTTGTTCCGTACCGAGACTCGGTTCTCACCTGGCTGCTCAAGGATAGTCTCGGCGGCAACTCCAAGACTGCCATGATTGCCGCCATCTCGCCTGCCGACTACGAGGAGACGCTCAGTACGCTGCGTTATGCCGATCAAGCTAAAAAGATCAAGAACAAGGCCGTGGTCAACGAAGATCCCAACGCCAAGCTCATTCGCGAACTCAAAGAGGAGCTCGAGCTGCTACGGACGCGCGTCGCTGGTGGAGGTGGTCTCGAGGGTGAGAGCAGCTGGGATCCGTCAATACCTCCAGAAAAGCAGGTCGTGCGTTATCAGACGAGGACAGGCGAGATCAAAACCGTCACCAAGGCCGAATTGCAAGAACAGCTCGAGCAGAGCGAAAAGATCATGAGCAGCTTGAACGAGAGCTGGGAAGAAAAGCTTGCAAAGACCCAAGAGATTCAGAAGGAGCGAGAAAAGGCTTTGGAGGAATTGGGCATCTCGGTGGACAAGGGCAACGTGGGTGTGCATACACCCAAGAAGCTGCCACATCTGGTCAACCTCAACGAGGATCCGCTCATGTCCGAGTGTCTCATCTATCAAATCAAGCCCGGTCAGACGCTGGTTGGCAATCTCGAGAGTGGAGGCGATGTTCATATCAAGCTCAGCGGGACCAAGATCTTGCCCAAGCACTGTATGTTTGATCACCAGGACGGAGTCGTCACGGTCACAGCGATGGCGGACAGCATGACTATGGTCAACGGCAAGCGTCTTACACCGGACGAGCCCAAGAGGTTGCGATCGGGTTACAGAGTCATCTTGGGCGATTTCCACGTGTTCAGGTTCAATCATCCCGAAGAGGTCCGCAAGGCTAGAGATCGTGTTCGTTCCACTTTGGCGCTTTCCACAGGTGAAGCGCACAACGAGACACTGGTAGACGGCGACCTACCTTCGACTCGTCCAGATTCGCCCGCTTCAGGAGACGTCGATTGGACCTACGCTCGTCGAGAGTATGCCATGGCCAAGCTCAATGGACAGAATGTCAACTTTGACAACCTCAACGAGGAGGATCTCGAAAAGCTTTTCGAGGACATTTCTCGCGCTCGATCCAAAAAGTCGATGGGAAGTATCTTGGGAAGACCAGAGAGCAGAGCCAGTCTGTTTGACGACAATGCAAGCGAGTCGGCCAGTTCGGTTGTCCGGCCGTATTCGTATGGTGCCATGACGGACGATACGAGTATCGATCCGTGGAGTCAGGCGGGCAGCGAGATGGGGTCCATGCGATTCGGCGCGGGCACGCCTATGAAGGAGAATCTGTTCATCAATGCGGGCGCTGCTTCGCCGGCCATGGTGGCGAGCCATCGAGAGACCGAGTCTCTCAGAGCGAAAGTGCGCGAGTACGAGGAAAAGATTACGCGAATGACCAATGGCTCGCCGCGGTCGGGCGATGGGCCGGTCGAGTACAGCGACTCGCTCAAGGTGCTTTTGCGCAAGGCCCTCGCAAAGTGGAAAGGCCACACCAAGGTATCGATGGCCGAAGACGCTCTCTCCAAAGCGGTTCTTGTCAAGGAGGCCAACGTGATCAGCAAGGAGCTCGGCAAGCGCGTCACCTACCAATACACCGTGGTCGACGATTTCCCCCTCGCTGTCCCCACTTCGGGCGTCGAAGCCATTGCCGGCTTGACCGAGTTTGACGATGTCTCTGACCCAGACCTAGCTTCATGCGCCAAGCCGTGCATGGGTATCAAGGTGCTCGACTACGTCCACTCGACGTGCTACGTCTGGTCCATGCCCAAGTTCGAACAGCGTCTGCAAAAGATGCGCAACCTGTACACGTTTGTCGACAAGCCCGAATACTCGCAGCATTTCAACTGGTCCGATCCGTTTTACGAGGCGCCGTATCCTGCGTACGCCTTTGTAGCGAGCACGCTGGTGCCGCTCCATCCGCTGTCGAGGCAGATCTCGACAAAGTACAGGCTGCCATTGCACGATCGACATACGGGCCAGCAGATTGGTGCTTGTTCGGTGTCGCTCAAGTTTGTTAGCCTTGCGCCGGTGCCTGCGAACGGCAGAGGAGGCGGAGGAGGAGCAGGAGGAGCAGGAGCAGGAGCAGGAGCAGGAGCAGGAGGGATAGCGAGTCTGTCGGCGCCCAGCGGGTCTAGTTCGCGTGGGCCCAGCTCGCCGACGCCTTCTTCGTCTACCAATGGCGCAAGTGGGGCGGATTTGCCCGTGGGTCAGAAGTTGGGGTTCCAGATCTTGGTGGATTCGGTTTCGGGCATTTCGAGGGATGACTTTGCCAGCATTCATCTGCAGGTCAAGCTCAGCTCGTTTGCGGGCAATGAGCTTGGCAAGGACGAAATCTACACCTCGGTGCCGGTGGATCTGCTCAGCGAAGAATCGGTCGCCGAAGTGCGATTGCGACGGACAATGTCGTTCGTGCTGACACCCGAGTCTATTCAGTGGCTGCGTACGGGTTTGGCGCCGATCGAGTTGTACGCCAAGGTGAGACCGCAGTATCTCGTTGCGTTGGAGCAGCACGACAATGCGAGGGAGAGTGAAAACCAGCAGACGTCTGGGTTTGCACCGCTTCACGCTATCAACGGTGCGGAGAATGGTCTCTTTGGCTTGTCGACGCGAGGAGGACAACCGACCATGTCTAACACAATGAAGGAGCGACTTTCCGAAAACGAGATGCGCGGCGAGGAGCGACATCACATCCTGGCTTCGGTGCAGATTTGCGAACTCGACGCTTCCGGAGAGTACATGCCTGTGCCCGTGCGTGCTCAGTCTGCGCTCGATCCGGGTTCCTTTTTCCTCAGGCAAGGTTTGCAGCGCAAACTGGTGGTGCAGCTGGCGCATGATTCGGGGCGGCAATTCTTGTGGAGTAAAGTGACCAAGGTGGAGCTCGGAGATGTGAGGTTGTTGGATGCGAGGGGAAGGGTTCACGGCGGTAAAGCTTCGGATACGGTTTTGCTCAAAGCGCCGGTCAAGCAGCAGACGCTAGAATTCAGGAACAACGGTACCAGCGAATTGGGCCTATGGGCTTGGTGGGATAGCAGTGTCCACGACAGTCTGCATCTCAACCGTACTACGGCTAGCGGGCATCGTGTGCTGATGCGGTTGACGTTCGAGGTCGAAGTGGAACGGTGTGCTGGGCCAGTTGCGTTCAGTATGGATGTAGCCGTATCGATCAACGCTCGAGACGCCAAACCACCGGGGAGGTTGATGAGCTTCATCGAGTCTGCGACTAGCGGTGCACGGACGTTGACCAAGACGAGCGCGATCTTCAGCGTCAAATTGGTGCCACCTATGACCAAGAGGACGGCGGATCTGTGGAGGTTGGATACAGCGAAAAAATACGTGAGGGGTCAAGAGGCGTTGAAGGGGTGGAAGGCGAGAGGGGTTAGTCTGGTGTCGGATCACGAGGCGTTGGTGAGGAAGGAGGTGAGGAGGGCCGAGGTGGAAGGTGTGAGGGCGGCGTTGAAGGTGCATCCTGCGACGGTAGGTGGGTCAGGGAGGGAAGAGGAAGTGTTGGAGAGAGCGGTGAGGCTGTGGCAGCGTGCGGTGAGGGATGCCAAGATGCAAGTTGTGATTGGCGCGCAGCCTAGCATTAATGTGGAAGACAAGGGAGCGAATGAATTGGCGAGTATGTTTTCGCCTCCCGCAGACTCCACAGGAAGAAGCGGGCTTGGTCTGGACAACCTCCTACCCACATCAACACGCTCCTCCCAACCCGACACCTCCTCTTCCTCCACACCACCCCTTACAGCCCAAGTCACCCTCGTCACGCGCTCCGACAAAGCCGTTCGTCGTGGCTGGCTCTCCATGCCGCTCGAAACCTTCACCGACGAATGGGTCCGTCGATGGTTTGCACTCCGCCGTCCGTTTCTCTACATCTACGAGACATCAGCTGAAACCGACGAGGTCATGGTCATCAACGTTGCCAGCGTCCGCGTCGAACACGACGAAAACGTCGAACGGATGTTGGGCAAGGAAGGCGTGTTTGGCGTGTATACCCCGAGCAACAGTTACTTTTTGCAGGCGCAGGGCAAAGAGGATATGCTGGGTTGGTTGAGGAGCTTGGATTCGCTTTATCAGGATGGGTAGGTGGTTGGAGAATGGGAAGGTTGTTGATAGAGGTTGATGGTTTGTGTGGGTGCGTGAGTGTGAGCGTATGAGAACGTGAGAGTGTGAGCGAGAGGATGTGAGCGAGAGGATGTGGAAAAGAGAGACGGTGACGAGGGTTTGAAAGATGAGAATAGCCGTTGTAAGGGCGAGTGAGGAAAGCTTTGGAGTGATCATCAAGCGCACAGTGTGTTAGAGAAGGAATCTAGGATCGCATCCTATTGACAAGCCGAGTAGAATACATGAGTTTCAACAACATTCGCAACATGTCGAGACGCTTTTGTAAAGTGCTTTCGCTTCCATCAAGCACTCTCGCTCTCGGTCAACAAAGCAGCTGGTTTCTCCAGCCGTGCACTCCCTTGCACCGTCGTCTCTGATCCCCTCCTATCCTCCTTCTCTCCTCCCTCCTTCCCACCCTTGAAACTCCCCATCGCAATCCTCGCAATCAACCCTCTCCCTTCCCACAAGGGCAAAAACGTGAAAATCAACAGCGCCACAAAAGCCCAAATGATCGCCACCACTACCCAACCGACAAAGAAGGGTTTGCCAAACTCGTACTTTGCAGCGTACATTATAAACGGCCATAAAATCCAGATTGCGATGAAGAGCACCAGACCTGTCCAGCCTGCGATGTGCGATTGACGTTTCATGTAGCGTAGTTCGGCGTCGGTGTAGGGTTGGTTGCGGGGAGTGGTGTTGCTGGTGGGGGTGGTGTGGATTGAGGTGAGTTTTTCGGGGTCTGTGGGAGGTGAAGAAGAGGCGGTAAGGGAAGTAGTTGAGGAAGAAGCGGAGTCGTCCTGGATCAACTTGATATCGTTGAATCGTTCCCATGCGAAATCGACTGGTTGAGGATGGGCGTAGGTGATCAACGGCGATAGAATGGCCGGTACAAAAGCGGCAACAATCGTACCCCACATGCAAGGTAGAAGCTCTCCCGTGGTAGTCACGTTCAATTGTCCACCTCCATACTTGCTAGTCGTAGCTAACCACGTTGCAATCCCCGTTACCATCCCCACCACCGGCGACACCACCGCAGCCAACCACGTCTGTTTCTTCCACAACACCGTCAACGGCAGCGTCACCATCGCGGGACACGTGATCAACCCCAAAAAATACAGCGTCCAGGTCAAACTGATCCCGATGTAGTACAACATGGTCGAAAATGCACTTGCAAAGATCGCAAATGCGATACACGCCGCTCGACTAACTCGAATCACCTGCGCATCGGTCGCTTTAGGTCGGATATACGTATGGTACACGTCGGACGAAACGATCGAAGAAACCGCGATGAGTTGCGCCGAAGTCGTCGATGTAACAGCCATAAAGATGAGGATAACCACCGCTACGGCTCCACCTTTACCCGCAACCGCCAAAGCGGCGTACGCAAGCGGTAAACCAGCGGATAGTTCGGTGGACGAAAGCGATCGACCGTACGCCGGCCAAATAGGGCTGGACTGAAGCGACCAGCCTGCAAGACCCATGACTGTTCCCAGACACCAGGGAAGACCAAAGTAGAGGACTCCGCCGAGGATGTAGCCTGGAACGGCGGCGGCTATGTCGGCACTGTACGCCTTCTGCCAAAAGCTGGAATCCATCACCTTATTGTTAAATTTGCATTCCCCAATGGCAGATTTTAGCACGTAGACGATGCAGAGAGGTCGATACGACGATGTAGAACAAGAGAAAGACGATGAACGGTTAGCCAAAAAAAAAAAACATCGAGGAAGCTTGGACCCGCCTTTCATATGCAGGTGTCAATTTCTGCAGCGCGTTTATTAAACTTACCACGAGGCCGAAATTTCCGAGCGTGTGCAAAATGCCAAATTCCACCGCTGCCTTGGAAGTCATGGTCAGCACCGACCCATTATAGTTGCCCTCCGTAGGGTTCCCCACATTGGCCTGCTTGACGAGCTCCCACAGATGTCCCGGACTCTGTATTGCCGGATTCGTAATCGTCTTGAGCGTCAAAAACAGTACAATAATCAACAGCGCTACACTGTGCATCCAATCTGTCAAAAACGTCGCCTTCAATCCTCCGGAAATGGTATACAAACACACCCCGACGGGCAGTAAGAAAGTGGAAGCGATAATGTGCATTCCCGTTAAAGCTGATACTGTCGCCGAAGCACCGAGAAGCATATTCGCAATGGCGATTAGGTTGTTCGCCAGGCAGAAGAACATGTACAACCAGTGCGCTGCAGTTCCATATCGTACTTTGACCACTTCCAATACGGTATGTGCGTGGGGTGTTTTGAGCTTACTCTGGATCGCAAGCAATGCAAACGCTGAGATCTGCACTAGACAGCCCGCTGCAAACCAGAATGCCCCGCCTACGCCGTAGCTAAAGGTAACTAAAGAGGAGGAGAGCAGAGCAGTCGACCAAGCCCAGGAAGAGAATACGGCGGTGGCTGTAAGTCCAGTACCGACTTTTCGGCCTGCAGTGGCGTAAGTTTCGAAGTGCGAGTTGTTTTCGCCGTTAAAGTGCCAAAGGAGGCGTGTGATGTAGAACATGACGGCGGCAAAGGCGAATCCGAAGCCGAGGACGACGCCGTAGCCTACGCCTTGGCTGAGCGGAGGAGGGATTGAGTCTGCGGCCATTTTGGGAGGGCTGCCTTTTGCAGCGTTGGAACTTTGGTTGGTATGGAGATTGTCGAAGGGGGGGTTGATGAATGATAAGAAGGACGTTTGTGACCGACTGATCTTGTTGTAGATTGCAGGAGAAAGGACGAGGCAGAGAGCTGGGACGAGGGGAGGGTCGGTATTTAAGTGATCCCACCGAGCAAAAAACATTTTATTTATTTACTATTTATTTTCATTTGTATTTTTTTCAATCATTCGCTTGCTCCTTCCCCTCCTCCCACAAGCAAAGTGGGACAGCACAGACCGCCACAGACCTTCTCCCCTCTCACACACCATGTACAACCTCAACGGCTTCGACGCGTTTTCAGGCACACTTTGTTTTATGCACCTTCAGCATGAAAGGGAAGAGAGAGAGAGAGAGAGAGAGAGAGTCAAACTCCGGCATTTGCTTCTCGTGGAATCAGGGCGTGGCAAAAAAAAAAAAAAAAAAAAAAAGATCTGTGAAGGGTTGCGAATAATGTTTGTTGCATTGCGTGCATCCCCGGCTCGCTTACCGCGATCATTGCGATCAACCAAAATTCATCTCACGCCGGAATGTTTTCTGCAAAGAGAGAGCAGCGTTTCATCCATGATGCAGGGCATTCAGCCGAGCCCAATCAAGCACATTCGAACAGTCATCAGAAGGCGAAGAGGGCCACCTATTATCAAGGAGAAAGGCGGATCACAGAGAACAAATATTTACCGAGGTCCAAATCTTGTTTGGCGTGAAGACTGAAGGAGATGGCGACATTTGTGCACAATCTGGCAGGCGGAGAAAGATCCAGGGTCCGCTCGGGGAATAAAACAATATCAACGGCTGCCCTTTGCTTTTGGTACCACAGGAAACCGACTGTAACGGCGGTACCACCGGTTACGCACCTGAGGATGGTGTGCTTGGCTAGGTCTCTTTGACAGCTGCCGTCGCAACCGTCGCAGCCGCTGCGGAAGCTTCGGTGTCTAGAAATTTGATGTGAAGTCTTGCCGCTCTCCTGGAACCAACTCTTCGCCCTGGCATCGACGCGGAGAGAAGCTTCTTTTCTCAGAACAGTACATGAAAGGTCTCTGGTATCAAGTTGTTCATGAGTCGAGCAGAAGCCAACGGTGCTCTGCAGTGGAGGAGGAACGGTATCTTCTAGGCACTCGATCCACGCAAGAACAGCATCTTTCACGATCAGCTTTCAAAAGTCGGGGAAACACCCAACCCTCACACAGTCTCTCGATGGCACCGTCGTCACGGCAGATAAACAGCAACGGAAATGACTCGTATCCCAGCCCGCCAATGTGATGTGAGCATCATCGCTGTCGAACAATGACCAAAACCCTCCCAGAAAGAGAGTTAGCGTCTCCGCGAAAGCACGCAATGGAAAGCGACCAACAGTAATTAGTGAACCCTGAACGTTTTTGTTTTTTGTTTTTGTTTTTTTTTTTTTTTTG
Organism: Anthracocystis panici-leucophaei; assembly: GCA_014826065.1. NCBI lineage: Eukaryota > Fungi > Basidiomycota > Ustilaginomycetes > Ustilaginales > Ustilaginaceae > Anthracocystis > Anthracocystis panici-leucophaei. Next base: position 59,500 of record CP060319.1, on the reverse strand, counting down.
CGCGTCAAGGTGAAAGCCTATCGAAAGTTGCAGATAAAGTACATATATTTAATAAGGCAGATCGCTTTATATCGATCGGGGGTTTAGCTCAGTTGGTAGAGCGTTCGCTTAGCATCTTTGTGCCTAATTTGCGAAAGGTCGCGTGTTCGACTCATGCAGTCTCCATTTGACCCTTTTTTTTTATGTTTCCCTTCAGGGCAACCATGGTCGTGCGGGGTGGCATACTTTTTGCTTCCGAGGGGTGTTTGAGTGACCAGGGACAGGATCCTATCGAAGGTAGAACGATGTATGCTCATGGTATGAGATCAGGCTGTTTGCAACCTTTGACGAGGATGGGGTTCCGACAAGGTCTGCTTGTAAGTCATCGGTCATGCATTGCCTACCCAATGCCGGTCGGTAGAAGCCGCTGCTTCCTTCATCAAAGCAAAGACTTACTGCTGGTGCTCTCTGATGCTCTCAGGCGGGCAAAGGTTCAGACAGCTGCAGCTGAGCAAATCGGCGTTGACCAACAGCCAATTTGAATTTACAATATTTTATGTGACTCTAAATTTTTCTTGACACATCAGATGCGACACGTCAAACAGCGCGCGTCAAGGTTTTGGTGCTGCACGACAAGACGGCTGGTGAGGACGGCGTCAGAGTCGACAGTGTATCTACTCTGACTCACACTTGTTCTGAACTTTTTGATGGCTGGCAGACTGAGGGGCTGAGCCTGAGTCGACCTGTGCAAAAAGACTCAAGGGCTGTCTAGGTTTGTCGAAGCGCTGCTCAATTCGGCAATAGATGCTAAAGTACGCAGTAACTCATTGCTTGAGGCCCACAAGGTCGAAAGCATCGGTGTTGCGAGGCTGTAGAGCTTAAGAAAAGCAGCTAGACCTGCAGAAATTCACGTTCAATAGGAGCTGGGAGCCTTTCAGACCGACGTCTCGAAGCGGAAGAGCGGGTAAGGAGCTCCAATATGGGACCATAGAACTCTACCACTGCATCCTACTGCACTCGATCTTGCCTGCCAAGCAATGGCGTTCATTGATGAGCACAGTCGATGGAGGTGTCCATGTGCACCAGCCACCCTCGCTTATGCAGAAACGGCAACATGGATCGAATTCACAACGCTCTGTTGCGGCTGAGCAAGCAGCGTAGATGCCAGTTCAACTCGTCCCCCTTTCTCTTTCCTCTTTCTCCCACCCTTGGCGAGGTCAACGTCTACAATGTTTCAGGCACACAATGTCAACAGTGAAAACGAAGAAGCGCTGAGCTGATTGTAAACTCAGGTTGTGAAGAGTATAAGTATGTGCCGAGGTACCATCTCCTTCCCTTCTCTTGTTTCCTTGCGGCCTCCCTACTTCTTCATCCTTCTCCGATTGGTGTTGAACACTTCTCCGAATCTCTACACTTTCTCTGTTTTCCCTTGTGCTTCTTCGATTCAAAGTTTCATCCCCAAAGGCTCTGGTAGCCTTCAACACCTTTCTTCTCTCGACGAACGACCAAAGAAGAACGATCCGGTCATCGTTCAACACACACACACACACACACGACCAAGGCCCAACTTTGATAGTTCTGCGTGCCTAAATCTCGATCTTCATCTCTTCTTGCAAATCTTCGTCTCGGAATTTTTTCTTTCACAACACAACCCTTTCTGGCCTTTCGGCATCATGGTTACATCGACCAAGTTCGCTTCGCTGGTAGGCAGCGTCACGCTCGCCTTTGTACTCGCTAGTTCGATCCATCCGGTTCGAACGGCTCCTGTTGGACTGGTGGCAAGACAGGATGCTGCTAGTGACGCTTCCGCCGCGACTCCGCCTGCACCGGTGGGATTCATCTCGGTCGCTCAGCCGCAAATGAGCGAGCAGGATATTTACGCTGTTGGCATTCCTGATGACCCTTCGACCATGGCTGGCTCGAATGCCGGTTCGGAGCTGCAACAGGCTCTTCAAGCGGCAACCTCGGCCGCGCTGAAGTCTACCAACCAGACGGTGACCAACATTAACCATTGGGATCCTACGCCTCCTGTTGCCGGTGTTGTTCCGTCCACTCCAGCAACAGAGGTGGCGTCTTCAAATGCACAGGTTGTGCAGCCTGCCGGCGACTCGGTGATGACGGGTAACCCTAACGATGGAAATCTGTATCAGCAGGTGATCGGTACCCCCGCTGGTGCACCTACGGCGACGGATACTACCCTCAAAGGCGATGCAGACGAAGGAGATGCGTACAGGCAGATCATCGCCGAGCAGATGGCTCAATTTGGCGCACAAGCCAGGAGGGCTCTCGAAAGCGCTCTGACGGGAGCAAAAAGACAAGTGGCACAGCTCGACGATGATATGCAGAACGTAGAACAGGCAGTGCTCGGCCTTGGAGTGGCTAGTCCTGCGAGTGCGTCGATGGCGTCCAGTGCTGATGCTCCGCAAGCTACTGCCGCTGCTACTGGTGATGCTACTGGTGACGCTACCAGTGTTGCTACTGCTACGGCTGCTTCGACGACAGACTTGACCGACGTTCCTGTTGCAGCTCCTGTACCTAGCGACTACAGCTCGCCCGCTGCTGCGAGCGCAAGTGCATCGGGTAACGCTGCTGCTTCCGCAGTACCGTCTGCTCCTGCTGCTTCGGATGCGGCTGCAAGCGCGGTGCCGGCTAGCACTGCTGTTACGCTTCCTACAGATGCGGTGAGCTCGGTAACGGCTGTTCCTTCGGTTTCTGCACCTGCTGTCCCGTCTGTTTCGGCTCCGGTCAGTGCTCCCGCTGCGCCTTCAGTATCGGCTCCTGCTGCCGCTGTGCCCTCCGTTTCGGCTCCTGATGCAGCTGTTCCCTCCGTCTCGGTCCCTGCCGTTCCAGGCCTCACAGACGCCTCCGCAGCATCAGCCACCACGGTCCTTCCCACTTCCAATGCCGACCCTACTCTGGCTGCGACGAGTCTTGCCGCCGCCGCCGCCGCCGCCACCGCAACCGGAGACCTGGCCATGACCGTCACCGTTTCCTCCAAGTCGCTTCCAACTTCGATGGCTGGTCTGCCCAACGTCAAGGCCAATAACGCCAACGACAGCGCTGACGATGCTGACGCGGACGAGTGGAAGACCATGACCATCCTGGTGACCGCTGAGGCGTTTGGTGGTGCAGGTGCTGGTGCTCAAACGCAGGTCAATGTTCCCGTCAGCTCGCCGTCTGCTTCTGCTGCAGCATCGAGTGCTACTGCCAATGCTTCTGCTAGTTCAAATGCAAGCGCAAGCACAAGTGCAAGTGCAAGTGGAGACAAGAACGCCGTCGTGTCTTCCTCGTCAGCTTCAGCCAGTCCAACATCGGCACCCATCAACCTGTCTTCGTTTTCGTCGATGAAACCGCAAGCTACTACGCCCTCTGTACTCACCATTCCTCTGAAGGGCGTGATTGATGGTACGACCTACTCGACGATGTTGACGCTGACCATCCCTGGCTTCGGTGGAGCTGTTCCTTCGGCTACTACTACTTCTTCACCTGCCAAGGGAACTGCCAGCGCTTCTGCGACGGACAAAGCTCAATCCAACGCCACTTCAGCTTGGGCTTCAGCTACTGCAGCACCATCTAAGACTTCGGCTTCGTCTTTGGCTGCTGCTACGTCGTCGGTCGACCCCAGTGAGATCAGCCCTGACGATGTGCCTCCGCTTCTCAAGAGCTCAATGACCGTTTCAGCCTCGGCTACTTCCGCACCTACTTCGACCCCCACTTCGTCTGCTAAAGACCCTTCGCAGTCAAACGACGACGATGGCGATGAGGAGTGCGATGAAGAAGAAGACGACACTGCTGCTACAACCGCAACGCCCAAATCGACCTTGACCAAGATTTGGGACTGGGTTACGGGTAAACCTCTCAACGAGTGACTTTGCCGATGACTACGGTTACGAATACGACGACGAAGAGGAATTCTACGATGCTCAGCAGGAGTAAATGCCCCAAGATGGAAAGATTGTTGTGAAAGATAAAACTACCGCCAAACCCCCGCCAACATACCGCCAACCTGCCGCCCTTTGAATACGATTGACACAGCACAAATGTAGTTCCTGGAGAACAAATTGTAGAGAACTAGAGAAATGGCAACACCGTTCAACATCATACCAACCCTTGCACGCCTTTGTCTGTACTGAAAGCTTGCCAAATCTCATATGAACTCTTCCGACAGAGCAACACGCTTCGCACGAAACACTCAACGCAGAATCTGAGAAATGAAGCTTTCATTATGTGCCACGCAATGTGGCAGACGGTTATCGGCCGGTGCTGATATCGCTGTTGCTGTTGCTGCTATCGCTTTAGCTGCCATCGCTCCTACTGATGCTGAAGACCGCTCAGCAACCGATTTGGATCCTGCAACGCCGTAATGAGATCCAAAGCAGCTGTAGGGTGGTAATTGACCTGCTGCGACGCATTTTCTGTCCCCGCACCCGGATTGAAGGTCTTGAAGAATTCGTCCCACTCATTGAATCCTTCCGACGCGACAGGCATGGATGCCCAGAATGCAGAGTCGTTGGCGTTGATGGCGTACATCGTCTGCTGCATCAGCTGCTGCTGCTGCTGCTGGTCGACCGACATCCCAGATGCTGTGAGCAGCTGGTCTTGCGGATTCGCTGCTGAATAGCTTTGAGGCTGCAGGTAGTGCGTCTGTAGCCCGTTCGAAGCGCTGAGGCCAAGACCAGTTGGTGCTGCCGAGTCAAAGCCTCGTGTCGGGTCGTGGTAGGCGTGCTGGTCGTGTCGGTTTGTCGCTGGGAATTGTTGCTGCGCATGATTGACCCCGCTCGAGCTAGGCGCAATGCTAGCGTCATGCTGCGCAACTTTGTGTGGCTGGTGCGAATTGCCTTTAGCTGAATCTATGACCCGAGGCAGGCCGACTCCGTCGCCTGGATCCTCGGATTTGACGCAAGCGGAAGATGACTCCATCTCCGAATCGTGCTGATCTTTCCCGTTGATCCTTGTGCTAGGCATTGATGGACTCATAGGCCTAGTTTGAGCACTTGCGATGCACAAATTTCGAAGAACGGCAACGTGATGCGATGCGCTCTGCCACGTCGGACCAATGCGTTTGAGGTAGCGGACGCATTCGGCAAGATAGAAAGCGCTGCTTTTGACCAGCTCAGACGAGCCTTCCAGCTCTGCTTCGGTGACACGATGTGCCTCTGGATCACCGCCAGCTGCTTGCAGGTCTGCGTCGTCTGCAAGGGCGGCGCCGTCGGCTCCTGACAGCTCGTTGGGAGGAATTTGGGATCCTCGTCTACTCCAAATGGACGACTGACGCGCCTTGAATACCACGACGCTCTTGCTGGCGGCTAGCGCGGCATGAATGGTGGCAGTTTGGAAGATGAGATACACCCAACTACTCGAGATTTTGCGGATACGGAAGGAAGAGCCGTAAACGTGAAGGATGTCGCAGACCTCCTTGGCAGCGGCATTGCAAATGTCAAGGCCAGCAAGCTCCGGACCATTTCCGTTCGTGCCCGACTGGGCGCTGTTCTTCTGGTCCTTCCGCGCAGCCAGGGATTTGCGATCATCTGCTGCTCCTGCAGATCCAAGCTCGTCCGATGAAGCTGTCGCACTGCGCGCTCTGGGTCTGTGCAGCAGCTTGGGCACTCGCGGTCGATGCAGCAAGATGAGGCAAATACAATACCACGACCGCATTGTGAGGATCTGGGGCGGGAAGCCACGATGAGGATCGCACTCTTTGCGTTCGGCAGTGCTCCTGCGGGTCGAGGCCAATGGAAGTAGCTCAGGCGACGTCCAGGTGCCCGACCATCTCAGGTGAGGTGGCAGATCAGCGCGCCACTTTGTCAAGCGATCGTTGAGCCGAAGCAGCGCCTCGTAGTCGGAGACGCCCTTGGTGCGGCGACGGTCACGCTTTGCCTGAGGACTATAAACCTCTTCGAGGATGCGTTCGAGGATGGCCATGACCTCAGCCCATGCCTTGAAACTGCTGAGGGCATGCACTTTAACGCCTTCGAGATAAGGAAGTTGGCTCTTGTCCACAAACTTGCGTGTGGTCTCGTTGAGCCAGAGATCGTACTCGTCCGCTTCCTGCACGGATGGCCAGTCTGCTTCGATCTCGGCGCTGCGGAGCTGAGCAGGTTTGTCGAGTGCAGTGGAGAGAATCTTGTCGACGATGTAGCAGGCCCAAAAGACACGCAGCTTTTCCTGAAGTTGCGCTGCAGACCGATGCGATTCGGCTCTGCCATTGCTGTGGTTGTCTGAGGGTGGATCATGACGGCTGCTGTCACGTTGAGCGGCGAAAGAGTTTGAGGATGAAGAGGACTGCACGGTGCAACGGTGGAGGTTCATGTCGAGAGCCATTCGACAGGCGATGCCACCGAACTGGAATGCGCTCGATGGATGTCCGCAACCTAGCTCGATGACGCTGACGAGGATGGCAGCTTGGATGGTGCCAATGTCCTGCGTGAACTTGCCCTCAAAGATGCGCGCTTTTACGCGTTGGAGGAAGTGATCTCGCAGCTCGTTGGATTTGTACGCCGGCTCCGTGCTTTGAGGCGATTCTGCATAGAGCATCTCGAGGACGGGGTTGGAGCTCTGCTGATCGTCCGGGGAGGAAGAGTCGGTATAGGCGTCAAAGGTGTTGGAAGCGACAGCAAGGATGGCTTCAAACACGATGGGACGCGTGTACCTGAGCGAATGCAGAGAAGCGATCGAGGGCAGGTAGATGACGGGCCAATGCGGATGCACAAATGTGAGGTAAATGTCGAGGAGTCGTTGAAGGATGTGGGGTGGCAAGCGATCCTCGAGATGCACCTTGGAGGAAGAGGAGTGTGAATGGTCGGCAGCGGCAGGGCTGAAGCGCGCGTGGTTTTCGAGCCAATGGGCGCCGGGAGACGAAAGCCGAGAGCGAGGGACTGAAGCTGGACCAAGCGGCGAAGGTGGCTGCGAGCCAGTGTACCAAGGTCGATGAGGTGCTGCGGCAGTGGAAGGGCTGTAGGTATGCGAAGCACCGTTGAAAGCAGGCGACGAGTCCAAGGCTGTGCTGTGCGAGGTGGAAGTGGAAGATGTCCAAGGAGCTGCAAGAGGTGCGGAGGTGGTAGAATTCTCGGTGAGTCTGCTGGCTGAGACGGGATGGCGTCGCGTGAGATTGTTGGTTAACGATGGCAGAGACGAGGTTTTGTCGTAAGCAGCTGTTCCAGACTGGTGATGAGTCGCAGATCCCTCGGGCAAGCCACGACTTGAATATGTGCGCGGCGAGGCGTATGTAGATGAGGAGACGGCTGCATTGGATCGGGCCGAGGGCAAGCTGGTCGTACTTCGATCTGCTGTGGAATGGACGACTGCGTCTGAGGCAGAGGTGAGCGGCGGCGGCATAGCATGGTGAGACGGAAGAGGAGAGGTGCGAGGGTGATCACGGAAGGGTGCCTGAAGAGGATAAGCGTGGTGATGATGCGTCTTGGAGGCTGTCTGGTGCTGCGAGTGGCGAGAATTGGATGAGAAAGGCGGCCAGGAGCGTTCTGAGTTATGGTCCGAATGGTGGTGCTGCGGTGAGGATTGCTGGTGCTGGTGCTGATGCTGATGCTGCGGCTGCAGATAGTGGTGCTCGTGACTGGCAGAAGTAGTAGACGTATTTTCGAGGCGATGTGGAGAATGTCTGGCGTAAGAAGGGCTGGATGTCCTTGGCGAGTCGTAAGAGGACCTCGACCATGATGCAAAAGGGTCGCGAGGTGGATAAGAAGTCGGTAACGATCTCTCATCCGATGCGAAACGTGAAGGGAGCGACGAAGTCATGCTGGTCTGAGATGGTGGGTTCACAGATCTTTCAGCGCTCGAGTACAAGTCCATCTTGGAAGGCGTGAGAGGTGACCTGACCATGTCTTTGCGGCCGACTGTATGATTTGTGCCGTAGGGCTGAGAGGGACGTTCAGCAAGCTCGGAGCTGCGAGAGCGAGCTGGCTGCAGAGTGCGAAGCGCTGAGTCGACTCCAATCGGTGGCGGCGATACTGGCCGTTTGATGTTAGTAGATGAGGATGATGGCTTGGGATCGGTAGATGAGTCTGGTGCCTTTTTCTTGCGACCGCCTCTTGGATCGCAACCTTTGGGGGGACCACGCTTCTTCTGAGCACCATACTCGCAAAAGGTCGAGTCTTTGGAGCAGTTGTTACATGGCTGCAAACCGTTGCATTTGACTTTGCGACGAGAGCAGTGAAGACAGGCTCTGCTGGATCGAACGCGGCCCGAGTCAGCTACGTTTGGTTTCGAATCTGGCGAGGACATGTTGTTTCGAGATCAAGGTCCCTTGTGGAGCGAGTGGCGATCGTCGTTAGGCTGGACCGCTCGATCAAGCGTTAAGGATCATGGCTATGGGAGCCATATTCATCCGAGCATCCAGTATCGAAAGTCCTTCAGATCGAATAACGCGAGAGCGACTAAGACGGGCAAGTCTGGCGTTGATGGAAGCGGGAGAAGCCAGCGCGAAGTCCAGGCGATCAGCTGAGCTGAGCAGCTTCGATTCGGACGAGGCGACTGATCCAGTGGCTGCTGTGACGTGTGCGTGATACACTTGCGCGCCAAATTCGAGATGCCTCTTCGAGCGTCGGACTGACCGAGGCTGAGCTTTTTGAAGGAATGATGAGTGTGAGTGTGCTTGTGCTTGTGCGTTGTGCGTTGCAACGAGCGTGAGAATTTGTACAGACGAGCTCGTCGGTGAAGCCGTCTGTGTGTAGCAGCGAGCGAATGGAGAGATGTGATAGTAGAGAAGCAAGGTTGACTACGTAAGATGAGAACGGATGGACCGAAGCAGACAGGCTGCTGGCTTGACTGTGGCTGGCGTTCGATGTGGTTGTCGAAAAGTGGGAGAGCTTTTGGTGGAGGAGCAGCCCAGCGCAAGTGCGGAGAACGGCGCCACCAAAGCCTTCTTGACTTGACTTGATGCTGCTACATGCAGCCTTGCGCTCTGCAATGAGCCAAAGCGCAAAGCGAGGTCGCTCTAAACCTTGAACCCGCTAGAAAAATTCTCAGCAATTTTTGGGCTTGCAGAAAGGCGTCAAAAGGGTTCATCTCAAGCTGCTCACTCATGCAGGTTGCGCTAAAAGGCCATATGTCCCGTGTCCCGTTCAATTCGCCGCTCAGGAAAAGATCGTTTGAGGTACGGTAAGGCAACAAAAAAAAAAAAAAAAAAGGTTTTGCAAAAAGAAATGCTTCTGACCTGGATCGAACAGATGACCTCCCGATGTGCACAATTCCACTGTGAACAGTGGCGACCCTGAACAGAAACTGAATTCTTCAGTCGGACGCTCGTACCAACTGAGCTACAGAAGCAGTGTTGCCTTGGTGGGAGAACTATTGCATATAGTAATATACGATACAATTACGTATTGATCTCAGCCACTTCTTCGTTGATGCACATTCGGCCTTGAATCGTGCCGAGCTTCTTTCTCTGCGCTGCGCAGGATCGATCCGAACGTCTAGCTGGTCGTAAAGAAGCGTCCAGGGTCGAGGTCGTCAGGCGGTCGGTGGGAGATTGCCATTGCAGGGCGTGCCTTGCCCTTCATCAGCCTCGCTTGAGTGGGCGCTCTCGGGCTCGAGATGCCGAGTCAACATAGGGAGCTCAGAGAACTTACAGTAATGTATTATACAAGCCACAAAGTCAAGCTGTGTCCTCTTGGGGTTCTCGGCTTTGCGCTTCAGGGCAAGGGCAAGGGCAAGGGTCTCGGGAAGCGTTAGAAATCTCAAGCTTCCTAGTCGGCGATTCCGACTCTTCGTTATCTCAAGCGGGTCGAATTTCTGGAAGAGCGGGCAAATCTAAGAAAATAAAAAGCGTCGATTAGGCTACGGCCACGTTGCGACAGAGGGCTTCGTCGTTCTTGACTTCTCTTCCAACGCTCTCTCCCACGCCCTCGAACTGCGGCCTGTATCCGTCTGCTTCAACCTTGAAAGCTTTCGGCGGCGTCTCCGACACTTTCAACCCGTGCTGACAAACACCGAGCGAGCGGAGCGTGGACAGCTGAAGCGCAACTTTCAACACAACGTCGCCAAGCACCGATTCCCACCAGATACGGCATCGCAGCGAAACGCTTGCTTTTCTTCCTTACTTAGCTACTTACGCCCAATAAGCTTCAGAAGTGCTGTAGTTTCTGCCGCAGCGCCATTGACAACGTGCAGTATCGACCGTCGACTTTGCTCCATTATCATTATTGGCTCACGAAAGCGTATCCTTTTTGTGTTTGCGCACAACATATCCATCTCTCGGTTATCGTCGCTTTCCCACTCGATCCGCTCATCCGCAGTTCAGAGCTCAGATCACGACATTGGTCACTTCAACCACCACCACCGCCGTAGCTGCCGACATTTCCGATCTCGACTTGACCTTGGAGGCGCCAACCTCCATCTTGCCGTCGAACCCCTAAGCTTATTTCGACCTCATCCCTCCCAATCACCCTCGAACTTCATCGTTGATCATTCTCACCCCACACGAATCGACTTCCAAGCTGTGGTCTCATAAAAGAGCCCTCGTTTTCTTGTCGCCGGTCCACCCATTCAGTCAAACTGACCGTATGGGATCAAGAACGCCGCCGACACTTAGCGCTCACGGTCAAATAGGGCGACCTCTGCATACCATCTCGATGCACAACCACCTGCTCGATTAACACCGCATTCTCTACGCCTTCGACGTGGTCATCATTTCCCCGCCTGCTGCTTTTTGACCATGTCATCTGCGGACGCTGCCGACTACGGTTTCAAGCGATTCCGTGTAGCCAGAGCCTGCGTCGTTTGTCGTCTCCGCAAGACAAAGTGCAACGGCGAGCAACCATGCGATCGCTGCAAGGCGCACTCGGCAGAGTGCAAGTACAAGACCATCGAATCCCCTGCTCCCAAGCGCGTCAGTCGCACTGGTTCAACATCTTCAATCCTCAACGCAAGCCGCTCATCGCATCCAAGAGACAGCAACGATGACGCCAACAGCGACGACGCATCCGCAACAGCCGCCGCAGACGCTGCTGCGGAAGCGAGAGCTGCCAAAAGGCAGAAGCGCGCCATGATCGATCAGATCGCCGATCGTCGTTGGGGTGACCGACAGCCCTCACGTTCTTCCCACGGCTCTTGCAAGTCTGGCTATGTCCAGCACCATCTCGAACTTTATGCCTCGGCCGATCAGGACGAGCTTGCAGAGCACGACACCGATCTGCACACCGAAGACGGCATTCGTGCGCATGATCAGAATACGGGCAATATGCAGTTCTACGGATTCACCTCCAACTTCAATTTCCAGCACAGGCTCGCTCAAACGGTCGAGGCGTTGAGATTGCGAGAGCAGCATCAACATGTAAGCAGCAGCGGCAATGCTTCTTCAAGATCGGCAGCAGCTAACGCAAATGGAAGCAGTGACGCTTCTTCGACTGGCTCTATCGAAAAGACCCGCCGATCTCACCTCCCCGAAAGCATGAAGATCTGGGGTCATCAGGACATCATCTTCCGACAGACTCTTTCCGACAAGAGCTTTCCTACTCTCGACGCCTGCAAGGACGCAGTGGGCGACTCGACTTTTTTGCCTCCATCCATCGTCGATCGTTTCATTGAAAACTACATGACGCTCATCCAGCCACAGATTGGCGCAATGCCCAAACGGCAGATCGTCAAGTGGGTCAAGGACGCCAAGGCACTCGGCTACCTCTCGCGTGGCTTTTCAGGCGTTCCTTCCATGGCTGCTTCCGGTCCTGGGAATCATGGCAAACTTCAGCCGGGTCAAAAGCCCGGTCCTGCTCCGATGCGAACCAACGAGCTGGCAGCGCTCTACGTCGTTCTCGCGTTAGGCGCCTTGATGGATGAAGGTGACTGGCAAGACTGCTTCGCGCCAGTCTCGCTCACTCGAGAAGGTGCCATCGCTTGCGCTACTACTCTATTTCTGCTCGCCAAGAAGCGGCTCGAGGAGATTGTCGAAAACTCGAGCATTCAAAGTGCCCGCTGCCTTGTGCTCATGAGCTTCTTTTCGCTCCAGTGGTCCAGTCCCAACGTCGCCTACCTCTACATCGGCTATGCAGCACGCATGTGCATCTCCATCGGCCTTCATCGCGAGACGTTCTACTCACCGAGCAATCCGCGAAGTGCAGAGCATCGACAACTTTGGTGGACATGCTACGGCATCGAGAGGATGATCTCCACCTGGTTCGGTCAGGCGTCTGCCATTCGTGATGAGGATACCTCGGTGCGCCTGCCTCAACCCGACAATTCGTACGATGCCTATCTGCTCGTGTATGCTCAGATTGCGCGCATCTGCTCCGACATGAGCAGGCTCTCAGCCAATCCACCCGCCAATGCTCACGACGTCTTGCTTGCAGCCGAACGCATGGAAGCTGAGATGCTGCGTATTCGACACGAAGCTCCGAAAGAGCTCGCAATCGGACTGCGCGATGGTTTTAATCGTGATGCAGATGACGACTCGGATTCATCTGATCTAGTGGTGCGACGATATTCCATCACCATTCTATGGTGGTATCTGCGTCTACTTGTTCACAGCCCGCTCGTCATCTTTGCGCTGTATTGCCGTTCGATTGGCACCGATATCCCACGCACCGTACTCGACAAGACGCACACATCTGCGCGTGCTGGACAACAGATCATCGACGCCATCTCCAACGCGCGAAGCGACGTGCCACGGCCGGGTCTCGACAACATGCGATTCGGCAGCTTTTACCTTGACTCAGCGTGTACCATTGTGTTGGCTGCCATCTTGTGCGATCCCAGCAATCAGGAGTTGGCGTTTGGATATTTGGCGGCTATCGACAGGGCGATCAAGTATCTGGAGAAGAAGGAGCGGATCTATGCGGACCACGGCACTACGGCGTCGCTGCACAAGGCAAGGGACTTGGTGGTGCTGGCGAGGCAAGTGGTAAGAGCAGCAGCGGGACAGTCGGCCAGCTCAAGAGTCAACGACCAAAATGCTGCTCGGGGCAAGGCCGCGGCAGCTGCATCGGCTACCTCGACCGCGCCGGCGAACGGAGTGGCCAGCACGATGGGCGGCTCAGCAGCAGATGCGGCCTTGAGGACACCTCGCGCCGGGCAAAGTCGTCTGACATCGACATTCTCGACCAGCTCTGAACGCGGCACAGCATCGGCTGATGCTGATGGTGCAGAGGGAGACGGCCAAGGTGCCCACAACGACGCAAACGGCGCTGCTCATCGTCTGCCCACTGCAAGCAATCTAAGCGCTGACGGCCAAGGAACGAGAGGCACTCCTACTGATCTATCTGTCTCGTCGCTGCTTGGTCCAAGCTCATCTTCGGCGAGCACAGCTTTCAGATCACAGTCGAGCACTTCTCCCAACACTGCCATTGCATCGGACATCGCCAATGCCAACGCCGACGGCAAGAGCTATGCTCACGAACGCGACGAGTGGATGCAATACTTCCTCTCCAACTTTGACTGGCTTTCTCAACCCGGTACGACGCCTCAGGCGCTCCAACCCAACGGCAATGGCACCCACATGTCAGCCACATTCACAACCGCAGGAACACCGGATACGGTGGGCAGGATGTTCCCAACCCACCTAAGTGGCGGTGGTGGTGCCAAGGCAGGAGGAATGCCTCTCGCATCACCAGGCTTGAGCTCACCTGGAAGTGCGGGCGGACCGGCTTCATTGAGCGAGCTCGACATTGGCTTGCTCATGGGCGGAGTGAGTGTGATGGAAGGCGTCAACGATCTGAACGTTTTCAGCAATGGTGGGACCACGGCAGAAGGTGGGAGTATCTCGGGCAGTGCTCCGAGCGGATACAATGTGTGAGATTGATTCGTTCAATGACAGCGATGCCGACGCCGATGATTTATCACGAAAGAGGCTGTGTGCTGTGTGTGACGTGTGCGAACAAGTGTGTTTGTGTGTGTGTCTTTGTGAGCGGCAAGAAGAAGCCGAATGTGACGACCGTGACGAAAGGGAAAGGGGTTTTTGGATGCCAAGAAGCCGAGGATTGGCTGCACAGCTTGGCGCGTGTTCCGAACAAATAAGGCTGTGCTCAGCAGTTACACAGGCACGGACAGATCCTGCATCACCAAAACAGCATCTTGCTGTTGATCCACCACTTCCTTCCTTCCTTCGCTACAGTGTCATCATCCTCAACTAACATAGACTCGCTTGCGCAAGACTGTTCGCACGACCAACCAATTCTCGGATCTTCATCGTAGACAGCATCGACCAGATACGCATCAAGCAAGTATGGCAGACGGCGGAAGCGGTGGTGGCTCTAGCGGTGGTTTCAGCGGGGGCGACGGTGGCGGATCTGGAGGCGGCGGCTGGTTTGGGGGTTCCAGTGGGGCCGATGGTGGAGCGGCGGCTGCGGCTTCCACTGCACACATGCATCACCACCACGCTGCAAGCTCTCATAACCATAACCAATTCAGGAAGTCAACCAGGAATACATCTCAGACTCAACGCACACCAGCCACGCCCGGCATTTCCAGCTCTAATGCACCAGCTTCATCAGGTCAGGTTCCACCAGCAGCAGCGAATGAAGAAGCGCAGTGGTCATTGAAGGACATCTTCTGGCAAGGACGCGAATGCAAGGTCATTACGCAGAATCACAACGGTCCCTGTTCGCTTATTGCCCTCTGCAACATTCTCTTGTTGCGAGGCGAGCTCCAAATCACTCCTCCAGATCGACCCGTCGTCAGCTACAGCTACTTGAGTCAGCTGCTTGCCGAACATTTGCTCACCAAAGTGACCAACGAAGGCTTCGGTGGCGAGCAACTGGAAGCGGCACTCAGCACTCTACCGAGAACGCAGTACGGATTGGATGTGGATGTAGGATTCGACTCCATTACTTCCTTTGCTGCTACACCTGGAAACGATGGAGTCTCGGGAGAGCTTGCGCTCTTCAGACTATGCGGAGTGCAGTTGGTGCACGGCTGGCTACCCGATCCTGCAGATGCCGAGACTTATCAAGCAGTACAGGCAGCTGGCAGCTACAACAAGGCTACCGATATTGTGGTCAGAGGTGATGAAGTCGCTGACGGCGCCGTCGTATGTGACCGCGGAGTCGGTGTGCTCGTAGCCAAGCTTTCCAGCGAGGCATCCAGATCGAACGGCAAGCAACCCGAACGACAGGCGTGGACCGACCAACAGCGTGCCACGGTGCGTCAGGCACTCGCACTCCAGTCTTTCCTCGACACGCAATCCACTCAACTCACCTACCACGGCCTCTTCGTGCTTGCTCAAGAGATTCCCGCTGGTCAGCCTGTAGCGCTGTTCCGCAACTCGCACCTGTCGGTCTTGTACAGGCGGCTGCCACACGAAGGCGTGGATGCTGCAGCAGCGGATGCAACATCACCTTCACTCCCAATACTATTCACGCTGGCTACTGATGCGAGCTTCTTGATGGAGGACGAGATCGTTTGGGAAAGTCTAGTAGACGTGGATGGTGCGAGCAGTGAATTCTACGACGGAAAGTTCCACAAATCGAACCTGCGTCAAGGCGACTATGTCGGACAGAACACGAATGGGAGTGAAGGAACCGGAGCACAAGGAGGAGCGTTCCAGCAGAATGAAGATGCGGATTATGCATATGCGATGCAGATCTACCACAATGACCAGGAGCGATTGGAACGTCACCAACAGAGACAGAGGAGCAGGCAGTCGCGGCAAGGTGGAACGCACCCTAGGGCGACACAAGGGCAGAGCGTCAACATGGCACTTGCAGCACCCGCACCTCAGCCTCAGCCGGTCTTCGAGACGCCCAACGAGGTGTTTACCACCATGCGATATCAGGCTGAGCCCAACGGTGGGGACGCGAATGCGTTGGTGGTGTCGAGCTTGATCCCAGCTCGGTTGCGGGATGAGCATGAAGAGCTGCTCAGCAGTCTGCAGAACCTGTCCATGGGAGGTACGCAGACAACCAATGTGACTGCCAGCAAGTCGACAAACCCATTCCTAAACGCAAGTGAAACGGGGACAGCTGCAACAACGGCGCCGACAAGCTCAACCAATCCGTTCCTGGTCGATGCTGCTGCTCCGGTCCAGCATCGGCTATATCAGCACATTCCATTGTTGGAGCAACACTTGGAGCGCCTCAAGAATTCGGCGGGTGCCATCTGCCGTGCCTACTCTGCGGTGTGGTCGATGGCGCTGCTAGAGCAAGAGAGATCGCTAGAGCCCGATCGTATCCTCGCCGCCGTTGAAATGAGTCTATCATCCGAGGCGAACAGCGACACCACGCAAGGACGGGTTCAGGGCATCCGAGTGGCCATCAGAAGGGACGGATCGATCAGGGTGACACAGCGCACTGTCACACCCTTCCCTAGCACGATTTCGGACGCCAGCGGCATTGCTGCAACGCCACCGAGTGTTCGATTCGACTTTATGCCAACACGCGTGCGTGCAATGGATCTGGAGCCCGTCGTGTTCAACAAGACCGACGCGCGAGGCTTCTACGAGGCGGCAAAGCAGCGAGTGGGTGCAGATGTAAGTGTGCTTAGCGGAGTGAGCGAAACGGACGATAGATGCTTCGACGTAGTTCTGTGGAACGATGAACAAACGGATATGGTCGAAGGATCGAGTGCTCTGGCTCCATCGACGAGGCTAGTGACCGAGACGAGTGTGGCCAATGTGCTTGTAGAGTATATCACGGTCGGAGGAGGCAAATCCCGGTTTGTGACGCCACGAACGTCAACGGGCATGTTGGATGGCCTGCTGCGACACTGGATGGTGGACAAGGGGCTGGTTGAGGAAGAGGATGTGGAGCTTGATGGGCTCCTTAACCGAATGCGCGGTGGCACTGCGCATATTTGGCTTTGCAACTCGCTACGCGGCGTGTGGAAGGTAGATCTGGCGAATCCTCCTCGCTACGGCCCTCCTGGTCCCGGTGTCGGTACTGCTACAGATGCTAACGGAGCTGCCAGGGTCAAGAAGACGCGCTTCTCTTCCTTCATCAAAGGCTCCTCGCGTACTGACCCCAGCAATGACGCAGCTGGATCATCTGCGGCTCCACCTAGCGCTGTTTTATCTCAAGCAGAGCCGCGACCAGCAGAGACAGTACACGATCAAGTGATCGACGATCTATACGGCCATCGGCAAGGGAGCAGCAGCGGAGGCGGCAAGCTGAAGTCCAAAAAGGGCAAAAAGACAAAGGACAACCAGAAGGACTGCATCATCATGTGAAGTGACGGCTGCGCTTAATACTAATCTTGTTTCGCGACCCACACTGCTTCATCTGCGCAAGCCTCTGTTGAGAGCTTGAGGTTGATCTTAACTTATACTGTATCGTTGTGGTTTGAGCCTGAACGACGAGGGCCAAGTGTCTGTGCGTAAACTGTGACAGTCGATTGGACCCTTGAAAACGTTAGGCTTGGGACGCTTTTAAAGTTTGGCTGTTGCGTAGAGTAGCGCGAAGCATGACGAGAAGAAGATACTGTATCCAATACAGCGTAGATAGAGTGTGATATCTTACTGTACGAAGCACAAGCAAGGTTGTGATACTTTCAACTCTTTGAGGTGGGATGAAGGCGCTCCTCTCTACACCATCACATCTTTGCCTCTTCCGTTCGTCTTTCATTTCTCGCAACCGTGACAGCGCTGGTCGCTCGTCAAAGCGCAGCACAGCGCTTCGCATCCCACCCAATCACCGCTCGAGCAGCTGCATCGTCCGCACACTTTCTTTAGACACTCAAGCCTTCCTTGCTTCATTTGCGGAACCTTGTTTCAAGGGCTGAGCTGCGACGATGCTCTGAAGGAAGCAATTGGACTCAGCCATCTCCTTCACTCTCCCTTTGGAAACCAATCTCGTTCGGGGACCCCACAAACGCTACCCACAAATGCTTCGACTGCATGGACTTTTGCAACTGTACAACATCTTACACTCGACTATATAGACCTCGCCATTCTCCGCGCTCATCCTATTTGTCTGCTATCTTAATCCAGTCCACGGCGCTCAGCAGCTCTGCACTCCTCTCTCTTTTATCAACATGGAGATCCTCATACAGGAAATCGATTCATGGGTCACTGAGGAACTCCTCTACAAGCGCACTGCTGAAGCTCTTCACACCAGACCCGTACGCCTTCCTGGTGAAGGCCTCACCAACTTTCGACTCCGTCTCCCAAAGACAAGTCGCGATCGCCACAAAGGATATGCTCTTCTCACGCTCGCCGAGACATCCACGGCCTCCGCTTTGCTTCAATACTACGTAAAAGGCAAAAGCGGCATTCCACTCACAGTCGTCGGAGATGGAGGCTACAACACGCTCAAACTCTCTCACAACGGCTACGGCAACGAAGAAGTCGTTCGAGACCTCCTTCGCTATTCTTACGAGGATTGGGACAAGAGGCAAAGACGTCTCAGAGGAGAGTCGTCTGGCAGCAGCACTCCCGACTCTGACGACATCGACCGCGTCAACTATGTCTCTCAATCAGCTTTCGTCACTCACTATGCCAACCTTGCATACGCCGTATCAGCTCGTCACGAGCCGGCAACGCCTGCCCGTCAACGAGGTCGCAAGCGCGCCGAACCAGTCGTGAGCGAAGGTGCCTGGCGCCTCGTTCAATTCGGTGTCGTCTGTGAAGATGGCTCTTTTTCCATCGAAGACTTCGATATGCCCGCTTATGCGCTTCCCTCGGGCTTCGACGTCAAGAAGCAAGTTCTCGAGTTCGGCAACAAGCGCCACGCGATTCGCATCCTCTTCAACAACATCGTCGCTTGGTCCATCGATCGAGATCACAACGCGCTCGCCTTTGAGCTCGAGGATCCCGCTACATTCATCCGCGACGGACGCAACAGCTCCGTCTTTGACTTTACCACCAATGGGCTAGACCAGCAAGACTTTCAGCAGCGCATGCGATATCGTATAGCTCATATCGCATGTCACTTTCGTGTATGCTTCCTCACCACTCGCGACCTTGACTGGTTCTGTCTCGAGGCGCGACCTTTTCTCAAGCGTGCCGGCAACCCGCGCCAGAGTCCACGTCCCATCGTACGAAGAAATCTCATCGATCCCAACTTGTTCGAAGCGGCGGGCCAGTATTGCGCCAGCATCGACATCTGCGTCGCTTATCAGCTCGACAAGCTCTTTCGCAACGGTCTTTACTCGCCCACCGTGCTTGAGATCATGAAAGCCAACACTCGCCGCCTCATCAAGATCTACGGCCCTGACTTTGCGGCCAAAGTTCTCGAGAGCCTCGCTGCTACCTCGCGCCAGGTGCAGGTGCGCGATCGTAATACAAAGTGTCTCCTGGCCTCGTCCAAGCTTCAGCAGCGAATCCACGCTGAAGAGGAGCGTCTCAAACGTCAAGATATCAGCCAAATCGACGTCTTGGACGCGCAGGTCAATTCTACCGCCACCGCACAAGTCTTTCATGTGACCATCACGCCTACCTGCGTCCTTCTCGAAGGACCTTTCATGGACGCTTCCAACTGTGTACTGCGCCTCTTCCCCGAGTTCGGCAGTCACTTTTTGCGAGTGGCCTTCTGTGATGAGGACGGTGATCGTTTCCCCATCTCCAGACACGACTTTGCCGATGATATCGATAGCGAATCGTTCGTTCGTGAACGTATTGGAGGCCCGCTCAAGAAAGGCATCAGGATTGCTGGTCGCAGCTTCGAAGCGCTTGCGTGGTCTGGTTCTGGCCTCAGCAGTCACCACTGCTGGTTCGTCACCGCTTTCACAGACAAGAACGGCAAGTATTGGAACGCCGAGCGTATCAGACAGTCGCTTGGCAACTTTCGTCGAGTCGAAAAACAGCCCGCTCGCTTTGGCGCACGACTCTCGCAAGCTTTCAGCGCCACGTCGTCAACGATCCGCATCAGCGACGATTGGATCGAGATTGTCGAAGACGACTACAGCCAGGCACTCATGCCTGCCAACGGCGGGCCTCGAGAGAAACATCTCCTCACCGATGGTCTAGGTGAAATTTCGCGTCAGCTGCTCAACGACGTCTGGCGTGAGCTGTGCTCCGTCAAGAACATGCGTCGAGAATGGCAACTCTCTCCACAAGACCCTAAACGTATTCCATCCGCGATTCAATTCCGTTGCGGTGGTGCAAAGGGTGTGTTGTGCCTCAATCCGAAACTCCAGGGCAAGATCATGAAGGTGCGTCATAGCATGATCAAGTTCTCTGCGCCCGAGCATCAAGACTTCGAGGTGGCCGCCACTTCCTTCTCAGCACTTCCAACTCGTCTCAATCGTCCGCTCATCAACGCGCTCGAAGATTTGGGTGTGCCAGCCGATGTCTTCTTGTCGTTGCAGGACAAGGCGGTCGACAGCGCCCAGTCGACTCGCAAGTGTTTCAAGCGGGCATCGCAACTGATGGGCTCGTTTGCGCTCATCGACACAGCCGAGATGCATCGATTGTTCCGCAGACTCGATAGCCAGGTCGGCATTACGCCGGACAAGCTGCCTACCGATGGCGTCCTCAATCGGCTGTGTACCATCGTGATTGCTGCTGCCCTTGGAGACTTGAAGCGCAAGGCGAGAATCCCGGTGGACGGCTGCACGCTTATCGGCGTCATCGACGAATTTGGCTTCTTGAAGAAAGGCGAGATCTTTGCGCAAGTTGATCAAAAGAAAGATGGTTGCTTCACTGCTGTCGAAGGCAAAGTCATGGTTGGCCGCAGTCCCACTATCCATCCGGGCGACGTGCGCGTTGTCACTGCAGTCGTTCCGCCTGCCGGCCACCCGCTTTGGCAGCTGCGCAATGTACTCGTCTTCAACAAGTGCCCGAGCGGACGGCCGCTGCAGTCGATTCTGAGCGGTGGTGATTTGAACGGAGACATCTACACCATCTACAAGGATCCTCGCCTGTTTCCCAAACGCATCGAATCGCCTGCGCAGTATAAGAACATCCCTCCTCGCTCTCTTCCCGGTCCATGCACTTTCGCAGATCTCGCAGATTTCTTCGTCGACTATGTGATCAACGATCAGCTGGGCCTAGTTTCGCACTTCCATCTGCAGATCTCGGACCAAAGTGATCTGCATTCACTCGATCCGGACTGTATCAAGTTTGCTCAGCTACACGCGAAGGCGGTGGACTACCGCAAGACAGGACAAGCGGTGCATCGAAAGGATGTGCCCATGCCGCCGTTCAATGCGGCGCGGCCAGACTTTTTGGCTCAGCGGCCAGCTGGACCGAACATCTATCCCAGCAAGAGAGCGCTTGGCCAATTGTACCGAGCCATTCCAGAAGAGCGAACGGATACGCCATTCGGCTCGCAGCCAGGATGGGCGAGAGGGGAGGGCAAACAAAGTGCGCTCACCAACATTCTCAAGCAACCGGGCAAGTCGGATGAAATCCTGACGATCCTGTCAATGCTTGCGCAAAAGTACCCGCAGATCATTCCGAAAGGTCTGCAGCTGGTGCAGATGCAAGAACATTTCCGACCGCTGCTGGCTTCGTTCGTTTATCACCTAAGCAGGTTGGCGGCATGGATTCCAGAAAGCAGGTCCGAGACGGAGTGGCTCAGCGAAGAGGAGATCTTGATTGGAACGCAGGTGATGGCGATCAAGGCAAAGCAGTTGAGGCGGCGACAAGAGAGGCTGACGGCCTCAACGGCCGAGCTGTCTCCAATCTTGAAGGCGCAACTGCAGCTGATTGCGGGAGATGAAAGTATCGAGACGTCGACGATTCGACCGTTGTCGGGTGAGGCCGGCAAGAGCGGAGCGAAGGGCAAGGGCAAAGCTAGTACAAGCCAGACGACAATTCCTGGCAAAGGCCCTGTAGAGACGATGCACTTTGCGGGAATCACTGTGGCGGCGGAGGACATGGCTGGTCAAAAGCCTCGGCCAAGGATCATCGTGGTAGATGGCGAAAAGGTGGTTCTGAAAGAGAAACCTAGCACTACAGACAGCCCATCGGGCTGGTCGGATGATGAATGGGGTGATGACCACGATATCGCCGAGCATCTCAACCGCGTTCGTGAGAGATTTGTTGACGAGGCTCTCGCTCGTGGTGCTGCTGCCAGGGTCGCTGCCGCTGCTGCTGCTGGCGGGTTGTCGTCGTCGTCGTCGTCTTCTTCTTCGCGCACGAACTCAGGCTACAACACTCCGCAGCATGGCAACAGCAACAAGGGAAAGACCATCGCCAATACCGAAAGCAATGGCAGCAAGAGACGAGTGCCGGGCAGCGCTCCTGCTGACACCAATGCTAACACTAACGGCAAACGCAAAGGTAAAAACAAAGGAAAAGGCAAAGCCAGCGCTAATGCCAACGGCAGCAACGATCACGCTACCACATCACAGCCCAACAACAAAGGCAAGAACCGTTCAATCGCATGCACAGATCCCGAACTCTACAAAGTCATGCGCGACTCCGACGACTCGGAAGAGTTGTACCCCATCGACTGGGGCTCCACGGGTCAAAACATGACATACGAGCACCTAGTGCGACGCAAGAGACGCAACGAGCTGCGCTTCCTCTACTCGGCGTGCTATCTGGGAGCATCCGAAGCGAGCACGCGACACTTTGGTGGAAACACGTTTGCGGTGATTGCGCTAGGATGCTTGTTGGAGCAGTTGGAGGAGCATCAGACTCAGGGACGAGAGTTTGGAGGGCACGGGAATGCAAGTAAGATTGAAAAACACACACACACACACACACACACATGAAACGATGTCTGCCGAGTATGAAGATGCTGAAGTGAGATTGATTCAATGACGAATGTGTGGTGGTGTTCGAAAGTCGATATGGCGACAAGAGATTGAGTCTGAGATACGAAGCTTGATGAACGAGATGATACAGCGGAACAGCTGCTATCGCCGATCCATAGCGAGGAGGAAGCTCGGAGTAAGGGTTTCGCCTGCCGAAATGAAGCGCTGAAAAACACGTCTGTGCGTAAGAAGAAGGCGTAGAAAGTGCCAGAAACTGGCGCAGGAAAGATTCTTCTCGACCCACATCTATATATAACGAGCGACTTTACTCTAGCAGAGACGTGCGGTCTTACCACTATCTCTCCGGTTCACAGTCAATTGCGTTGATCGAAAGCTGCAGAATTATTGTCCAACATGGCCGACTCTTCCACCTCCTCAGCGCCTACGCCAGGCAACCCTATCGTCTACCTCGACATTGCGTTTGGCTCTCAGCCCGCCCCTTCGCGTGTCGGTGCCAACCGAATCGTTCTCGAGCTGTACAAACACCTCGTACCCAAAACAGCGGAAAACTTTCGAGCGCTCTGCACCAACCCAGACACCAAACTTGCTTCCACCGGTCATCCATTGTCGTTCCGCAACTCGATCTTCCACCGAGTCATCCCGAAGTTTATGATTCAAGGAGGAGATTTCACCCGAGGAGATGGCACAGGAGGAGAAAGTATCTACGGTGAAAAGTTTGAAGATGAAGATTTGACGGGAAAACATGATCGTCCCTTTTTGCTTAGCATGGCCAACGCAGGACCGGGGACCAACGGGAGTCAGTTTTTCATCACTACCGTTCCTACGCCGCATCTGGATGGGAAGCATGTGGTCTTTGGTAGGGTGTTGGCGGGCAAAGCTGTGGTGAGGAAGGTGGAGCAGGTTGAAACAGGTAGCAACAATAGGCCGAAGGAGGATGTCAAGATTGTCAGTTGTGGAGAGTTTGACGATGCGCAGGTCAAGCAGGCAAGTTGGGGCATTGAAAAGGATTCGACGGGTGATGTGTACGAAGAGTTCCCGGAGGATCAGAGTGACAAGTTGGAGTCGGATGTCAAGGCGACGTTCGACATTGGCAGTGCGTTGAAAGGCATTGCTAATGCAGCGTTCAGCAAAGGCGATTTCTCGACGGCTTGCGAAAAGTACATCAAAGCTCTGCGATATCTCAACCTTCATCCCGTTCTTCCCGAAAACACCGACGAGACCCTCACTGCCGAATGGACCACCTTGAAACTGAGCGTACAACTCAACCTCTCACTCTGCGCGCTCAAAACCTCGCCTCCGCAACCCACGCTGACAATCACCCACGCAACTTCGGTGATTACCTTCCTCACCTCTCGCGCAGCTACCTCGTGGGACGACGATTCGACCAAAGAAATCAAGCGCAAATCCGACCTCGCCAAAGCGCACTACCGACGCGCGCTGGCGTACGTTGCTACCAAACAGGACGATCGGGCGGAGGAGGACCTGTTGAAGGCAAAAGCGTTGATGCCGGACGATGCAGGCGTGAAGAAGGAGTTGAGCGGGGTGGCGAAGAGGAAAGAGGCGAGGAAGGCGGCTCAGAGAAAGGCGTATAGCAAGATGTTTGAGTAGGAGGGGCGGAAGGGCAGAATGGATAGAGAAGGGCGCTTCGGTTTGATAGTGATACACGCCATCGGTTTGTTGCAGAGCAAACGGTCACTGTGAAAACCTTTTCTTCTGATTGAAGTTGTGTATGCGTGCAATGTGTGTGAGAATGGAGGTTTATGAACGTCGTCCTGTCAGCTCCCGCATTTGAGAAGGAGAGAATGCGAATTTTGGCTCAGATCAACGGGAGTGTGCGCTTCAAAGAGTCGGGTCGGACGAGACCAAACCGGAAATGCAGCTGGCCAGCAGAGTACAAGCCTTCATTTTGGAGAGAGAGAGAAGGTCGGATTGACAACAAAAGCATCCATGCGATCAGCCTTGCAAAAGCGGTGCATCAATCGTGTGCAGGCTCGGAATCTGAACCTTCATGCTCCTCTGCATCCGCCGGCTCATCGCCGTCAGCAGCAGCAGCTGCTGCACCACCACCGCCCCAAATCGCGTCCATCGCAGCACGTATAGCACCAAACGCACCCGGTCTCGCCGCTTCCATCTCCCCCGCTCCCTCTTCACCTTCGCCCTCCTGCTCTTCTCCAAACCCACCCGGCATTCCACCGTGCTGCTGCGCAGCCTGCGCCATCTGCATCACCTGCGCCATCACGTCTTCCCGCGTCTCGTCGTCCATCCCTTCCACCGCCGCGTCCCAGCCCTGTAACCCTCCGAGACCCTGTAATGCTCGGCGGAAGGCTTGCATCATTCCCCCTCCCCCCACTTCCCCCGTGCCACCACCACCGGCGCTACGCGAGCGATTTGAAGAAGAAAGGTCTGACATAACGGGCGCAAAGTACTCATCGTCATATCTCGTCACTGTTTCCACCTCTTTTTCCACCTCACTACTGCCGCCCAACTTTGAAGTCGGGGGAACAGGATCGAATGCATCCATCTGCTCGCTACTCGCCGTTATCTGCGGCGGGAGGTAGGCGATCAACTGCTGTCGCGTTGTGTCTGGAACGTCGGAGACCAACACATGACGGTAAATCCCCTGTCGAGTGTTGTGCGGTGCAATGGGAGGGTTGGTTTTGCGTTTCTCCGCATCCAGTTCCGAATCGGCAATAAGCGCGTCAGAGAGCGACATTGCAGTGCTTCGCAGCCACTCTGCGTAACCGGGTTCTTTCCAGAGCGATTCGGAACGGAGGACGTAAATATGCGTCAACAGGTCCGCAAGCGTATCCTGAGAGCTGGAGAAGCGGGTTGATAGCTGGAATACGGGATGACCGGCGATTTTCGAGGGCAATTCTACACCTGCTTTGTTGCACAGTAGAGGAACGACAGCGGGGAAGCGCGCGATTGCAAGTCGGAGCGCGGCGTTGGAACGGGTGTGCGTCTTGTCGCCTTCTTCCTTTTCAATCGCGCGTAGAGCGAGTGTGCGAGAGTAGGCGAGTCCAACACACCAGTCGAGAGTACCGTGGTAGCCCTCAACTTCTCCGGCTGGTTCTTTGTCGGTGGCATCGACGATGCTGCGTGCAGGAACGGAGAGCTCGTCGATGTGCGAGACTCCTCCCCCCGATGCTGACGAGCGAGATCGTTGTTCGTCGAGCTTGAGGATCAATTCCAACAGCCATCGGTATTGACGTGATTTGATAGCCAAAAAGTCGATCCAAAGTAGCGCGGCGTGGTGGTCTTCTCCATCCTGACCCAGCCCCAAAAGCAACTTGGACCATTCGAGCGCAGTCCTCCATGTTCCGCGTCTGCCGAGGAATCCGATGTTGCGGTGGATCGCGAGGTAAAAAGCGCGGTTCTCGATCTTGTTAAAGTTGACCAAGGGAGGCCCGGAGGTAGTGCTGGAAAGACAAGAAGTAAGGTACGGACTGGCACAGCGTTCGAGCGCGAACAGAGCGCGATCGTTGAAGTCTGCCGCTTGACCCAGATCACCCTGGTGACGCGAGTACTCGGACAACTGCAAGAGCGTATCGATGTGGAAAGGATACACGCGGAGCAGCGCCATAAGAGCATTAGGGTCGTAGCTGCGTACAGCCTGGAGGAATTGCATCTGAACCTGTCGGTAGGCTTTGCTGTGCTTCCATGCGCAGATTCGACCATACGAGGGAGAGTCGAGGACGTCCATGCTCATACCGGTGAAGCTGCGGCTGATAGGTGGCCAGTAGTCCTTGGGCGTGCAGAGTAGAGAGCGGACTTTGAGGTTAGGATTGTTGGCTTGGGCTCTTGCTCGAGCGCCAGAGGTGGCTCGACCGGTGGAGGAGGAGGAGGATGCGGCTTCGTTTTGGTAGGCTTTGATGGCGGCGGATCCGAATTGGCGACGGAGCTCGATGGCGGGATCGAGGTTGCGTGGGTCCAAGCTGAGGTGGGTTCGGAAGGCCGAGACGCGGTTGAGGGCTGCACCGGTGGAAACGCTGGTGGATCCGGGGCGGGCATTGCCAGAGGTGTCGGTGGTATTGAGCGAGGCTTGAGCGGCAAGGAGAGCATCAAACTCGTCAATCGACATTTCAGAGACGTCCTTTGACTTTGCAGCGGCAGCAGCAGAAGGCGTTGAGGAAGCCGTCTTCTTCTTGGCTGACTTTTTGGCAGTGCTGCCTGATTTTTGCTGCTGTGCATTCGATCCTCCATCTTCATCTTGACCTCCTGCAGCGTCATGCGAGGTGGCAGCTGCAGCTTTCTTGTTCTTGTTCTTGTTCTCCTTTTTGCTGCCTTTTGATGGTTGATGTGTCGAGATGTCCTGATCTGGCTCCGACCCGTCTTGGTCTTGGTCTTGGTCTTGCTGATCATCAGCGCCATCACCTAGCGCGGCAAAAAGCGAGGTAGTAGTTGGCTTCTTTTGTGAAGTTTTCGAGGCAGGAGCATGTTCTTGCTCATCCTCGTCTGCATCGCTTTCCTCGTCTGAAGGCTCGTCGAGCTGTTGGAAGGGTGATTTTTTCGATGCTGATGAGGACGTGGTTGGGAGTGGTGCATCAGCAAGCTCTTCGAGTTCCTGCTGTTCTCGTAGCTGCCTCTTGTTGAGCCTTTTTGAGCTCATGGCTGGCCTGATCCGACTTGATGGGAGGATGGAGCAGTGACGGCAAGAAGAGAGGAGGAGAGTCTGAAATCAAGCTTCATTGGAAGTGGAGCGGGCTGAGCGAGCGAAATCACCCGAGTTCCGAAGTTTTGCGCTTACCTCAGGTTTTGTGCCTGCGCAGAAGCAAGAAGAAAAATTGAGCAGCAGCTCAGCGCGGCTTGGCTTTTCCTCCACCTTTTTCTTGTTCGGCTTGCTTCCGAAGAAGAACGTTCTCTTTTCACGATACCATCGCAACCCTTTGCTGCGCTTCTCTGAAGTCACAGCCACGAACAGCTTTCAGCCATGAATGCGATATCATCAACAGTGCGTGCCTCGTCGGCAGTGATCCGATCGCAACGGCAGCTCAGCAGCACCCGAAGCTTTTCGCAATTCTCACGCAGCCTCGTCGGCTCATCGACCCGAATCGCCCCATTCACACCCATCGGCAACTTCCGTCGTCAATACTCTTCCCAACGCGAAGAGTCAGCAAAGGACAAATTCGCCATCGGACCATTCAACCTGAAAGCAGGTTTGCTCTTCCTCGTCACCGGTGCAGGTCTGCTTTACTATTTCCGATCTGAAAAGCAAAAAGTGGAACAGAGGCGAAAAGCAGAAACCGCTGCTGCTAAAGTGGGTCGTCCACGCATCGGCGGGCCTTTCAACTTGGTTACTTCGACATCGCATCCATTCACTCACGAAGACCTTCTCGGAAGCTTCTCGCTGGTCTATTTTGGTTTTACAAACTGCCCCGATATCTGCCCCGAAGAACTCGACAAGATGGGCGAAGTCGTCGACCGAATCGATGCAAAGTACGGCAAGAAGGTCATCAACCCTGTCTTTATCTCTTGCGATCCAGCGCGTGACACTGTGCCGCAGCTCAAGAGGTATATTGAAGATTTCCACCCCAGAATGGTCGGCTTGACGGGAACCTTTGATGCAGTCAAGCAGGCATGCAAGGCGTACAGAGTCTATTTCAGCACTCCTCCCGGTGCCGATCCTATGGGCGACTACCTGGTGGATCACAGCATCTTTTTCTACCTCATGGATCCGGAAGGCAAGTTCGTAGATGCTTTCGGTAGAAGCGTCAATGCTCAAGAGACAGGTGACAAGGTTGATGCCTACGTCAAGCAGTGGATCGACGCCGGGTTGGAAATCAAGGAAGCAGATGCTAGGGAGAGGGTGCAGAACGACGGTCGTGAAAAGGTTGCTCTTTGAGCAGCTCGCCACATGTAATCTCTGTCTTTGTATACTATCAAATGATTCATCTTCCCAAATCTCACCCACCCTCTTCTCACGTTGAACTTCAAATTTCGACCTTTACATTCAATAGCAGGCGCCTGAACATAAAGAGAGATGCTCCGCTTTGAAAAGGCGAGGTTGCGATTGAATGTTCATGTCTTGGTCTAACGACGAGGAGTGCGTCGCCTGCTACGAGCATCCGACGTTGCCGAGCTCCTCGTTGTAGCTCGAGCCGAGGCAGGTGTTCGCGGTGTAGGCGTCGATGTTTGCTGTTGCTTGTCGCTGCTGCCCTTCTCGAAGAAGAGCCGACAGGCGTTGCAGAGGATCGGCTCGAGCGTGTCTGCTTGGCCGGTGTAGAAGGTGTTGGTTCCTTGGCAGCGCTCGAGCGAGAGACCACCGACGCACGCGTGGATCGGCTGGTGCTTCCTCCTGCGCCTGCACTGCGACGATTCGAACGACTTGTGGCGCCTTTGCTCGACGCTTTTGAGCGACGTCCGGGTGTCGACTCGGCATCGCTGGCATCTTCAGCCTCTCCTTCATCTGATCCATCTTGATCGTTGGACGCTTCGTCCAATCCACCTTCTTGCTCTTCATCTCCATCCTCTTCGTTGTCCGAGCCTACTTGCTCGTCCTCATCCGCATCTCCGCGTTCAGAGCCGCTCTCGCCTCCGGCTTGACTTCCAGCATCGCTTTGTTCCTCCCTGGCATCCGCCATTTCTTCGTCATTGTCTGCTGGATCAATGCCGTCTGACTTGGATGCTCTGCGACTGCTGCGACGTCGTACTGAGGGTCGTGCATCGTGATCCTCCTCATCGCTTGAAGGCGCGCCTCGCTTCTTGGACGACCTTCTGGTAGTCACCGAGGGCTGTGCTTTGGTCGATCGTCGACGAGTGGCGCTTTCTGCCTCGCTTTGAGTCGCTTCCTCATCATGCTCGCTAGCTTCTGCCTTGTCCTCGCCACCAGTCTCGTCTTCGGATGCATCGTCGTTGCCTGCCCGACGGCTGCGTCGCGTAGATCGAGTCGGGGTGACATTGCCAGACGTACTTCTTCGGCCAGCCGGAGTTTGACGCGAGACACGGGTCAGAGGTGTCGGTGCGTTGCGACTGCCTCTGCGTGTTGCGATGCGTTCCTTGCCAGTATTCTCGTCGCCGGATTCGTCCTCATCCTTGGCCTCCTCGGAGGCCTCGTCCTCGTCGCTCTGTGCTTCTGCCGTACCGCGTGCGCTGCTGCGTTTGGACTTGTCCTTGGAATCAGCCGTATCTTGGCCTCGACGAGTAGAGCGTCGCCTAGAAATCGAACCTTTGGACACGTCTGCATGCGATTCGGGCTCTGAAAGATCTTCTTCCGCTTCTTCTTGGTCGTCGCTGCTTTCTTCCTTTTCCTCCTTGACTTTCTCAACATCGGAACTCTTGGCGGGAGAAGCAGAGCGCTTGCCCTTCTTCTCTGTGGCTAAAACTTCTGCCGAGACAGAGCCCTTGCCGCTGATTCCCTCCTCTTCTTCGCTCTTTGCGATGCGACGCTCAGCAATCAATGGCTCGTAATCCTCCCATGGCCACAGATAGAAATCGCGCTTGGACATGCCATCTCCTGTGCCACGGATGTCATCTCCGTAGCTCCAGTTCTGAGAGTGTTGGCTAGATCTCGCCTTGCGTTCGCGGTCCAAGTGAAAGTCGGGCGAGCCAGGATGTTCGAATACGCATCTGGACAAGACTTGTGCGGAAAGCGAATGGGCTTTGGTGGTTTCAGATGATGCGCGATTCAGCTTGCGTTTCGATGTGGTCGGCGAGGATCGCGGAGTAGATTCGGAGCTGCTGGAATCGCCAGCAGAGTCTGTATTCGTGCCTGCTTGGCTGGAAGAGTCAAAGATGGCGCCTTCCTCCATTTCGTCGAGAGCTTCGAGGTCAAAAAGATCATGGAGTTCGTTCCAGATCATCTCTGCGTTCACTTTGCGATCCAGACCGAGTCCAGAGATGGCGAGTCGAGTCTCTTCGGTCTGCTGCTGACGTTCTCGTTCCTCTTCTTCGTTGCGTTCTGCATCATCGTCGGTCCGGTCAGCATCCTCTTCGACGGGACCAGAGCTGGCGACACTAGCTGAACGTGATCGAGAGCCTTTGCGTGAGTGACCTGCACCTGCGGTTGCTCCACGTCGAATTCGCGATCCTGTGCTGCTTATGTTGGTGGAAGTTGCTGGCTTAGCTTTCTTCTCTGCGGCCATACTTGGCGGTGCTGCGCTGCTGAGTTTTTCAAGTCGAGCTGACAGACGCTGATATCGAGTATCGAGCGCCTTTTGTGTGTCAATGATGACTGACAGCATCTTGAAATGCTTGTGAGGTCCCACGGGCCGATGAAGCGCGATGGACCGGAGAAAGGCGATCTGAACGTCATCGTCGGAAGGGAGACGAGCCTCGGATGAAGAGGCTTGCGCTGTCTCGACTGCCATGCTGTGGATGTGAGTCACGTCACGAACAGATGCTATGTTGAGTAGGAGTCGGATAGGATGTATGTCGATCCAGCAAGTCTCGAGCAGGGTGGGGCGTAGATTTGTGAGCTAGACCAGTAGCTGCATTGGCTATCGGCAGTCGATCGTGAGTCTTCTGCTGCGAAAGCGGGTCTCTTCTACACCAGCTCGGTATGCCTTTGGGAGGTGCTGCGGTGTGTGAAAGAGTGAGCGTGGCGATGGTGATGGTGTGATGAACGAGAAAGCGATGCATGACTTTACCAAGATGGATCGAGCGGCCCATCCGACTGCATTTCGTGTTCTTCTAGCAGCATCGCCGAATTCGGTCGCGTCTCTTCCGCCGATCTCACCCGATTCCCCCGATTCGCGCTGAACCCTCTCATCGACAGCATCAACCTGCTCAATCGCTCTCGTTGTACAATGCATAACCTGAATCAAATGTATCATGAAAAAAGAATGCTTCGGGCTGATATCAATTTGACGTAGATGACAAGGGAATAAGATGAGTAGTGGATCGACTACAGCTTGGCCTTCTCCGTGAATTGCACAGCTTCACCGCGAATCAAGCGACCGATGCCATCATGATAACCCTTGACAACACCCTTCTCATCCCTCGCACCTCGCTCACCTGTATGGTTGAGCGGCTCGAGCTTCATCCATTCGATCATCCTCTCGTATGCTCGTCCATCGCTGCTTCCCAAGGGAGAGCACAGGTACCAGTCGTCCATGTCAAAGCTCTCGACCAGTCCCAAGGCGTCCCTTCTGATCGGTCCGGAGAGCAGACTCGCGGCGCTATGTCTGAGCTTTTCCAGCTGCGCACTTGTCAGCAGCTGCAGCTCTAGGAAGTCACCGAGCGTCTCCTGTGACAGGATGCAGTTCTGAATGAGGTAAAATCGGAGCAAGTTGTCCAGCGCAGTGACATGCGAGCTTTGCACAGCAACTCCAAAGCGCTTCTTTGTAGCGGCGGGCGAAGACGACTTGAGCTGTTCCACCAGATCGTGGAAAGCATAAGCGAGCAAGTAGCTGCCATGTGCGTTGGAAGCACGCACAGCTAGATTCGTGTCAATGTGCTTGTACATTCCGTCGGCACTCTGCGTGGAAGCGCGGTGTTTGGCAAGCCTATCAACAAGCAATGCGGCTCGATAGCCTAGCAAGTCCAACAGTGCTGTTGGCTCTTCAATCTGCTGCACTTGAATGCTCTGAGCGCGTATCGAGATGGATAGATCGGCCTCAGAAGCGCCGGTGACGTTTTCAAGGTAGACCAACTCCGGTCGAGTCGCTTTGCTGTTGCGTTTGCGCGTCTCGTTGAGTTGCTTGACCAAAAAGTTGCAAGAGGGTCCAGCCAAGAGCATCGAGTTTTCACCTTCGTAGATGAGACCTGCATTGGGCTGATTGCGTTCAAAGTCGAAGCCGGATGCCTGACTGAAGCCATGGCCTCCCATGCTCCTACGACACTGTTCGATGCCAGCGAGCGATTCATTGGTGCAAACCGCTTTGAGAACGCTCGAATAGCCGTGCACGATGGCAAGTAGTCCACTGTTGCCCGTCTTTTCGATTTCGGCAATCATTTCGTTGTACATTCGCCTCAGGTGCTGGCTCACAAATGTGATGGCGTAGGCGCTCGAGAGGGCAGTGAGCACGCGTGTCTGCACCGAGGCATAGTCGAGGATCTTGGGTTCGAGCTGATCCGGCTTGGTAGCTGATGTGCCTTGACGACGAACCACTGCATATCGGATCGCAATGGTGGCAGCACGAGCAAGGTGGTGGGCAGCAATCTCGCAGAGACCTACGCGCACAAGTGTCATGGTACCGCGCGTCATGACCTGAGCAGCAGCGTTTCTCTTCTCGTACACGCCGTCCTTTGAGACGGTTTGGAAGCGTTGGAGGAGGTTGTTTCGAGGAATGCGAACGTTGTCAAAGCAGATGTAGCCATTGTCCATGGCAGGAGCACCGAGCTTACAGCCCATCTCTATGATGCGACGGCCGGGTAGTAGAGTATGATCTTGAAGCGAGCGAAGGTGGACGAGGAAGGGGTGCATACCGTGTGATTTACCTCTGATGATCAAGTTGGCCATCACGACGCCGTATGTTGCAGTCAAGCCACTGCCTCCGATCCACACTTTCCCAGCTGAAGGCTCAGGGGTGTTGATGATCCATTCGTCTGTGTCAAGATCCAGAGTGGCTGTGGTGCGGAGTGCAGACAGGTTGGAACCGTGCGCAAGTTCGGTCTGCATGTAGCATCCAATCCATCGACCAGATCGTACCATGGGACCCCACTCGGCCCACTGCTCTGGGCTCGCCTGTCGCATAAGCGTAGGTTGGGCCATACTTTCAGCCACCTGGATGGGAAGATACTCATCCGTGTACAGTCGCAACAGATCGGCATCCTTCTTTTCGAGACCGTGGCGGTTGCGAATCTCAAAGTAGCGCAAAGCTACCTTTTGACCTTTGAAGAAACGTTCGTTGCGTGACTGAAACACGCGGTCTTGTTTATCGAACGTGTGGTCTGCGTCGTTCTTGAGGAGGGACAGGAGCCATCTTGCATTGTCACGTTCTGCTTTTGAACCAGGCAGGATGCACGACATGACATCGACGTCGAACGAGCATGCTGCTCGTTCCTGCTGAATGTCGCGAGGTTGAAGCGTCTCGGGTGCGGGTCGAGTGGACGCCATCTTGGAGTGGAGTATCTGATGGTGTTTGGTAGACAAGCTTGACGAAGCTGTGAGTTACAACGCAAGAATGGTGGATCAGCCTGCTTTGGTACGAGTGTGGGGTAACAATCCGCCGGCCGAACAAGACCGATGCTCGAAATTACGGCGGCTTCTTAATCCCATCCCATCATTGGTGCTGTCATCGTATTGCCGCAACACATTCCACCGCCGATATAGACAGTCAAGATCACTTTGCTAGACCAACACCAAGTGGTGGTCAGGTCGTCGCAAGGCTTAGGAGGACACAATGATCAATGGTTTTCTTGACCCATTTTTTCTGTGTCATTTTCCAAAGGTATTACGCAAAGACTTCCGCGGATGGTATTGTCAACTTTGCTGGCTCATCATGGCTCAGTCAACCAGATCGAACGACTCACACACCTCTTCGTTTATAGTGACAAGGCATCTTTGCTCACCACCATCACCTCTGCTAACATCTAATCGATCGAGAGTAACTGTTACTAACCACAATGTCGAACTGGGACAAGAGATCCAAGATCATTGTCCAAAACCATGAGGGCTTCCCTCCTTCCGTCTCAGGTGCATCGCAGACACTGTTTGCCATTCTGACTCGCCTCCAATCTGGCCTAGTCGATTTTGACTCGATTGTCATCACTGTGCGCGGTGTTCAGCGCGACGACGTAGCACTTGTCATGACGGGAAGCCGAGAAGGTGTGGTGGGAGAGAGGGACATTGCCAACAGATACAACTGATGCAGCGCTAACGAGCAGAATTGCAAGACCACACTCATCTACGAACATGAGCCTTGTCACGACCAACTCACACTCAGGCCAATCACTTACTGACAATACTGACCTTCTCTTTTCTTCGCTTTCAAAACGTTCAAACGTTTTCAACGTCGAATCCTCAAGCTGATCCGAGACGATTAGCTTGACCAGAGTGCAGTGTGGCCGTGACAGCAGGTCTGCGAGGTGTGTGTTCAGTAAGATGCGATTGAAAGACGGTTTGCGCGTTGTTCACGCCTTGACATAAGACCCTTGCTGTCGAAAAAAAAGGCTCAGTTTGCATCAAGGAAAGAAGCTCGGATCATGTTGATCCGCGTGCTGAGCTCGTTCTCGAGTCATTACACCCCGGTCAACGACGTCTTGACATCAACTTCCATGTGCGATCAGTTCCGATTTGATCGCCTTGAAAGGACTATATAAGGCCGCCCTTTGAACCTGATACCTCGGTCACCGTACGACCACAATGACACTCACACGCGCAGAACAGCTGTTCAATCTCAAAGCGGTCGACGTAGCAGCGCACCACCTGCAGCCTGCTTCGTCGCGCGGCAAGCCCAGCAGTGTTCAAGCTGTTCAGTCGTCGCATCGCCTCGACATTCTCTATGCTTGGCTGACAGATGCTGATCCCACAGCCGTCGATTCTGACCCTCATGATGTGAGAGGCGACTACACATTGCTCTCTGGAAATGTGATGGATTTGGGATGCGGTCAAGGCGATCAAACAGGCGCGCTTGCTGCACTCGTTGCAGCACATCCCAGGCACTTCTGCAAATCTACAAAGATTATCGGTGTGGATCCGGCACGAGCGGATTACGGCTCGCCATATACACTTCAACAAGCACAAGACGAGCTTTCGCAGAACTCGACCTTGTCGCGACATCTGTCGTTCGCGCTGGGCAAGACTGGACCGCAAGCGCTCGAAACACAGATGTTCGATACGGTCTGTCTCGCGCATAGCTTGTGGTACTTTCCATCGGCGCAAGTCCTTCAAGAGACATTCGAGACGATCAAGAAGGCTGGAGTGAAACACCTCTTGCTAGCTGAATGGGCTCTCACTGCTTCGCATCCAGATGCACTTCCACATCTTTTGGCTGCTTTGCTACAGGGTCAGTCGCCGGTGGAAGAAGGAAACATTCGAACGCTCGTCAGCCCGAAGCAGATCAAAGACATCGCAGGCAAAGCTGGATGGAAGGTCGAACGCGAGCTCACTTTCCTGCCTGGAGAGGCGCTACAGGATGGACGTTGGGAAATCGATATGGCTAAAGAGGCTGCCACCGCCGCTGCAAACTTCGACGCCAAAGAAGACAAGACAGCACAGAAGCTGCAGCAGTCGGTTCAGGCAACCAGATTTGCTCTCGAGGAAGCAGCCAACAGAATTGGAAAACGCGCAAGATCGATGGATGTATGGACGGCTGTACTGATTCCAGCCTAGACTTCCTCATTTGGATTGTTTGTCACGCACTCTCTTCTCATTCTCAATCACATAGGGCACAGCATCTACCATCGTCACTCAATCTTACTCGTACTCGCTGCGAGTGCCGTGGAATGGCAACATAACGCATTCCTAAGTGTGATTGTGCGCGAGCGCAAGAATGCAAATGTCTAAAAGTACAACAGAGACTGAGCATCGATCGTTGCCAACCGCTCCTCGCCTGCTATATAAGGCTAAGTGGCGCTGTTGACCGCACGCTGAGCAAGCTCTTGGGCCTCCTGATTGGCTATCAACGAATCGAGCGACGAGAGCAAACTATCGAGCTTGCCTTCTAGTCCACCGACCACTTCCTCGGTCTGCTCTAGATTTGCGAGCAAGTTCAAGATCTCGTTGCGCTCGGCTTGTGCTGCAGCTGGATCTGCGCCGTTGCTCGAGGGTATTTGCAGTGACTGCAGGGATGCGAGAATCTCGTTGAGTTGCGCTGCTTCATCTTTGCCAGTTGCTGCTTCTTCCGTCGTCTTCGATTCGTTATGAGTGACGCCATTTGCGGCTTGACTTGGCTGACGTGGCTGACATGGCTGACATGGCTGACTCTGCTGCGACATGAGACCATTCAGAAAGTCGAGGTCAGATTGTTGCGAGCCCAGCTGCTTCTCTTGTTGTGTCGACTCTTGTGTTGGCGTCTTGTTGTCGGCTTCGGACGCCGCTTCTTGCTGCAATCGGGCCAATTGCGGATTTGGCAACGCTGGTGCCGAAGTCGGTGCCGACGCAGATGGCTCGGATAAGCCGTCGCCGTTGAGCACTGGCGCTTGGTTCGCTGCTCGGAGGATTGATGCCCAGTCGACTGGCTCATCGGATGAGGAAGCTGGTGATATAGAGCGTCCAAGACCTGATGGAACCGACGGCGTCGATCTGCCAGCTGCAGGTGCGCCCGTCATAGCAGCGGCCACGGCTTGTGCTGTCGCTCGCGTATTGCCAACAGAAGAGGTTGGATCCTGCGACACGTGCTTGATCCATGCACCAATGGCACCAAGATAGCCTTCGTGTCGAAGGAAAAAGGCTCGTTTGGTTCCTTTGCTCCAAAAGCGGATAGCGTACGAGAGGGTGCTGATAGTCGCCTGATGGCCGCGAATGAAGCAGCCTCCAAAGTAGATGCGGTCGAGGTTGTACTTTTCGGCATTCATGTATGCAATCTGTCCAATGTTGTTCGAGACGGCGTAGAGGAGCGACTTGCAAATGTCTTCGGATTTGAACTTCTTGCGGCGTCCTTCGGCATCGCGAGGCGCAGAAGAGTTGGGATCTTTGCGGAAAACCTTGCCAAATGAAGATGCGATTGTAGAGCTCTTGAGACCGAGATGGTTGAGACCGACGGATCCGTAAATGTCACCGACGAGCATGTCGACGTTTGCGTTGTCGCCTTGTTCCGAGAGCTCGAGCATCTCGTCAAAGCTGTCCGCATCTGTGAGCAAGGAGAGGAGGCCCCACAAGGTACCACCGCCGAGCGAAGTGCCAGAAACTCGCTCGAATTTGCCAAAGTCGTCCACTTTGATGATAGAGACACCCGAGCCGATGTTGACGAGCAGACACGGCAACTTGGGGGATGGATGCGAATCAAATACGGGGGCGTAGAGGGGCGGATTGGGCGATGGGCGAGGCAGGGGATGCTGGAGGGGTACCGAAGACCGCAACGCCTGTGCATCGGCTCTGGCTTCCGGGTTCTGTGGTAGCGGCGAATGTAAGGCTGCGACAAGCTCGTCGGAATACCAGAAGACCTCGTCTGGGATGAGGGTGATGAAGTTGAGTCCTGTGATGAGGCAGCCCATCTCGTCTTCCTTGTTGACCTCGATGCCAAGTTCCTGCTCGAAGAGCTCGTACATGAGGTGAGCCCCACCGCCGGTGGCCATGAGCTTGACACCCTTGCGCATGTCCTGTATTGATACGCCATTCGCTGCAGCCGAACGCTCGATGAGTTCACGCAGGAACTCGATGCAATTGTGGATGTTGTTGGTTTCAAACTTGATGAAGTTGAGTCTTCCTCCTGGCAGCGCTGCTGGTAGTGAGCGACGCTTGAGCAGTGTGGAATGGATAGCTGAGGCTGAGGCAGAAGCAAGCTGTGGAGAGCCAAGGATGGCAGTCGGTGTGAGTGTGCCGGATGCGATGGGATGGTCAAGCTGGGAAGGTGGAGTACGGAAGCCGGACGCAGCTGGACCGTTCGTAGATGGCTGGCGGGAGCGGAAGCTGGAGGTGCTTGTTTTGGGCGAAAGCGTACCGGGTGTCGAAGAGGATGCTGTGGGAGGAGCCAGAGGTGTAGTGAGGCTGGATGGTGAGGAGGGTGTCGGCGACGATGGCACGGTTTCACCCGAGCGCGAGCGTGTGAAGTAGACTACCTTTGCGAGCGAGCCTCCGACGTCAATGGCGATATGGGATACGGCTTCGATATGGTTTGGAAGGTAGATGTCGCGGCTGTCCCTCTGATCCGGGCTGGAAGCGCCATCCTCCATGATCTTTGCACCTCGGGTGTCGACAAAGATCTCGACCGGAGGAGCCGGAAAAGCTTGCGTGCTGTTCATGATGGGCAGAAGAGCTAATCGCCGTTGCTGTTACCGTGTCAATGTAGGATACTGCTTTTACCTTGCGTGATCCTGGTGGTGGAGGCTTTGTGCGAAAGGATCCAGGCCGAAGAGCTCCACTACTGTTTCTGCTGGTGCACGAGGATTTGCCAACGAAAGAACTGCTGCAGCGGGGCGCGATCCCGTGATAGTTGTTTGTTCTCGGTCGAGCCGAGCTTCTTAGGACGGACCGTTCTGTGCGGTCGAGTACGGTGATGGTGGAAAGGATCGTGTGGTCCGAGCCAGGGTTCTCCTTTGACGCTGAGTGAGCCAAGCGAAGGAGCGAGTGGAGCAAAAGTCCAAAAAAAAAAAACCGGCAGCAGCTCGCGGCCGGTCAGTCGAGCACAGTCCAATCAGACACGCTCCATTTAGACTTTTTGCCTTTTGGCGGTATATTCCCGACAAAGTGCGGTGTTTCGCACAGAAAGGCAGGCCGAGTGAGGCTCGTCGGTTTCTCCGTTCACAGCTCCGGAAGTGTCGGTCTGCAAAGCCCGATGTGTTTCGCTGCGACTTGCTCTTACAGTACGACCGAGTGACAAAATTCGTCTTTGCTGTTCTCAAGCCACGTTTCGTTTTGCAGACAAGCCACTCAATCAACTCAAAAATTCTACTGTAAGTTAGCTGCTCGGTCTTCAAGCGCTGGCCCGTGCTGCCGTGTGGCCATCTTGTTGAGCTCCGTTTCCATCACAAGTCCGCGGCTTGCTCACGACGCTGTCTTCCATACGAACATCAAACGGAATAGATCAACGCGCCTCTTCTCAGCAGTCGTTGGACAGAGAAGGATCGAGGGGTGTTCATGGTCTATAGTTCTTGTCTTTTGTATTAATACAATGTATCTTTACTTTGATGACGACGAGTCAGCTTGACCGCGCAGGATCTTAGCAATGAGCGAGTTGTAGGGACTCGGATTATCCAAATAGATATGGTGACCGCTGTTGGGCACCACAAAGCAATTGGTCTTGACGTTGCCCTGCTTGTGAAGGTGCTTGACCGCTTCTTTTCCGCCTCTCACGTCCATCCAGTCGTGCTCGCCGTACAGGAAGCTCATGGGCATCTTGAGCCGCTCGATGCGGTCCACCATGGGTCGACGTGCATATGCGCCCGGAGCCAAGATGTGAGCAAGACAGTATTCACCCGACCCTTTGCTGAGGAAGATGCTCTGGCAGTAGGCGTGCAGAGATCGCAGCTCGTCTTCTGGCAATGCTCCAAATCGACGAGATGTATACCTTCCGGCAAACATCGGACCAAAGAAGAGCGATCCACGCAGGATACCAAATGGCGACACGTTCTGCTCCCACAAGAAGCCAAATACGGATCGCATGCGCCTCGAGAGTCTCGGCGGCTCATGCGATCCCTTTTCGGGTTCCGCCGACTGTCCTGAGCGAGGCACCTTGGCTGAATCCACCGACTGCTTCGTGTCGGATCGTCCGAGTGGCTGGGTGGCAGGGGAAGCAGCATTGCTTGATTTGCCCTCGATGATGCCATCTGCACGGCTTTGCGCCACCTTGCGTGCCATGTCGTTGGCAGTGCTCGTGTCTTTGAGCTCTTGCGCAGCAGACTGAGGCGCCACGGATTCCTGCGGCTGACGCACCTCCTGCTCCACTGCATCTCTGTTCTTGGGCTTGAACGTGCCGCCTGCCGACACTTCGTCTTCAGGCGGTGCGTTTGGGATACCGACGGGGCTGACAAGAACCAGCCTCTCGACGCGAGTAGGGTAGCGAAGTGCGTATGCCAGTGATAGGTATCCACCCAGACTGTGTCCGACCAACACCATCTTTTCAAGGCCCATCTTGGATCGCCAGTCTTCGAGGCTGCTGATGAAGAAGCTCTCGGCTGCTGCTGCACGGGTGTCGACATTCTTTGTTTCGCTCGATGGGATGTGAAAGGTTGGGCGAGAAGACCGACCCATTCCTAGCCAGTCGAGCACATAGAGGCGTGAGTTGGGTACCTTGGCCATCGACTCGATGTTCTGAAAGAAGAAGGCGCTGCCGGCACCGTAACCATGAGTGAGCACAATCTTGGTCTCGTTCTTGATCTCTTGCTCCTTTTCTTTGCTGTATGGAATGCCGATCTCGAGCATGTTGATTTTGCGTCCCGAGGGAGGCGTATACGGCTTGACTCCGTCTTGAGGTGTCTGTGTCAGCTCGAGGTTGTCGTTGAGCACCGGCCCATCCAAAGTGGAATCGGACGGATTCGGGAGTCCGTTGTCACCCGTTGGTCTGACTGAAGGAGACGCAGTGAGGGAAGCCGACACAGAGCCGGGCTGGCTCTTGTTGGTGGCTCGAGCAGAGGAAGGTGTGTCTGAGGTGTTTCCGAAAGATCCAAGGTCAACAAGGCGGATGCAGCCGACCTTACCATCAGCAGCTGGCGTTAATCCAATCGTCATGGTCGATGGCTCCTTGTTGCGGTGGAAAGGCCAGAACTTGGGCGCTTGGAAGAAAGACCCGATTGAAGACGCAGGTGCTGCGGTTGAAGTCGAATCATGGCTGCTGTCTGCGGTGTTGGTGGAAGCAGCTCGTCGTGCCCACTTCAGGCCATTCGCGAGCCCCTTGCCATCGCGAAGCTCTTCGTTCTCGCAAATGACGTTGTTGACCGAGGCACCTTCAAAGTAACCAGTGGATCGGTAGAGATGAAGCTCAGCTTCAGCAGCGTCTTGCACTGGGTTTGCCTTCCACCATGCAGCAAACGAAGTCTTGAAGCTAGATGGGATCGGTGGCGCGACGTATGGCGCAACTTGCGCTACTGCCGAAGCTGTGGCCGGAGCAGCTCCCGAGGAGACCAAAGCAGAGTCAGATGCAGATGCTGGCACCGCAGCAGCATCACCTGGTCCAAGTGTAGGCCGAAGAGACGGAGAAGTCGGCGCTGTCTGTGCTGTGAGTACTGACGCTTGACGTTTCTGCTGCGTTGAAGAGAGCTCCGGGGTAGCTGATCCGGATGAGACCGACTCGGCGGCTGGGAAAGCAGAGGGCTGAGAATGCATCTTGAGAAAACCTGGTCGTTGTGCTTGCGTCCGGAGCAGCCGATGCGGATGACACCAAAGATGTTTCGCAGTGAGTGGTTTGGAAAAACCGACGATGTGGCTCGAAGCTGGGTCAAAGGCGCGAAGAAGGCTGTGCAAAGAGCCGATTGCCCTGGGCATTCGAAACGTTAGAAGACGTTTGGAGGTTGGCTCCGTGGTAGCGCAGCTAGTCTATGCTGACACAGTCTTAGCGGGCTGATGATGGCCTTGCTTAATCCGAGATGGAGGCAGGAGGCAGAGCAAGATTAGGTCTGATGGATGCTGTGAACAGGACAGCCCGGAAGAACGTGTCATCGGCTTTTAAGCGACAGTGTACAGTCATTGATGTCTCTCTGTCTCTGCACACTTCAGGGTCATCTTTGTCAATCCGCGCACACAACCCTGAACTCGCTTCGGCAGCTCTCAGAGTAACGTTTTGAGGCGCCGAACGAGGCGTCGAAACGTGTTCGAGCTGACAGGGCTTCACAAACTTGCGTGTGTGGAGACCAAGTGGAGGATAGACGCGTTCATGCGGTTACAACTCAGTCAGCCTCTTCGCTCAGCAAGAGCAACGCCGCGGAAATGCATCGAGCGTGCAATCGATGATATGCAATGCAGCCA
The DNA here is from genome assembly GCA_014826065.1 of Anthracocystis panici-leucophaei. Taxonomy (NCBI): domain Eukaryota; kingdom Fungi; phylum Basidiomycota; class Ustilaginomycetes; order Ustilaginales; family Ustilaginaceae; genus Anthracocystis; species Anthracocystis panici-leucophaei. Next base: position 17,538 of record CP060319.1, on the reverse strand, counting down.
GCAGCCACCTTCCGACAGTTCCGCCGAGTTCTACAACCCTCTTTCCCTTCTCAATCTGTCGGCTCTTTGGTACTCGTACAAGAAAGAATAAGACAAGCACAACTGCTGTCTCTGATAAGACTGTGACTGCATTGCCAAAATCGTCCGGCGACATGGTCAGCAAAGTCTGTTCCGCGGAGCTGCACAACATTTCAACTCCGGCCCGCTGCCACAGCCTTCTTGACCATGAAAAAAGAGAAACAAAGAAGGAAACTTTGGAGACTGCATGAGTCGAACACACGACCTTTCGCAGGTAAGGCACGAGGATGCTAAGCGAACGCTCTACCAACTGAGCTAAACCCCCAATGTTAGAGCGAAGAGATTGAAGCTGCTATTATAAATACTCAAGCGGCGTGCCGATGAGCTCGATAAGGCAACTTCTATTTCACACGCTGGCCGGCACTTTGCCCCACGTTTTGCAAGAGGTGGAGTTTCGGGTGGACCTGCAGCACGGCCCTAACTTAGTTGAAGCTCTCTTCTTGTCGTCACGCTACCATCCACATCCGCAACGACTACGACCATCACCCCAATCATCGTATACACCTCAACGAGACTACCCTCCACGAATTTCGGCCCTTATTATCGACATAACATCTCGTAGCCACCATGTCCGAGCTCTTTGATAGCTACGCCTCGGACCTTCAGCAGCTCAAGCAGGGCATTCGACAGAAGCTCGAACAAGCCCAGTCTCAGAATGGCGAAGCAAAAAAGTCGACATTGCGAAGAGCAGAGATGGAGCTCGAAGAGGCCGACGAGGTAATCTCACAGATGGATATCGAAGTGCAAGGTTTCCCACAATCAGTGCGCTCACGCTTTTCAGTACAAATCAGAGGCTTCAAGCAAGAGATCCAGGCTCTCACCAAAGAGGTCCGGTCAGGGCTTTCTTCATCGTCAGCTGGTGGAGCTCGTGGTGGATACGACCCTGCCTATGCCGATGATGATGCCGATCTTGAAGCTGCCGACTCTGCCACCGCGAACCGCCAAAGATTGTTGCAGGGCACCGCCACGCTCGAGGATGGTACCAGAAGGTTGGAGGAGTCGAATCGTCTCGCCTTGGAGACAGAAGATCTTGGCGCCGACATTCTCCGTGATCTCCGAAGTCAACGTGAGCAGATCGAGAACTCAAGAGATACCGTAAGTGTCAGCCCGGAGATCTCCACCAAGTTCACTTCAGTTCAAGTGCTGACCATTCCTCTTCACTGCCTACGTACGCTCTCATACACAGCTTCGACAAGCAGATCAGAGCATCGACCGCTCTTCAAAGACCCTGTCCAAGATGATCCGACGGTACGTAGCCAACAACTACTCCTGCGCTTCAGCTCGCAGTCTTTTGCTCCTTCGAACGTTGATCGCTGACCTGTTTCTGTGCTGCTCCTCCACTCCGCTCTCGTCGCTTTCTCATTGTCTTCTGCGCTGCAGGGCCAAACAGCAAAAACTGGTTACCCTAGGAATCGTCGTTTGCCTCGTCCTTTTGATCCTTCTCATTCTGTATAACAAGCTCTTCTAAGCATTCCATCGCTCAGTATTCTCCAATGGCCATGGCTCGCTTTACCCTTCTTGTATATATGCTTTTCGAATCGAAGCTGATAGCACTCTTTGGTAAAGGTACACAGATCCACACGTTTGCATGCAGTGCGACTTGAAATAGTGCAGATCTTATTGACGATGCGTGTACTGATCGGCCTACTATTGGCCCTCTGTAGTGTGAGCGATGAATGAATGCTGTTCCTCAAAGAACGCCCAACGGATCCGAAGTGAAGGCTTTGTTGGAGTTCTGCTTGTCCTCGTCCTTGTCTTCTGTCGAACTTTGGGCCAAGTTCGTTCCGTTGCTCGGGTAGGCCGAGCCTGTCCAACTCTGCTGCCTCTCATTGGCTCCGTAGCCCGGACGAGCTGCGCTTGCATTATAGCCAGCGGCGCCGCCAAATGGTGTGCGCATCGCAACGTGCTCGCGCTGCATTTCGGCGCGCACATTTGCGTTGGCGGCCCATGGATTGTACGCAGCCTGCCCCGATGCGGTTGGTGCTGTATGTGAATAAGCTTGGTTGCTACGCTCCTTGTTGATACCCAATGGATGCTGATTCTGCAAGCTTTCTGATGCAGAAACCGAAGACACAGGCTTCGACGGGCTTGCGGGTCGGTGAGACGTTTGACCAAGATCTTGCGAGAGTGGCGAAGCTTCAGGCGAAGGTGCAGTCATGGCCTCCTGTAGTCGTCCCCATCCGCCGATGAAGAGGTTCTTCATTCTGTTTGTCGCAGCGTCTGCCGCACTCGAAACATTGCTGGCCATCGCAGCTGCAGAGTCGGTAGCCGGTCCGTTCGCAGGGAAGCTCGATGACGCGGATCCTGCGGTCGGTTGCGTGTGAGCTCGCGGCTGCCTTGCCTGGTATGATAAGCGTGTTGGATCCACCTTACCGTTCGGGGCCAAATCGACAGCGCCGGGTGCAGGGGAAGTAGCTAGACTTTTGTTCGGGCTAGCCGCCGATGAGTCTGCAACGGCAGCTGCAAGTGGGTTCAGCACCGGATCAGGATCGTTCGGTCCCACAACGGCAATCGTCGCATCTGCCTTTTCCAATTCGCCTCCACCTGGCACCTTTGAGGCTGCGGCAACCGAGGTTTCCTCTGAGACTCCATCAAAACCGACACCCTTCAGTGCTTCTGACGACGCGTTCGGCGCATCTGTGCCACGGACGGCTCGTTCCAGCCTTTCCCGAGCGCGTCGTCGTTCATCTGCTTCCTTGTCAAGAGCAGCGTTCATATCACCGGATGCTCTTTGGAAGAGCTGCTCGAAATAGCGCACATCGCGAGAGTCGGCGATGAGGACACCCATGTCGGTGCCTTTGCGCTTAGGATCGCGATCGTCGAGTTCGGGTTGGTATCGCGGATTGCAATGCTTCGACTTCATGTCTGGATGAAGAAGATACGTCCATGCGCTGACAGTGCGTGCTGGCAATGCAGGAAGCGTCCTACCGTCTTGGTCCTGGGGCTTGAGACGCTCTCGTTCGCAGTCCATGAGGAAGGTTCCATATTTGCATTCGTGAAGCGCTTGGTGCAGCTCGACGAGGTAAGCCGAGTCGTACTCGAAGCGCTCCGGGAACTGGCGCATGATCTGCCACATGCAATCGAGGAATTGATGGAAGACCGGCGAGGTCTCCTTGATGTTGGAGCCCTTCTTAGGCCCGGCTGGAGAACTTGAGGTGGCAGCGGAAAAGTTGGCGGTGAGCTGCTTGGTAAAGCCCCAAAAGGCGTTGGCAGCAGCCTGCGAATCGAAGCCTGCGCCACCTCCTGAGCCACCAGAATTTGCCTTGTCGAGTTCAGGGTCTGTGTCTGAGCCATCATCTTCGTCTTCGTTCGGGCTGCCGTAGCTGTTCTTGGATGCGACGGTGAAGTAGCGATCGGATCCCTTGAGGCCGCTACGATCGGTGAACTTGTGGCCAAAGCTGAGCCAGTCCTTTTCGATGAGCACAGCGAGACCGTCAAAGGTACGGAAGTAGGGATCGAGGCAGATCTGAGCAATAGCGGCCAGCTGTGAGGTACGATCCCAGCCATCGGAGCAGTGGATGAGGACGTGGGAGCTGTTGATATGGACGTTGCGCACGATCGACATGGAGCCTTCCATGAGAGATTGGATGTGCTTCAGCCACATGGACTTGCGAAGTGCTGCAGGATCGACGGGCGTGGGATTGAGTCGCAACACCGAACCGGAACCATCGGTGACCGTGTCATTTGCAGAGGCATCACCAAGAGCTTCGACACGCATACCAAACGTGGCGATGGGCTCGCTCTCACGCAGCGCATCGGTCAATCTGTTGAGACTGTCTCGCATGACGTGGATGTTTTCAATGCCGAGATACGACTTTTTGCATCCTTTGTAGTACTCCATGTTTTCTGTACCGGCGCCTTTTGCTACATTTGCCATGGCATTGGTGGTTGGGCGTGCATCAACAATGAGGTTGGTAGTGGTTGCACCGTAGACAGTGGCGACAGCGGGAGCGCCGGAAGCAGAGGAGGCAGCACCACTGGAGGCATCTGTGGCTGCTTTTGCTGTGATAGACTCGGGATCCGCAAAGTGATGCGAGGTAAAGATGGCCTCGATGAGCTTTTCGTCTTGAATCGAGCGTGCATTCTTCAAGCCGACCATGGGCTGACTCGATCGTGTGATGGAAGCGTGGTTGGCCCAATGCAGATAAGTGAGTGCGGGAACGCGAGCCTTGCTGCGATACTTTGCTGCATAGCTGAGGGTCGTGTCGCTGATGCGCGAGGGAACCGCCATGAGGGAAGGATAAGTTGCGCAAAAGGTATACTGTGCGTTGATGTCGGTGAACCGCCAAGCCTTGGAGCGAGAGCCGATACCTTGACGCGTGAACTCGCTTTTGGGATCATAGATACGGCCAGCCTGTCGTTGAGCTGGGCCAGTAGAGGGCTGATAGTAGAAAGCATAGAGTTGTGTGATATCGGACAGGATAGCGCATTCTTTGAGACTGTCAAAGACGGCAAGCTGATCACTTTCGGAATGGAAAGCAAAGGCAGCTGAATCAAAAGTCTTGTAGAAGAGGGTGATCGGATAGATTCGTTGAGAGGGCGAAGCGGGTTGAGCTGAGATGCGAAGAGAAGGAATACGTGTGGCCTTTAGGATGAGCGATAACGGTATCGATAGACGCCGTGTCGACGGGTCGGTGCTAGACGATGGCTTGTGTTCGAAGATGAGGTGATGGGCGGTGATGCGGAGTGCTCCTTGACGGCAGCTCGTCTCTTCCCTGCGTTGGAACCAGACGTCGTTGATGAGTTCGATCTTGGGCTTTGGTAGCGGGGCAAGCGAGCTCGTTGTCGCGGCCATGAGCGACGTCGACGTGGCTGAAGCCTGCATCGCGGGACTGGGTGAGCTGCTTTCCAGGGGCGCAGTCGCCGTATGAAGGTGGTTCGATATGATGATTCGAGGATGAGTAATGTGAGCTCTGCAAGGTGAAGAACTGTCTCGATAGACAAAGCTCAGCGTCCCATTCGAGTGAGACCGAGGATCGTGGCCGAGAAAGCTGTTGCGGCTTGGCCGATGATGAGTGATGGCCGCGTCGGTGCCTTTCCGAGATCAAGTGACAACAACTTTTAAAAGCGTTGATGAGTCGTCATCGCAAGTTCCGATATCGATATGATTAAGATTGTGCTTTCGGAGGGGACGCCGACGATGATGATGAAGGTTTGCTGTGTTGATTTCAGGGTCTCCCGTGACTTTTTGTGAAGGCTCCTCTTCCCCTGTCGAGTACTGTACGCGGCTGTTGCAACACTCTTGCGACTTTTCGGAATGCCCGTGCGAGAGCGACAGAGCGGCCATTCGGTGTGCCAAGCCTAATTTTCTTGCATGCTGCAGCAGCAGCAGAACAAGCTTCGAATCCTGCAAGCAAATCCAAAACGTGGATGGAAGCAAATCCAATCTCAAAGCCTATCATCGTTCGCACATCTTGCTCCTCCCTACCGTCACATCGAGCGACGCAAGCATCCCGACCACATCGGCCCCGTTGCCGCCATGAGCAGGCCAATCGATGCGCCAGCTGCACAGCCCTCGCCGAGAGACGAACAGCCAGCATCCTCTTCCAACGGTCAATCCGCACCACTCTCGTCATCAGTTCGCTTCCATCCCGACCTCTACGATCACGGGGCAAACACATCCATCGACAGTGCCAACTCGACCCGCCCGAATGGCTTCCGTAGCGACCGCAACGGTCTCGAAGAAGCCAGCTCCGACGACGACGATGACTATCGTCGCTATTCGAGCTCTCAAACCGACAATGGTTGCAGGTCTAGCTCTTTCGGCATCTCGACCCCGGCTCACGGCTTCCCCTCCTCGTCTGCATACAACTACAGAGCCATGATCAGCAAGCACGGCCACGGATTCCCAGACAGAGCCGAATCTGTTCGCAACATCTCAGCCCTCGCCAACCTCGTCGACTACCGTTCCAACTACTACGAGGACCACCGCGTCAGCGAAGAGGAGATCAAGCATCGAACCAGCCATCTCAGCTGGGCCAAGGCTTCTGCCGTATGCGATTACTACGAACGTCTAAACGAGACACTCGACGGCTGGAGAGAGGTCGATGAGATCCTCGATTCTCGCTTCCCCGACGAGGTCATGCGACGTTTCAACGAACAAGACGAGCGTCATTCCAAGCGTCGCTTCAAACCATCTCAAAAGTCAAAGCGCCGAAACAAAAAGGACTCGAATCAAAATGGCGGCCGCAAGACCCCCGTCGAGAGCGACGGCAATGTATCGGACGAAGAAGAGACCGAAGAAGAAGAGGAAAGAGGCAGGCCCAAACGCTCACTCAAGCGCAGCTTCAGTGCCAAGGCCATCGATGCCTTCAGCGGTCTCTGGTTCGGCGCTTCATCCAGTCCGCGCTCATCAAGCAAGTCCGATCTCGAACGCGGTCGTCCCTCTAAAACTCGGTCCCATCAGCATGGTGTACGCCCGTCCAAGGGCAAGGCTTTCGACTTGGTCTCGGCCACCGAGGAAGAGGACGACGAGCGAGACCAATCACAAGACTCGATCCCACCTCTATCCAGCTCTCCAGCAGGTACGGACCCAAATCGTCGCCCATCCGCTCGTCGCGACTACGGCGCTACATCAGCGTCCAGCGCAGGTCAGCTCTACGAAAAGCTTCGCCGTGAGGGTCGCATCGAGCAAATTCGCCGTTCCGAGTCCCAGATCGCCCTCGCCAGCGGTGCCAGCAGCCCTGCTCAGGCAAGTGGCAGCCAGACCCCTCGCGAGGGCGTTTCGTCTCCAGGCTCAGTCGCAAACACGATTCGACCCAGTCAAGTTGAAAATATTCCTGAGCACCAGGCTCAAAACGTCTCACACTCGACATTCAGCCAACTCGACGGCGTCAAAGTAATCAAGTCCTCGCGCGACAAGGGCAAACTCGATCGCGACTACAGCCTTGAGCGTCATCATCGCGTTTACGCCTCGCAGGAGGAAGAGAGACAGGCGCTGCTCAGCACCGTCCCCGGCCGCGCTAAAGAGGAAGAGACCTCGCGTTCCGTCCAATTCGCCATCAATATCAATCTCATCGTCAATATCCTCTTGCTAGCCGGTAAGGGTGTCGCTGTCCTGTTGTCCAACTCGGTCTCGCTCATCGCCTCCTTTGTCGACAGTGCTCTTGATCTTTTGTCGACGATCATCATCTTTGGTACCTCCAAAGCCATTGCGTACCGTTCGTGGAAGACCATCTACAAATACCCAGTTGGAAAACAACGCCTCGAACCACTGGGTGTCGTCATCTTTGCCGTCCTCATGATCGCCTCCTTCGTCCAAGTCTTTATCGAATCTGCCGGTCGTCTGCGCCAGGTCCTTCTGACCGGAGAGCAGGATCCCGAGTCAGCTGCCAGCCTTCCTTTTATCGGTGTCGCTTTTATGCTCGCCACAATCGGCATCAAAACTGTCATGTGGCTACTCTACCGCTCGTCCAAGTCGTCTGGAGTTCGAGCGGTTGCACAGGATGCTGAGAATGATGTTGTTTTCAACGTCGCATCGCTCATCTTTCCCATCGTCGGCACAAAGCTCGGCTGGCCCGCACTCGACCCCATCGGAGGTATTGTCCTCTCGGTCTACATCATCTACGAATGGATCGAAACATTGTGGGAGACCGTCTCCAAGCTGTCCGGTGCTGTGGCCTCGGCTACCGAAATCTCAAAGTGCCTCTACTGCGTCGTCCGCTTCAACTCGGTCAACAGCGTTTCCGCATTCGAACTCTTCCATTCTGGTGACAATCTCATTGTTGAAGCTGATATCGTTCTGCCTCACTCGATCTCGCTCAAAGAGTCTCACGATCTGGGAGAGATTATCACGTACTGCACAGAGAACATCACTGGCGTCGAGCGATCGTACATACATCTGGATTACAATCCCAAGGGCCAAGCTGGTCATCTCACTCAACGAGGCTAGACTCGGCTAGACTCTCCGTTCCAGCTGCATTTCTTCATTCTCACCCTCCGATTTGGATCCTCTCATATTCCTTTACCGTCTTTATGTTGCTTCTCAGTCACTCTTTTCACTCTTTTGGGAATGGATCTTGTCTCGAATTCCGTTGCTTGAACTGCCTTCTAGGTGTGTAAATTGTTCACTAGAAACCGCTGGCTCGCTTCTTCTTTGGCGGCCGATCTGCTTTCACTGGTCGAGCACCGAAACAACCAGCTTCGATTTGTGTAGATGCAGCTCCAAAGTGCGATCGTGTCGGTGTGCCCACCTGTGACGAGGCAGGAGATACTGTAGGTGTGAGGTCACCGAAGCTGCCTGCGAATCCAAACTTAGGAGGTTGAGATTGCGCTGCTGCAGATGCTTCTAGAGCTCGGCGCGAATCTCTCGATGTCGTTGCGTGCGGGAGATCGTAGCTCTGCAGTGGCGGGCGGATCGGCTGTGAGCGAGAAACGACATCGTTGCGTTGGCGCTTGTGTCTCGACGCGAGCGTCGGTGGCGCAGGGGAAGCTGCTGTACTTGTCACTTGACTGTGTGCGACCAACGATGGAGGATACGAGGACGGCGGTCCCTGCGAATCAAACATGCTCGATTGGGATAAAGATGGAACGGCTGAATGCTTTCGACTGCGGCTGCGGCTTCTCGATCGATCCTCGGTAGACGCGCTGGATGCGCGGGAGAACGATCGAGAACGTGCACGTGCAGTGGGACCTCTCATTCGACTCGCACGAGGCAGCCTGTGCAAGCCTTGGAACGGATCCATGTAGCTGTAATCGGCCGGGTCTTCACCAAGTTGCCACTCTGCCAGGAGTAGGCGGGCTGTCGAAGATGTGCTTGGCAACAGCGCTTCCAGTTCGGCCTCATCTAGATTCTTCTTTACGCCTTCCTGCTGTTGACCGGATCCTGCCGCTGCAGCTACGATGTCTCCGCTACGAAGAGGAGCAAAGAATGACAATCCAACACTGCCGATATGCGGTGGCGGGATAGTATCGCCTTGCTCTTCCACAAATCTGTAGATGTCGCGATGCTCCAAGGCCGTCCAATTCGTCCCTTGTCGCTGCTGTGGTCGTTGCGTTGGCGCGCCCTCGTCCAAGGTGCGAACCTTGGGCCGCACAAAAAGTTCAGCTTCGAGGGCCAAATCCAGCATCATCTCTCGAGAAGCCTCTTTCAGTGAATCTTGGAACATGCGCCGTGACTTTGCGTTCCAGCTCTGCGCTGCGTTTTTTGTTGGAAGGTACCATGCCAGTGCATCGTTGGACTGATTGTGGGAAGGGCCAAGAGCGCGCTCGAGGATATCGTCCAGTTGCGAGGAGGGATGCTGATCTGCGTTTTGGACTGACATGTGTTGTGCAGTTTGACCAAAAACCACTGTGGCTGCACGAGACCAGCGTCCCTGCGCAGACGACGTGCCGAGCGAGGAGAGTGCCCTTCGGAGATCTGCCCTCAAGTGAAGGATTGATTTTGTTCTCGCTTGTTTCGCCTGCTCGTCACCTTGTAGATCCAAGGCATTGGACCACGAAGTTCTCGAGGCTCTTTTCCTGTCTGCAATACTCTGTGCACTGACACCGTTGGCTTCATTCAAGCGGCAGAACAGCTCCTTCAACGAAAGCGTAGCTGCTTGAATCGCGGCGTGTCCTTTTGATGGAACGGACCACAAATCGATAAGACTTGATGCGCCATGCCCCGAGTCAATGGGTGTTTCCACACCTCGACAGCTTGCAGAGTCTTCGCTATGAGAGGCGAAGAGCGTGCGATGTAGCTTCCGATAGTCGAGGATCTTTGTCTTGACATGACTCAAGCTATCGATCGTTGCTTGCTTCAAGTGTGAGGATCTTGAATCATCGACGTAGAGATACGAGTCCAATGGAGGCTGCTTGATATCGATTTCAACACCACCATGAGATTGCGCTGACTCCGCTTCATGCTGGGATGGGGAGCTCGCTTGAAGCAATTGTGCGAGTAAAGCGCCACGATGGTCGATTTTGAAGATGATCCATGTGCGAGATGAATGGCTTTGCTGGAGAATCTCGGCTGTGTTGATGAACAACGGCAAGTTTGCTGGTTCATTGCGGTCCAGCACAGGCTGTGCGAGCGTTGGAAGCAGAACGGGTGCGGTGTCAAGCGTATATGTCCGCTGCGGTGAGGGATCCTCAGTGGCAGGATCGGTCCGCAGTAAATCGTAGCCAGGCCCTTCGGATTGATGCGCTCTGACCACATAGCATGACTTGAGATCGTTGCGCCTTGAGGACAAAACGCACATGCTTGCTGCATCCTTGTGTCCGGACAGGTCTGTCAGATACAGCGTTGGGTCGTCTCCTCGATGATGCTCGGTTGAGAAGAGCGCCTGGTGCGGCTTGTTGAGATCGAACCAGATGATCGAGTCGGAGGAGCATACCGCCAGCAGCTGGCATCTCGAATCTGGCTCGGTGATTGCCATCGAAAAGAACCTTGCCCGCTTGAAAGAAGATAGACAGAAGCTACTTTCGAGGAGGATGCGTACCCCCGAAGCGGTCTCAACTCCTGATCCAGGCGCTGTGCTTTCGAGAGGGATGTGAAACAGGGTATGACGACTCAAGAGGAAGAGGCTGTGTGCGTCGGGGCCACAGAGGATGCGGAAAAGAGCTTGATCAAAGCCATTGCCGTTGTCCTCAGGCTCGGCTGTCGAACCAATCGGTAGCTGTGCACTGTCTTGGGCCTCCTCTGATATGCGAAGGAAGAGTCTAGCGGTAATGCGCTGGACTTCCACAGATAGATGAGCAGACCTCGATGCCGCTGCCGAAACAGCGGATGCTGCACGAAAACCCTGTCGCGTCTTCGGCTCAGGTGCAGGTGAATCGCCTGAAACCAAGCTTGGGTCGATCTGATCTAACGCAGGGTCTTGCCCTCGTGCTTGTTGATCCTCGTGTGCAAAGCGGTAAACGTCGATGCGACCGTGTCTGTCGACAGTGGCGGCCAACGCGGAGCCCGCGCCGCTGAAACAGATGTCTTGGTGCTGAGCGATCCCGTCTGTTCCATAGCAGGCCTCGTGAACGGGCTCGAGGTGCAGCCGCGAGGTGGTGTCGGCTTGGTCTCTGGGCTGGAGCGAGAGGAAGCTTGTGCTGCTGTGCGTGCGTACAGCAAGAAGTTTGCGATCCGCCGAAGCAACGATCTGCAGAATTGGGCTCTGATGCACCTGCTTCGTACTGTGTGCCGGGATGAAGCTCAGTCGGGTCGCTTGTGTCGCTTTCGCCTTGCCCTTTGCCTGTGCTGACTGTGTTTCCTTTTCATCGAGAGAGGGAGCCGCATCCCCACTGCTGGTTTCTACTTGGAGCTGATGAAGAAGGAGGCAGTCCCTGTTGTGTCTACCGACGCAAATGATTGCGTAGATCCGCTTCTGCTTCTCCTCGTCGAAAGTGACAGGCCCGAGGACCGCGATGGCTTGTGCATCTGCTATACCTAGAGTGCCGTCGAGCTCGTGTGCCGTGTCTTCCAGAGCGACCGCGTTGTCGTAGATGATGTTGGACAACAAATGATCCGGAATGTCGACGTCAGGATGATACTGCCGCAAGAAGCTCTGAGCGGCGAGGATGTCGGCGTCGACGGAAGAACCAGCTTCTGCATTGTTGCTTGGGTAGAGACTAAGACGGTCCGCTTCTGACGGTGGCCTCGTTGGCGGTGTGAGCTGTGCAGTTGTCGATGTTCCAGCATTGGTGGTGATTTGACCGAGACTGAACACGGGCGTGTGGGATGCTTGCTGAACAGAGAAAGACCATTGCTGCGAAGTGACCAGTGCGGCACCGGCGCCCGCACCATCTCGCGAGCGACTGCCATGAATGTGGAGACGAGCCGCTCCTCTCGAGCCCGGTTCGACTGATTCCATGGGTGAGCGTCAAGCAGCGCTGCGAGCAGCACCGTGGCTCAGTCCAGGCAGAGACTGCGATTGTGCTGATCCTGGAGACGACGCCGGGTTTGGTGTTGGTAGTTGATCGATCAACCTTTGAGGTCGACGAAAAGAACATGAAGTCCAAACAAAATCCAGGGTCCAACAAAATTTTGAGTTTCTACACCACCTGACCCAGAAGCCATCTGTCGATGCAGACTGTCAAACAAGGCTGCAGAGCACTTGGAACGAGCGCTAGCTTCACTGGATCGCAGGAGCACATGACGGCTCACATAAGCAATGCGTAAGCAAAGGTGACATGTACAAAGCTAGCTCAGCTAGTCTTCTCCACCTTTGCTTCCTCACCATCACTTCACTTGACATCTTGCCTTTGTGATTTGGCTTTTTCATCACTTGAGAATGCCTGCTTTCCACCAGCAGTCTTCCTCTCACCACTCCCACAACCAGCATGCTGCTCACTTCCTCCTCTGCACATCACATGCTCCTCTTGCTGGCTGGCCTTTTGACTGGCCTTGATCTCATCCATGGCAGCACTCACGCACCACCAGAACCACCTCCTCCCACTGTTGTTGACTGGCAATTTGACTCAGCACTTGCCACTGCAATAGCTGTGGGGCTCCAACAACCTCTATGCCTAGCCCTAGCCCTAGCCCTAGGTGCGGGGCCGTTCCTAGTGGACACAGCCGCGGCTGCCCTGCCAAAAAGGGGGATTTTTGAAAATCAGAATTTCCAATGGCTACTCCATGGAAGACTGCTGTAGTGCTGTTATGGTTTGAAATTTTGGATGGCCACCATATGTTGAAATTCATGAGAAATGGACACTGCTGAAGTGCCTGACAGTCCAATCCAAGTTTTTGGCAGGGAGTGGCCATCCAACCAAGCAGCCATCACTATAGACCAGCTGTGACAATGGGACCAGCCAGCTCCCTTCTCACACAACCTGCAATGTGTGGCCAAGCTTTGAGACACTGTCAATGCTTTGTCTGTGTGAGCACAATGTGTTGATGGCCACAATGGAAGGCCACAATTAGATGGTCACCATTGGCCAGCTGGCCAGCTCCCTTTGTTGAACAATTGGCCAGCCATTGTGACCATAGGCCATGAGAATTACAGCAATATTCAAACAGAAATGGCCACAGTCATGGTCACAGCCATGGCCACAGCCATGTGTCTGCTTCTACTCAAAGGGCCAGACTGTGAGATTCTCACAGAGTATTTACAAGGATGTCCAGACATACTTATGCAGAGCTTGCTGTAAATGACAAAGCATTGATCCTTTGTGGCCACCACTGTGATGCTCTGGTCCCTTTGTCTATGCACCCTCTGTGAATCAATAGCATGTATTCCTATGGTCTTTGTGTGTGATGGACTGCAATGGAGACATATCAGAGAGACAGGAGGAAGATATATATATATATATACTCTTGCATGCAAGGCATAGTTGGTGAATGGCATATCAACCCTCACTGTATTCACTCCATCTCTTCCCCATTCCAGCATCAAGCTCTTCTTTGCACCATGTCCCCATTGTCAACCTCCTCCTTGGATGCTGGCATCCACATGAGCAACCACAGTGGTGCCTGCACTGTGATTTCCATTTCCAGCTCTCCTGTGCAGGGGTATGTATCTTTGACATGTTGCTATACATACTCAACTTCAGGTCTTGGCTGACATGAATTGCACTTTCTACAGTGTACCATCTTCACCCAGCTACACCTGTGTTGCAGAGCTTGGCCAATTCCACTTATGCCTGGTGCAGCACCCACCTATCTTGGTCTGCACCTGCACCAGGTGCTCCTACAAGCTGGCACTGGTTCCAACAGTCAAAGAGATCAGTGCTCATGCCAAGACATTCCACTTGTATGCATTCAAGCAGGCACAGCTCATCATGCTGGACAGTATTCTCAGCAAGCTGCACCTTGAGCACCCTGCTACTGTGGCACTCAACAAGGATCTGCTGCCCATTCCATGCATCCCAGAGCTGCCAGTCACCTCTGATGGCTGCCACTGCATGGTCTGCACACACACAGTCAAGTCCAAGTCTGCCATGAACAACCATGTGTGTGAACATGACTATGCTGACAGTGCCATCAAGTTCCTTTGTGACATTCCAGTTCAAGTCTTCTGGGAGATCAACCAGAGCAGCTGCTGCTACCTCTATGTCAGTGTAGCTGCCATGCCAAGGGTGCCTCCACCAGCCATCCTCACCACTGCTATGGATGCCGACAAGCTGGACAGCACTGCCAAGGCCAAGGTCAATGCCTTTGTCAAACAAGACTGCAAGCTGCTGGCTGATGCTGGGCTGGATCAACCCAAGATGCAGCCTTCCAAGTTCACCGGCAACCTTGGTCCTTGGGTATGTCAGCTGGATTGGAAGACCTACTGGGCATGCAAGCCCATCAGGGACATTGGTCAGCTGCACAGTCCAGCACCTTCCACCAACATGGGCCAGCACTGTGATCCTCACCCTTGGAAAGGCAGCCACAGCTACATTTGCCAGTGGATCTTCCTTGTTGGTTGACAGGTCACTGCCATGTGGATGCACAACTTGCTCAGTGCTGACCTCACAATGCAGCAGATCTTCCATGCTCACAGCAATGAGATCAGCAAGTCCTACAGCCTCAGTGACAGCACCATCAGCCAGCATGCTGATCTGTGGGGTTTCCTTCTGGTGCTGGTCTTCCACATCTGGTTTGACAGTGATGTGTTGGGCTACTATGGCAGCAATGAGCCCACAGATCATCATGGCATTGATGAGGAGATTGTAGATGTGCTCTTGGAGATTTGTGACTTCTACAACAGCAATGATGCTGAGGATGGCTGTGCCAATCCTGAGGTCACTGCAGAGGCCACAACACTGCTTCTGCAGCTCTCAGTGCAACTGGTCCAGCAAAAGCCATCTGACTTTGGCCACACAGAGGGACTTGCCCTATCATGGCTCTTCCTGCATCTCTGTGTTGCCAGTGATGGGACACTCAAGCCAGTCAGTGCTGTCACCTCCAACATTGCTGCACTGCAATTCTGCTTCCATGCTGTGCTCCACAAGCATCTTCTGGGCCCAGAGCATGGTATCCTCCTCTCCTTGTTGATGAATGAGGCATCAATGTCCATCTCAGTGGAGCTCAAGAAGTATGTGCATCACAATAGCCATACTGCCAGTGCACATTTGCAGTCACTCCACTGCTATGGTACAGTCTTGGCCCATGATGATGGTGGATCAACTGCATTCCACTGGAGCAAGGATCTCAGCACAATCTCTTTTGATTTGGAGGAGATCATGGTGGTCCAGCTTCAAGCACTGATGCACAGTGGTCAGCAGCAAGCTGCAAAGCTCTTGACAGAGCTGTGTCTTATAGCAGAGGAGAAGGACATCCACCTGATTGACTTGGCACACATCAAGGACAGCATCTGCAACATGCAGCCAGGCTTCAACTTTGCCAATGCTACACTGGAGCCCCCAACACTGCCAAGTATCCTCTGCTGTGCAGTTGCTGGCAATGCACCAACATCACATCTGCTGCTGGATGTGTACACCAATGGCTTGGACTTTGATCCCAGTGTGGCTCAAAGCTACTTTGCAGTGCACAATGAGTTCACCTGGCTGCTTGCAGTGCTGATCAAACTCAGTAGCAGTCTGCCAGCCAGAGGCACAGAGCTTGCCCAACTGCAGCACACCAACACACTGCTGGGTCCATGCAACATCTTTGTGCATGATGGTTCTGTCTTTACCACTCTGCCCAGCAACAAAGGCACCAGTAGGCAGAGGATCATCCCATGCTTCTTGCCACATGCGATTGGCTGCTTGGTGGTGCTTTATGTTTTGCAGGTGGTGCTGTTTGTCCACCTGCTCTACAATGCTGTTGTCCAGCCACAAGAAGCAAGTCCAATGTTATTGGTCAACCACACTGGCAAGCCTTGGGATACTGCTGCCATCAGTGCAATGCTCAAGAGTCTCTGCAAGCAGTACATCTCCACTGCTAATGGTCTACCTCTGCACACATGGTGGCAGCTGGCTGTCAGCATTGACCACAAGCTGATCTGACCAATGAAAGTACAGTCTGAAGATGCTGAGGATCATGCACATGATCTGCAAGCTGGGCACTCCACCAGCATGGCACAGCAGCATTACAGTCTGGATGCCAGCATGCTGAACCAGCTCACACAAGAGAGCATGACAGTGATGCTGGATGTTTCAGAGTGGTGGCATGCCTCTTGGCAGTTGCAATTGCACTTTCAAGAAGACATACCAGAGCTGATGCCAACAGCAGTGGATCATGCTGAGTCTACCAAGGTGTTCCATACCATGAAGCAGCAGCTTGACACTGTTCAAGAAGATTTGCAGTCAGTCAAGCAGAAGCTGGAGCACTTGGCACAACCAATCACCAGCCACAATGGCACCACAACATCCAGCCAGTTGGCTGCCATCTCTGCAGAGATCAGCCATGCTCTCTTCAAGGCAACTGGTCATCACCATACACAGACTGTGGAACAGGCCTATGCACTGAATGCCATTCACCACAGCAAGCAAGTGGGCCAGCTACTGGTGGTCTGACAAGGTGGAAGGCAGCACTCTTGTCTTTGTTGCAGCAGAGACCTGCTACTCAGAGCCATTTGGGCTGTGGATCCAGAGTCTCCAGCAGCAAGAGCAGTTGGCAGCTGTCTTCTTTGATGAGTGCCATGTCACCATCATGCAAGTGCACTTCCAGCCAGTGATGGACAAGATCAAGCAGTTGATGTCAAGTGTGACAGTGCCTCTGTACTTCCTCACTGCAAGACTGCCACCCTCCATGGTGGCCTCCTTCAAGGAATCCCTGATGCTCCCACAAGACAGTGCAGGTCTGATCTAGGCCACCACCAACCACAAGAACATCTCCTACTTGGTGAAGCAGGTGGCATCAACAGTGCAACTGCAATTCCACCTCCAGAGCTTGCTGTGTGCCCATCCTTGTGGTCCAGTGATGGTATTTTGCAAGTCAAAAAGCAATGCAGAGTTGCTGGCTGGTGAGCTTGGCTGCACCTTTGTGACTTCTGAGATTGAAGCTGAGAGCAAGATGGCCACACTCCATACTTGGCTCAAGTGCACAGCCACTGAGACCAGAGACAGGCTATGCATCATGGTTGGCACTTCTGCCATTGGAACCAGCATCAACCCACCTCATGTTCAGCTTGTGGTTCACTATGGTGATGCCTGGAACTTGGTCAGTTATGTCCAAGAGTCAGGCCAGGCAGGTCAAAGCAGTGATCCAACCTCTGTGGTGCTGCTGGCAACCCAGCATAAGCATGAGGTCACCATTCAGGAGTACATCAATGAGAAGATGTGCTGGCACTTGGTCCTTTCCATGTATCTGGATGGTATGCCAGTGATGTGCCTCAGCCAGCCTGACCTGGCATTCTGTGATCTCTGCAAGTGCCATGTTGCTGGTCCCTCAACACTGCCTCCAAAGGTGATTGGCCTAGACTTGCCTCCACTGTCAGAGAAGCAGGACCAGTGCAGCAGGCAGGTGCTTGATGTTTAGGGTTAGGGTTAGGGTTAGGGTTAGGGTTAGGGTTAGGGTTAGGGTTAGGGTTAGGGTTAGGGTTAGGGTTAGGGTTAGGGTTAGGGTTAGGGTTAGGGTTAGGGTTAGGGTTAGGGTTAGGGTTAGGGTTAGGGTTAGGGTTT